>JAVJGI010000014.1:58064526-58113406 GCA_035590275.1 Ibycter americanus | reverse complement strand
TGCGGAGGTAAGGTAAGGTCCTCTCCTGGCCACCTCCCTATGGGATGGGCTCCTGCAGGTACTGGGACTGTGCTGTGTCAGTGTCAAGTAAGACATTATAAGCCTAATCCTTCTTTGCCTTTTCCTGCCCTGTCTCCTCAAGGTGAGTTTGATATTCCTGTGCTGGATGCCCCAGAATGTCCCTGCCAAATCCGGAGCTCAGCTCTTAATGGTACTCCGCTGCCTCCGACCTCTTCGAATTTTCAAACTGGTCCCTCAGATGAGGAAAGTGGTGCGAGAGCTGTTTAGTGGCTTTAAGGAAATCTTTTTGGTATGTGTCAGTTATTTTGTTCTTCTTAAAAAAAAAGACATGGAGGAGTACTACGGTACCATTTTGCTATCATGTTTTTCTTTTCTAATCTTTTCTGAATTGTTGTCTGTTTACTTTTCATTGTAGCTACCTCGGCAGGTGATCACAGAACATGTTAAAAATTAGGAATATAAATAGCTCATTTACTTTTATACTGAATAAAGCTGCTGTAACAATATTTTATAAATTATAGTATTCTTTCAACATATATTTGTTCATAATTACATAAGAGGACTACTGAAATAAAGTCTACCCATTATTCACAGTTCTAGTTGGGGAAGGAAGATGAGATGTGTAGGGTATAACAGCTTGACAAGAACAAAAGTAAACCTGGTTTCCAAGCTGGAGGTCTGTCCATCCAAGTTTTTTGAGAGGCAACTAAAGATAAAAACAGTTGTTCATCACAGATCTGGATCTTATTATTATGTCATTGTTGTTATTATTATGATCATGATTATGCACTTGTAGTAATAATAACAATAATGGAGTCTGTGATTGCTTGATCAGAACCTAATTTGTTGTCTTGAGACCTTATGTGATGTTTGTCAGCCTAAACCACAGACATTTTGTTTCTTAACAGAATGCTGTATTATGTCAGGTTGTTATAAAAACCTAAGCTACAAAATATTTTCAGACAGCAATAGAGCAAGGACAAAAAGTATAAAGCTAGTTAGCATTTCATAGATACTGTAAATATCTTAACAGAATACATCAAAATTTGCTCATGCATATCTTTATTGTAGCTATACTGGAATATCTGACAACGGCTTACTCATTAATTAGTAAAGCCTGATTCAGCAAAACAGAAACAGCACATATTTAAGTACATGAAGAGTTCTCTTTAAAGTGAATGGCAGTTCTTATGCATACAGAATTTAGCAAGTTGGTACACTGAGCGCAAGAAATCTTTGATCCTTATCTACAATTCTTAGATGCTATGTTAATAATAATACTAATAATAACACAGCACCTGGTTACTGGATTAGAACCTAAAGTAACATGTCTGTCACAAAAGCCGTATCTCCAGGTTTATGCAACAAAATGATCCTCCCTGCACTTCACTGAAGGACCTGACCTCCTTTTTCAAGTCTGCAGGAGGAAAGCTTGACAAGTCTAACTTCATCTTTACAGGTTTCTATTCTTTTGCTGACATTAATGCTTGTTTTTGCAAGCTTTGGGGTGCAGCTCTTTGCTGGAAAACTGGCTAAATGCAATGATCCTCACATCATCTCTAGGGTAAGAACTGCTTTTCTGCTTCAAAATAATAGTATGCTGTGCCATTTCTGCCTGCTGGGGAAAGCAAGTCAGGCAATCAGAGCTATTATATGAGAGATGGAGATCTTGGGCTCTTTGTTGTTCAGAAGCAGGATGATGGACGGAGAGGTGATAAAGGAGTGAGCAAATGAGGATGAAGCTGGGTTTTCATGTAAAAAGGTAAAGCACATCCAAATATCAGGAGACGTCTGAAAAAGTTGTCAAACTCACGCCATATTATTTGCAAAGGGCTGGATGTCACATGGAATTAACCATGGAAAATGACACCTTTGGATTCCTAGGTCAGCAGCTAAAAACAAGGTTAGGCTGCTAGAGGTTAAAAGCACTGGGAATGATATATAGGTTACATGGAGAAAATTAGCTGTGTTTCTTACTCCATTTGGAGAAATATCATCATCACCTGAAGAGAGGAATGGTCTTTAGGAAAGAGGTGAAAGGCTAGGTAGTCTTGCAAAATGAAAAGCACTCAGTTCTGGAAGGAGAAGGGGTCTTTGAATTCTTCCTAAGATGCATTTTTCATTTGGGTAAAGGTCCATGACTATTAATCCAGACCTGTAAATAACCCTTCATTTCTGTTTATGTTGCTTCCCCATGGCAAGTGTGCTTCTATACTGACATTTCAGTATTTCTCACAAGCCATTATTTAATCTCAGACTGTGGTTTATTTCACTATAGGAAGATTGTCATGGCATCTTCAGAATAAATGTAAGTGTTTCCAAAAATCTCAATTTAAAGTTAAGACCTGGAGAGAAAAAGCCTGGATTTTGGGTGCCACGGGTCTGGTGAGTTGCTACACATTGGCCTATCTTTCTTCAAAAATGCAGCTGTTGATGTAGAAAATGGCTCAAATCTCATGGCATTAAACTACTGATGGAGGGGTTTTATTGTAAGTCAAGTTATAGTAAGAGTAAAAATTCTGGTATTTTTAGTAAAAAGCCAGATATATGAAACTTTTCCACACTTAGCCTGCTGTTCCATTCATAAAGCAGAAAGGGAAGAAATACCCATAGGTATTGAACCTAGACAGGAATTAGATGTGATTGTTATTACAGTGGGAGTTATTGTCTTGAACCAAGATTATCACTTCATTGTTCTTTAGTACTATTGTGAAAACAACCTAAGAGCTATACGTCAACAACAGAACCTAAGAATAGATAGGAAAAGATGAGAAGAAAAAGAAAGGGAAATAAACCTGCCTACAGCTACCCATAAAAAAAAAGAGCAAGTAATGCCTAAAGCCATTTCTATGCCCATCAACCATGCCAGCTAGCACCTTCTTTCTGTTTCCAGTGCAGGGAATCCTTGTGGTTTATGTGGTGCAGTAGTGCAGTAAAATTTATTTAAGAGTGAACATTACGTTTATGATTAGTATTCTGGTAAAGTCCGTTTAATATTTCCCAACACCTGAACAGGCAAAAAACTTTCTTTTTAATTGTTTACATTTTTAAGTTGGTTGACATTTTGCAAAGTCAGCTTAACAACTGCAATTATTTTAATTGACTATGTGTGTGGATGGAGAATGTACCAGCAGTGGTAGATTCAGAGCCATCCTACACTAATGAAATAATATGCTGTGATTTGAACAGTCAGTGAAACTCTGACATCTGCAAAAGTCTTTGTTTCTGTGTGCTTCAGACAAATTCTTCCTCAAGTAAGCAAATTCAATCCTCTTCAGCTTGATCCAGAAATAATCAAAAACTGTCTTAATCAGCATAACTGTAAACTTTGGGGAATGTTTTGTTATTGCAGAAAAATATTTTACCACAAGGACGTTTATACCACCTGTTGGCTGTGTCAGATCACATTTTCAAGAGCCAGATGTCAGTATAAGGGCCACATATAAAAGAAATACCTACATATGCGAGCTCTTTTTCACTGAATGGTTGGATTTTCAGAAGCACCAAATCCTTAATAAACTTCTGAAATACAGCTGTTTACCTTATAAACTGTTGAAAACACTTGAGCTCCTTGGATTATCTGTCTCGAACCGTAGAGACAGAGCAATGTGCTAACCTAGCCCAAAGAGGGTACTTCTAATGTTCAGCTGGAAACATCCTCTTGAATCTCAACTGCTACAAAAGGTCAGAGCATATGGTGTAGGAAAGCCAAGAAGATGTGATGTCCTCTCAGTAAGTTTTGCTTTAGACCATCAGCTCCTGATGATAATGAAATGGAGAACAGCATTTTCTAAATGATTTCACCAACTTTGGAGTCCAAATCATTTATGTGGGTTTGAGGCTGGTCTCCTTCACATAAATTTATTTTAGAATCTGGCCAATGCTACCAGATCCATTTTTTCCTGAATGCTGTATTTTGCTAATTTCATTGACAAAAACACTAAAATGCAGGAACATCTTATGAGCTTTGTTCCTGTGAATCAGAGTCTGAGTAAGAAAATAAAACATACATAGGGATCAAAGAAATTATGCTGTACATATTTATTGCTGTAGCTATTTTCTTATTCTTGAAACAATTTAGAATTATATATTTCAGAGGCTTTCACACCAACTCTTCAAGGTATTTAAATGTTAGTTAGACTATGAAGAATCAAGGTAACAGAAAGAACAACTTAATTGCTGAAGTTACACCTACTTGTGTACTGCATTTCAGGGCAAATCCTCGGAATTTTAATTTTGACAATGTGGGGAATGCAATGCTGGCACTATTCGAAGTTCTTTCATTGAAAGGCTGGGTGGAAGTCAGAGATGTTATTATTCATCGCGTTGGGCCGGTAAGGAAACACATCACAGTCTTTGAATTCTACAACACATCCTTTGATTTGTTTTAACTATTAATATTATTTTTGTCTATTCAGATCCATGGAATCTACATTCATGTTTTTGTATTCCTTGGCTGCATGATTGGACTGACCCTTTTCGTTGGAGTTGTCATCGCTAATTTCAATGAAAACAAGGTACTGAGCGAGGTGGTTTATTGTGTGTAAAACTGGCTCTGTAAGAAACCTGAAAGTGATATTATGCTGTCTGCGTTAGCTGGTAAGACTGCCTTTAAGACTGCCTTACCAATCTTACAATCTGCAAGCCTACAAGTATGGCTTCAGACACGCCTGATCCGTATTTGCTACAAAACTCAAGCCTGGGATGATAGCAATCCATCACACGCTCTTTCAAAGCTGTCTGAGGTTATTTACAATGCAGCTGTGTTGCCACATGGAGACTGAACCTAAAGAACAATGTATTTACAGATGCTGCACAGTCTGCTGTTTTAGTTTGATGGAGTCATATATGCAGCAGCAGGTAAAAAGACATGTTATGCTTGTATGTGTTACAACTAAGGGGTCTCATTACAGCCCTGCAATTGCAGTGTTTCAGATCCAAAGTAAAGCTGCATGGCTTTTTCTTGGCAAGCAGCAGAGTACATTATAAAATTAATTGTCATCACTCAAACAAAAAAGTAGCTAGTGTTCTAGGAAAAAACTGCAGTTCACATGGGCTTTGTGGATTACCCTGAAAAGTAGAAAAATCTGTCCTACGGTGAACTGTTACAGAGCAGCTCATGTCTACACTTGTTAAAGATAGCATCCTGTGGATGGGCCTGCTGCACACACACTGCACAGCCCTTAATCTGACTTTTTGTTTTCTGAGCCTCTTGTGGTGCCCCTGTGGCACCAAGACATAATTATTATTATTATTTTCATCTCTTAGTTCAAAGGCCCCAAAATAATGAGATGTCTGTGTTGCAGCTGGCTAGAGCAATATTTTTATCACTCATGGCATTGGAGGGAAAGGATGATTGTGCACTCTGGGGCTTGGAGATGCAAGGCAACCTGGTATGCTCATGCTGGAGACAAACTGGATGCTGGCCATGGCCCTACTATGGCCCTGACCTGACCTCTGTGGCAAACATAACTGTTGATTTTGCCCTTCAAGGAAACTGCTTGACTCCTGGAAGGGAGCTGAGCAGCACACTACTGTGTCTGCAGTGTGGGCAAGCAAGGCATTGTGAAATGAAGGCAGGCAGATTGTGAGCCAAATAAATAGCCTAAAACCTCTGCCATTCAGAAGGTATTTCTGTTCGTGCAACTCCAGTGTAATTTTGACAGGATGAAGTCATTCTTGTTAGTATACATCTATTCTAAAGAACAAGGAGCAGTGTGCTATTAATTTTTTTTTTCACTAAATTTTGACTCGTGAATTAAAAAACCTGAAATTTCTCAAGTATGAGAATTCCACGGGATTTTTATAGGTGCTTTTGCCTCTTCCTGTTCAGCTGTGTAATGTGACTTTTCCTTTAAATGTGTCAGCCTTACACTGATGCATACAAAATATTTTTCAGCAAGTCTTAAAAAAAATTTAAATTATTTTATTTGAATTAAAGGTAATTAAAGTATTACTTGAAATGTTAAAATTATTTTAATATTTTTCCTTTTTAGCTATGAGGTATGTAGCTACATATGTTTCTGTCAGGTACATCATAGTTCATGAAACCCTATTGAGATGTTAGCTGAGCATATCTATCATATACATTGTTTTTTCATTCCCCTTTACACTTTCCACACAAGTCAATTTCCTCAAAAACCTGTTTGTAGGCACAAGTGTAGGCAACAAGAAGAAATATCACATTACAGAGTTCTCTCTTAAATAGCTTTTGATTATGGCTGATCAAACATCTTTCCTTTACCCGATTGAGGCGCAGTGCACATGATGAGAACCAAGGAAGTGGTGTGTTTCTCCTTTAGTTTTGCATGTGTTATTGAACGTGTCTCTCAGAAGTTCTGAGCCAGCTCTGTGGGCAATGGAGAATCATCAGGAGCCACTTGCTTCTCTGGGTTGCTTTGCTACACCTACAGACATCTACTTTTGGCCATTTTCACAGAAAAAAATGTGCTAGAGGAGCTGGATCTTTGCCCTTACTAGTATGACTCTTATTATGCTTTTGTGACAATAGGTCCAATCTTACCAAGTGCTGTCAATCTCCTAGACAGTGTTTTTGCTCTTAGTTCCCACTCTTTCCATAGGAGTCACTCACAAGATCAAGTTCCCTATGTCAGCCTGTCTCCTGCAAAGGCAACTTTTGAGATTTCTTTCACAAACCAGTGAGATGTCATTAACTCATAACTCAGTATTCAACCGTCTAGTCAACTATCAACTACGGAATAAGGTGATCTGGGCCAACACACAGTTTACTTTTGAAGTGATTTGTCCACAATATCAGTGTAAATCTTTCACCAGTTTTTTATTTTTGAGTTTGAAACGTGCACATGAACAGGGGAAAAATACCCTTAATTATATGTGACTTGTAACAGATTCATTTTTCATTCCCTCCTCCTAGATATGCTGCTTAAAAGGCAAAGGACAGCCCAAACTCATGTGAAAAGAAAAGTTTGTTTATGTTCACTGTGATTCAAAATGAGAGGGAACAGGAAAGTGTGAACATGAGGTTTATAAGGATTGCGAGCACAGGAGATAACTAAACAATTCATCTTAGCCCAGATTGCCCCTTCAGAAGCTGCCAGTGTAGATGTGGAAGTCTGAGGTGTAGGGCCTGAATTAGGGTTCCCATTATTTTCAGAAAATTATCTGATTTTTAGATTTATCCTTGTGGGGTGGTTTTCTCTGCTTGTATGTTTTCCTCAAACTACGACCACTTTTTCGGCTATGAATGAGGTCCTCCCTCAATTCCATATCTGAATACAGGGAAAGCATTGATCTGAACATCAAAAAAGTTACTCACTAGTAACAGTTCCCTGTAAATTACACTGAACAGGCACATCAAGCAATATTTCTATAGAATTTACATGATACTAAAAATACAGTCAGTACAAATCATTTATGTCATCTGGTTAAGCTTTTTCAGTTGTTTCTTAGTAACCCCAGGTAGCTGCTGTGGCATGTAATGTTTGGTTTTCATCTCTTTTTTTTCATGAATACTTGTTACTTTTAATGTGTTTTTACTATAGGGAAAAGAAAATGTCCTCAGATTTGAGTTGAAAAGATGAATATATTAGTTAATTATGCAGTGGAGGGAAAAAATCTCAGCCCAATCAATATTCAAAGTAGAGTGAAGAAATGCCCAGGAACTTAAAAAAAGGTCAAGTAAGATAGAGAGAAAACTGTCAACTAGTCCAGAAAGAAGAGAGCAAAATAGTCCACTATGTGAGGTTAAGTTGCATCTTCTTAAAACTAGTTACTTAACCAAGCTATTGGTGTTTTAAGTAGAAGTTGACTGTAGAAAGTTTATGGCTGATACATGGTTACAGTAGTGCCAGGAGTTGTTGAGGAGGGTCAGAGTTGCACATTTACTGAATAAACATTTTGTGTGAGAATGAAAATTTTTTTTAAAAAAACCCAAAATATTTTCAGATATACTGCAGTATTTCATGTGAGCTGTTGGAGCTGCAGGCATGGAGATGTACTGGGAGGTACCGCAGGGGGCTCTGGGCTGAGTCCTCAGCTGTTCCAGGACCAGGGCAGTAGCCCAAAGTGTTCTACCACCCCCTGTTTCACAACTCTCACCCACCACTTGTCACAGCTCCCAAGTGCCACATGTTTAGTCAGCAGTGAAGGTGTGATCGACTCAAATATTATCTGGAAGTTTTGAGCTGAAGTCCAAACGCAAACGCAGCTCGTCCAGCAGTAGTCCCACTCGCAGGGCTCTGCTCTTTGGTCCCTTATGATGATCCCACTGGTGGAAGTGGTAGCATCTCAGCAACAGAGCAGCTTGGCAGTACTATTTCTAAATTTTACAAAGATCTGCTTTTTTTGCCACCTTTTGTCTAGTTTGCAGTGAAAGCTGTCTAAGAGTATAAACCAGATGTGCTCATTGAAGTGAATGAGTTGCCTTTTAATTTAAACATTTCTAAATGGTGCAGTTTGGGCCTGACATGAGCAACAGGCATCCTTACATCTGTCACTTTGTCCACATCGTGTTGGAAGGCACCTTCTCCCAGGGTACCATTTGGGCACGCAGCTCTGTGAAGAGATTATGTCCACTGAGAGGGAGGAATCCTGCCATCGATCACACAGCCAACCACAGTTCCAGCATCTACAGAAGCCAATGCCAAGGCGAGCCCCAGAGATCTCGCCAGCCCTTGCCCAGCTCGGTGTGGCTCTGTGCTGGCTGGGGGAGCAGGCGAGTGTCTGGGAGACAGGCTTGTGGCATTTACCTTGAAAAGGTCTCCCTTGTTTTTGTAACTCCGGAGTCCTTCTATGAGATTTTACAGTTCTCTGAAATGATGAGAACCGCATATCTTTTTTGAAGGTCATTTTAAATAACACTTAATTCTGTTTGGGGCTTGCTTGTTTCCTATGTTATGAAAACATATACACACATTACCATCTACCATCGCCCGCCCTAAAGGTGTATCTCTACCTCTCCTTGTGCTTCCTTTGTGGATAGCTCTTGTAGATTCATTGTATACTATTATTTTATTTCAATTACCCCCCCAAGCAGAAGAGCTGTGGAGAGTGGCGGCGGTCTCCTGGAGGGCTTGTTCCCCAAGAAACTGTCGCAGCACTGACGAGCCGCAGGATTTTCTGCAGCAAAGTCCAGACAAAATCGACCACTCTTTAAAACAGTGCTTTCCAGCAAATGATGTTCAGTCAAATGGAAGGCCTCCTGCAGTGTTTCACTGCCCACACTGGGCTGCTGCTACAAAGAGCAGCAACTGTGCCTGCTGAGTTGAGTCCCAGAAACTCACAGCTAATGCGTCCAGAAATCCTCTTGAGTAACAGCTGATACTTTAGACTCCTTTACCCAAACAGTATGTTATTTAAAAAGAGTTGCGTATGTAACTTTATTTCAGACGCCAAAGAGAATGTTGTTTTCATGTTTACCGCATTGAATGTTCTAGCTTTTATATGACAAAAGCTTTATACACTTCTTTTTGTTTATTAAGGGGACAGCTTTACTGACTGTAGATCAGAGAAGATGGGAAGATCTGAAAAGCAGACTGAAGATAGCACAACCTCTTCATCTCCCACCTCGTCCGGGTATCAAAGATATTTTGATTTTATTCATGTTGAGCCCTAGTGTTCGTAATTCCCCAGGAGTCTGCGATTCAAATTAAAATTGTAATCGTGAGGCCACTAGGAGGTTGTGCATAAGTTAACATAGAAACAGGCTCCAACTACAGATCTTTGCATAAGGCTATTAAAATCAACCCAAAAAAGGTTGTGCTTCGATGATTTTAGGATAAGCCTTAATGAAAAAATGAATTTCTAAATGAAAAATATTTGCAGTTGGCTGTTAATGATAGGAATGAAATGTATTAACCTGACAGCAGTTGAATGATGCACTTGCCCTACAAGTACCACAGCCTTCATGCAACACTGGTGTTCAGTATTTGAAATTATATGTTCAGAAGCCCTATTTGATATGGAAAAATGTAACAGAAAATTAGAAATGTATTTTGAAACTGGTGAAGGATTATTTTGCCACTAATGATCATGGAAAATATGTCAAGATGTAAGGGGAAAATACTACTGTGCATTTTAACTCTCCTCCTCAAATTCTTTCTTTTTCAGATAACGATGGCTTTAGAGCTAAGATGTATGATATAACTCAGCATCCATTTTTTAAGAGAACTATTGCTGTACTTGTTCTGGCTCAGTCTGTGTTGTTATCAGTTAAGGTAATTGTGTTTCTTTTAAGTGTTTCATTATAGTAGTACAGCATGTGTTGCACATTTCCTGACATCAATTAATGATCAGTTGAGCCATTACTGTGATGAATGTAAGGAAACAGAACTTCTAGATACAGCAATCTCAGTTGGCACAGATCACTGTAGATTAATTGTAACTTGTAGAGCTGAGTCAATTTCTGCCTTTTTATAGTCTGGTCCAGTATTTTTAATTTCTAGTTAAGCTGTAAATCTTTGAGAGATGAATACACCAGGATGCCACTTCTGTCTTGAGCATATTTTAAAGTGAAATCTGTTCATTAACAAAACCCCCAAGAAAAGTTAAGGCAATGAAGAGGCATTTATTTCTGTTTAACAGCTACTCTTCTATGAATGGATTTTGTTTGCATTTCAGTGGGATGCCTCAGATCCAGTGACTGTGCCTTTAGCAACAATGTCTGTTGTTTTCACCTTCATTTTTGTCCTTGAGGTAAAGTAATATATTTTATGACTTCTTGAGACTAGTATGTATATGTTTCGTTTTGTCTTTAGGGATATTGTCTCATTTTTCACTATGTTTTTTGTTTCTGAACATGTACATTTGGGGCTCTCCATGTCACTTGTCTTTAAACATGTATTGTAGAAATAAACTTTTGATTTGTTATAGTCATACTTCTCCACAACCTTGAGCTTTGTATCCTTTTATATATATCCAACTCTGAGCATTTCAGCATGTGTTTTGGTCAGCCTAAATGAACTCTTTTCTTGCAGAACATCTCAGATTAAAGTCACTCCATACGACACAAGGTCTGTGTTGTATCATGGAAGTTCTGCTTGCTCCATTTATATTTTGCTTGGTGGGTTAATCCCCACCCTACAGTTCTGTAGCTGTGACATCATCAAACCACTCTCAGTTTTGTTTTGTTTTTTTAAAACATCATATTTCATTTTAATATTTTTAAATAACCTAAGTCAAATTCCAGTACTGTCTATCTTCTGTTGCACAGATCTAGATCCTATGTGGTAATGGTTCTCTGTCTATCAGAAAATTGTCACCACGATCAACGGTGCAAGGTGTAATTAGCCTGTTTTTGTAAGATTGGAATCTAAGGATGTAAACACATTTTAAAAGCACGTATTTTTTTATGTGTAAGGATATCCATACTGTAACAAAGCAGACATTTATGAGGTTAAAGAAGATGCTTCCTCTGTGGTTAGGTTAGTACATAATTGTGTTCTAAGTTTGTAGTTGAGTTTTTTCTTTTCAGTCCCCTTTGAATAGCTGATACTGAACCACTATCAGAAATAGGATAGTAGAGTACGTTTCCCACTGCTCTAATCCAATATGACAGTTCCCATGTTCCAGTGATAGGTTTTGCCAGCAGTGATGAATAAACAATGAAGTGAATAACTTGTAGCAGCTGTAGCTAGAGTACATCCATGTTGTTGCTTCTTTTTTCCCTACCCAGGAGAAATCAGCATCTCTTGAGAGACTAAGCAAACACAGAAAAGTTTGATTTGTGTCATACACAGACAGGTTTTAATTTACCTAGTAACTATGTCTTCAGAAATACTTTTTCTCTTACACTGCCAGGGGAAACAAATACACTTCTAAAATTTCAAAGGAACTTTGTTAGAGCCAAGAAAAAATTGTTGACTGTCTCAACAGGCAAGCTATCACACTGTGAGTGCACACAATTTATGGAGAGCTGAAGCAGCTTCCTGCCCAGGATCTTCCCTAATGCAGCATAGTCTGGTTAGTCTGCTATGTACACCGTCTGCTACCACTAGCAGGCATGGTCCATGAGGAAGGCCAAAGCTTTCTGCAAAGCTAATGGTCCTGTGTCCAGTCTAAGGATTACTGATTCAGTCTTAAACCTTTACTGCTCACATCAGTGTATGTGGTGTAGAGAACAGGAAGAATTCAGAAATCTCACTAATAATCACAGAATAAAGTGAAATGTGTTTTTTTATTTGCAAGGTATGGTGTTCAGTTCAAGATTATAGACATCTGAACTTAGGTGTTTAATTTCTACATGTGAGGCAGGTGTTTTAGCTGTCAATGTGATCAGGGGAGATGTAGGGTGAGATTCAGTTGCCTAAATAACCGAAGGCATCAGAAGCTTTTTTTGGTACCCTAGCTGATCTCCCCTTACCTCCACGAGCTGCTACAGAAGAGCAGAAGTGTGTGCAGGTCTTGTGTCATCCCTGCCAGCCCCATATATCTATCTCCAGTATTCTAGGGCATCTCACCTGACTGGATAGGAGGCAAGATACTTTCAGGTACCTCAAATGATAATCAGAGATTCAGATCATTTTGTAGTCAGGCTTCAGAAAACTTTATATGGCAAAAAAAACCTAACTGGAAAATCAGCCTTTTACCTCAAACTAGTGTCCTTTTATATACAGTTTAGGTTTCAGAAATGTAAAGGATACTGCTAAATGGCAGTGTTGCAAGATGGAATGGAAAAAATCATGTAGTGAATGCCTGACATTTATAGCCTTTATATACTAACACTTGAGTTGCTTTGAGGTTTAATGTGAATTGTGTATGAGAAGCTCTCTGGTGGTCCCTCTACATGCATCACCCTACCTCAATATCTGTTAGCTGTTGTGACTGTTTCTTACCACTGTCTGTTCTTAAGCTTCCTGTTTGTGCTCCTATTACCTGTATTGGAAATGTCAAGCACTTCAGCTGCTGTCTTTTACCAGGTACATTGTAAAATGTACTGCCTTTACTGTTCTTAGCTTTCTTCTCTTATACACTGCTGAGTACAGATGGTGCTGAGTACAGACTATTCCTTAAAGCAAGAAATATTTGCAATATGGGAAAGCTTTATGATTAATTAGAACTATAGGTGCTACAGAACGCAATTATATTCTTGAGTTCAAATGTGCTTATGTGATTTTAGCCTGTTTACAGACAGCTAGATAGATAAGATGCTACTACCTCTTTCAGCTACATGTTATTGACAATCATTTTCTAACTTCATTACTTGCTTAACTATAAGAAAACTTAAGCCCACATTCACCTCAGCAATCTATGCATTAAGCATTCGGTCTGAGGTGGTCAGCTACACTCCTTCCTTCAATACTTGATGAGAGAGAGAAAGAGAGAGAGAGAGACTTCCAGAATACTGTTCATCCCCTGGTCTTGGTCATCTGTGGTCTTCCACAAGTACCACTTTTCCTTCATCTAAGGGAAACTTAGATGATCTGGTTAGTCTAGCAGCCCAACTTGTCTATGTGGGAATAGTTAGCTGACGTGAAACCTGCCCTTGGTTGTTTGAAACTATTTCATAAGATGAACTCAATCAAACATTTTAGAGAATGGAAGAGGTTTGTATAGCAAGAAATAACCAGTTCTTCAGTGCACCTGAGAAATTGTTGTTATGTGTAGGTCACAATGAAGATTATTGCCATGTCACCTTCTGGCTTCTGGCAAAGCAGAAGAAATCGGTACGATCTCCTGGTGACATCTCTTGGCGTTATATGGGTGATACTTCACTTTGCCTTACTGGTAAGATTTACAAAACGCAGTTCCAGTGATCAAGCTTGATTTTATCTGTTAAGCAGCAGCAACAGGATCGCTCCTATACATCCAGATAAACCCTTGGGAGTTTAATAAGGCTGAAATATAGCTGAAACAAAGTTTGATGCTAAGAAGGAATTGTTGTCTTGGGCAATGGTGAAGTACAAAAGTCATCTTACTGACATGAGGTAGAGCCAGTAAACGTGTAGAAAACTGAAGTCTTTAGGAGGGATGTAAGTGAGGAAAGGATGGAATCTGAAGACACTGAGAGCTCTTGCCAACAGCAGTCTCATGAACATCAAGGAACAAAGAGGCAATGCACAGTATCCAGACAAGAGCAGAGGACTGGAAGAAGGCATAGTTTCAAAACTGCTGAAGAATACAGTCTGTCCCAAACACACCAGCAGTTCTGGACCACTGGGTTTGATTAAGTGACAACGTTTAATCCAAGAAGGTGTGGAGGAGAGGGGGTGGAGATCCGCTCTCCCTCCATCCCACCCCAGATTTTTCAATTTGGCTACCCCCCTGGTTCCCTTATATACAAGGGAAGGAGAGGGGATAGCTGAGACTTGTGATCAATCACAAGCTGTTGAAGCCACAACCCTGTAATGGCGGCGCAGGCTTCTCCTTTGTCTGCCAGCAAGCTGTTTGGAGGAAAACCTGTCTTGTGTGACTAGTCATTTTGCCGTGACATCCACAGTTTGCTTCCTGCTGCTGAGTAGCTTGGAAGGCCTGGGGAGTTTCTCTAAGCCAGCAGCTGTCTAGACAAGTGGACTGGGGCTGCTGGACATGATTACAGCCCAGCTAATAGAGAATTGAAGGGTTTTTGAATTGATGTGTGGAGAGGTTGAGTTAGTGTTTTTGAAGCGGTGGAACATCTTCTGTTAGCTTCTTACTGCTCCACTTATTGAAATATTAGTGCTACTAGTTTATGATTTCTCTTATTTCATATGGCAACTGCCCTACATTATTAAAAGACTGATTATCATGATCTTTCCATGAGGTCCCTGGGAGACAATGTATTAAGTCTTCTGTGTTTCTGTTCCAGAATGCATACACTTACATGATGGGAGCATGCGTAATTGTCTTCAGGTTTTTTTCAATTTGTGGGAAGCATGTAAGTATGAATTAGGAACTACAACCATTGCAGTGCTCATGTATAGATTAAAAGACTAGATACTATGTGTCTCTAGTGCACATTCTGTAAGGCTCCATTTTATATGCAAGAAAAAAAAAAGGACACCTCAAGCAGCAGTCTCCAATGTTACACTGTGTCTTTAAAATATCAGGATTTTAGGTGTATTATATAATATCATTATATTATGGTTACTGGTAAAGCTGCAATTTTTGCAACAAAAAAAAGTACAACTGCATTGCAATGCCGCACAGTTTTTAAAAAATGCTTTCTCAAGCTCTGAACATAACGTTATGCTGCTTTCAGTACTTGCCATTTCAGTGTGGTATGATGTGCATGCTATTTATTTATTTTCTCTGCAAGACTAATGGAGTGGTGGTAGATGCACTCATCTTCTTATGATAGTGCTCTCTTACAGAAGTTTCTCCGTCCACAGTACAGGTCTGTGTCTTGCATCTCTATAATGTACATCTTATCACTGTAAAAGATTTATGTTCAATTTAAAAAATATATTGGGCTAAGATACTCTTCTGGAAACACTGGCAGGGCCACAAAGCAATTCACTTCCAAACTTTACATTTATTCTGTGTTTGGATTTGCTCTGGTGTACTTAGAGTAGGCTGGCAGAATAAGCATAGGCAGAGAACAAACACATTTGTTTAACAAGTGGTGACACTCTGCATTCTCTTGCTGTAGAACTTCTTAGACTATCCAAACATTTTCTGTGAAGTCTAACATATTAAAGTAAATGTGATGAAAAGACTGCTGTACTAGGTTGCCAGGGTTAAGAACAGCAAGTCAGAGGGTTTGTGCAGTAAAAATAAAAAGTCTTCTTTCAGTCAAACCACACAGAGCCTGTAGAGCCTTGAAAGTCAATTAAAAATCCTTGCTTCTCCTATGCAGCCAGACCAAGTGATTGCCTTCAAAGCTTTCTGATTGATTCTAAAGTTTTTTTCAAGGTTTTAACCTAGTCATCTGTGCTTTCATGTTAGGAATTGTATCAGTTTCACTAATTTATCTGTTGTGATGCAATGTGATGACTAAAAGTCAGCATGACTTATCAGTTTGGCATGATTCTAATGAAAGCTGCTACCCTCAGTCCCATTAAAGAGAATTTTCCATAGCATCCAAAGTGGCAGAGGGTGTTAGGACAATCTAGGGCAGTAACTTTTATCAAGAGTAAAATGTACAATATGCATGCATGGGAAAGTGAAATCTATTGTCAAAGCCTACGCCCTATGGAATTTCCAAAATTATGCTCTCTTCTTAAGCTCTTCTGCCAACCTGTGTGAGAAATTACTAGTTTAATCAAGCTGTGCTGATCTTGAGGAAATCCCCTTCTCTCTATATCAACCCGTTCTTTTTGGTAGGCTGCAGTATCTGTGATTTCCACCTAACAGTTGCCATCACTTTCACATAAGCCCAAAGTAGTTTACTGCACCACTGCTCATGCAATGCTAATTTTGATACTTCTGGAGTATACTGATCCTAGAATATTATAGTTAAGCTTGTTCTGTATTATTGCTGTATTATCCTGTATCTACTCTTTGAGGAGCAACATCTTGACCTTGTAAATTAGGCAGATATGCGGATCTCTTTAACAAGTAAAAGGCACAGTGAATGTCAGAGGAAGGCACAAAATGTTAGTTCCAATCAGATTCAAAATGCACCATTTCACTGGGGTCATCCATTAACGCATATGTGTAAAGAATTTGTTGTCAAAATGGCAAGTGCAATAACCCCCTTTTCCCTTTTATCTCTGCTTTCCTGAATGGCGTCATGGATTGCTTTTTCTCTGTCCTTCCAGGTGACACTAAAAATGCTACTCCTGACTGTGGTTGTCAGCATGTACAAGAGCTTCTTCATCATCGTGGGGATGTTCTTACTGCTTCTTTGTTATGCTTTTGCTGGAGTGGTTTTATTTGGTACAGTGAAATACGGAGAGAATATTAACAGGTACAGTATGTACTACCTTATGGGGATGTTCTTTAAACAGCCTGAAAAAATTGCATTCTGCTAGAGAGAAGTTTATCCATGGTAAAAACCAGACAAGTCCCCAGGTCTAGCTGAAGAGCTCTAAACAGAATTGCTGATAGGAGACACTGAGCCATCTTTCCAGTCCTTGTGCACTGGACCAATGACAGCCAATCCAGCCCAGAGCAGACTGAGAGCTGTTCTCCATCATGCCAGCTGGAATATGCTTCAAAGCAGCGCTGAGCTAGCCACAAGCTGCTGAAACACAGTGTACATACTACACCTTACTGGCGTCACCCACAGGATCCATATCCAGGCTGGTACAGAGAGGGGACAGTCCTGTGAACTTGCTGTTAACTGGAGATTTCCCAGTCAATAGCATCATCACCTTGGGTGTGCTTTAGCTCTGATAAAATGGGTCAAAATACTCAGACCTGTGTCTGAGCTGAAGTTCAGTTACTGTGTCTGAAGTCACAAAATAAGCAATTCAGTGAGCTCATTCAAGTAGTACTGTAACTGGTTTTAGTTTAAAATAGTAGAACAGTAGAAAATTGAAATTATTTGCATTTTTTCTTGCCAACGTTTTAGTTCTGGGATGTGAAATGATATCTCTCTCTCTCTTTCTTTAAAACAGACATGCAAATTTTTCATCAGCTGGCAAGGCTATTACTGTACTCTTCAGAATAGTTACTGGAGAAGACTGGAACAAAATTATGCATGACTGCATGGTAAATACAATACTGCCAGAGATAAAGTAGGCAAGAAGCAGGAGACACACTTAATCTCAAAGTGTTTCCGGTATCATAGCTTTGTACAAGGAATGTTGTGATGGCCTTTCTCTCTTCAAGAGATAATCATGTTCGCTAAACCTCAGAATAGGGGACACAAATTGCAGTTCCAGTCACACACTCACAGTGTAATATTTCGTGGGGCTAGGCCATTACATGATTTAAAAACAGAAGTAAAAAGATGTTTCCAAAAGCAGAACTGCAGTAACTTGCTTTCCCACTGTTACCTCTGCTTGAACTGGAACAAGGTGACTTTTTACATTAACTTCATCTTTCATGCCTGCACTCTGCCTCGTTCCGTGTGAATGGTAGTCTTGATGACCTCAAAATTTGTCCTTGAATTATCCTATTTTGCCCAAGTAAATTTCTGTCTGTGGTTTCCATTGCGATGAAAATCATATTCCCTTCCTTTTTGAAATTAATGGGCAGGGAAGTTTTTTGAAAACCACATTTTAGGCAACAGGTTGTTCCCTTACAGTGGCATAATGCACAATGTGCCTTGTGTGTGGTAGGGAGATCCACACCTAGGCCTTTTTTGTCATGCTTCTCTCTGGTTTCTGATTACTAACTACTAAAGGAGCAACAAAAACCTGGCCACGATAATGCCCACAGTATTATTCCCTAATTGGAAAGCTTTAAAGAAATTATAGTTATTAGTATTGATTTGATTGCATAGAAATTAAGAATCTCTTTTTGTGATTGTTTGACTTGGTTTTCTTTTGTTTTGAAGGTTCAGCCTCCATTTTGTACACCCGATAACAGCACCTACTGGAAAACAGACTGTGGAAATTATGCTGGTGCTCTTATGTATTTCTGTTCATTTTATGTCATCATTGCATACATCATGCTAAATTTGCTTGTTGGTAAGTGAAACTATACATTAATAAAAAAAGGTCCATCTTGGCATGTAGTATGTTAGATATGAGTCTGTCGTGATATTCAGGTATGAGGTAACCTCGTACCTTTACTGTTACCTTATATG
Source organism: Ibycter americanus (assembly GCA_035590275.1). Taxonomy (NCBI): domain Eukaryota; kingdom Metazoa; phylum Chordata; class Aves; order Falconiformes; family Falconidae; genus Ibycter; species Ibycter americanus. The sequence goes on along the minus strand of JAVJGI010000014.1, from coordinate 58,094,790 downwards.
TATATGATGATTTTGATACTTCTCTGGCAGGGTGTATGCTAAAACTCAGAAATTTGGGGAATGAAAGTTTTTCGAACAAAGAGATGTGTTGTATTTGTATAGTTACCCTAAGAAATACTATTTTCTGAGCTTTTCCTTCCTCTAGTTAACATTTTTCCAACATCATTGGAATTCACCTAATTGACCTTAGAAGACAGTAGATTAGGCATTTCACCAGCATTTAAGATACAGCTTTTTAAAAGTGAGCACAGTGAATACTGATGTAGCATGACAGTATATTACCCATTCAAAGTCCTTGTCTGAACATACAGCTAAAGGCATGGATTAATATGAAGTTTGCACAACAGAATTCATATTCTGTTGAAATTCATAGTTACTTATAGATGTTAACCAGTTAGAATGTAACTACCGGCTTTCTTTATAGTGTATTTTGGTTTTGTGGTTTTCAGCTATCATTGTGGAGAATTTCTCATTGTTTTACTCAACTGAAGAAGACCAACTTTTAAGTTATAATGATCTTAGGCATTTTCAAATTATATGGAACATGGTTGATGACAAAAGAGAGGTAAGAAAGTTGATAATGAGCACAGAAATCCAGTAAGTTTACATTTTTTCCTAAAAGAAATGTGGGGAAAACAAAAGTGCGCTGACAAAACTCACTGAGCAGTTACTGTTCAAGTTCTAAATGTTCAGTGAGCACAATCTATCATTGTTCATGGCCCTTCAGGTGCTAACCTGTATTCTTTACTAATGTGAAGTACTTATAATAGTAAATTTAAAAATAAATGTAGATATACATAGAATCAATAAATAGCATCTTTCTGCCTGGTTTCCTGAGAGTTGTTCCCTTGGAAGTCTACAGACTCACATCCATTTATGTGTTTGATCTTCAGAAGAGCTTTGCTGAGATTTCAGCACTGTCTCCTGTAAGATGCTCATAGAGAACCCAATGAAGTATGGGCTGGATGAGAGGATGATGAAGTGACTGAAAACTAGCTGAATGGCCAGGCCCAGAGGGTGATGATCAGCAGCACAGATTCTAGTTGGAGGCCAGAAACTAGTCATGTACCCCAGGGGTCAATACTGAGTCCAGTCCTGTTCAGCAACTTCATTAATGATCTGGATGATGGGGTAGAGTGCACCCTCAGCAAGTTTGCAGATGACACCAAACTGGGAGAAGTGGCTGATATGCCAGAGGGTCATGATGCCATCCAGAGGGACTGTTTAGGTCCATTTCGTCTGGAGAAATGGGATGACAGGAACCTCATGATTCAGTGAGGGGAGGTGCAAAGCCCTGCACCTATGGAAGAACAACCCCAGGCACGAGTACATGCTGCAGGCTGACCAGCTGGAAAGCAGCTTGGCAGGAAATAACCTGGGGGTCGTGGTGGACACCAAGTTGAACGTGAGCCAGCAGTGCCCTAGCAGCAAAGAGGGCTAATGGTATCCTGGGCTGCATTAGGCAAAGGGTTGCCAGCAAGCCAAGGGGGAGGATCTTTTCCCTCTACCTGGCACTGGTGAGGGCACACCTGTAGTCCTGGGTCCAGCTCTGGGCTTCTCTGTGCAACAGAGATATAGACATACTGGAGAGAGTCCAGCAAAGGGACACAAAGATGACGAAGGGAGTAGAGCATGCCTTTTATGAGGAAAGGCTGAGAGAGCTGAGACTGTTCAGCCTGGAGAAGAGAAGCCTCAGGGGGGATCTCATCGATGTGTATGAATAACTGAAGGGAGGATGCAAAGAAGATGGAGCCAGGCTCTCTTCAGTGGTGCCCAGTGACAGGACCAGAGGCACAAGCTGAAACACAGAAGGTTCCCTCTGAACATCAGGAAACACTTTTTCTCTGGAAGGGTGACTGAGCACTGGTGCAGATTGCCCACAAAGGTTGTAGAGTCCCCATCCTTGGACATACTCAAAAGTTATCTGGACATGGTCCTGGGAAACTGCCTTTAGGAGGCCCTGCTTAAGCAGAGGGGTTGGACCAGATGGCCTCTGGAGATCCCTTCCAACCTCAGCCATTCTGTGATTTTGGGATAAGAATTGCATCTGGGAGACTAAGCTGTTCAGATGCCCACACAACTTAAATCATCATCTGAATGATTCATGACATCACTAAGATTTGAATATAAACAACATTATGATGAAAGAAGTTGGTTGCTTGTAGTTGGCATGTGGCTTTGCTGAAGATGGAAGCCAGTCTGTACTGCTGGAGGTGGAGAGTTCTGCATCCATTGTGCCCAGCACTGACAGTATTTCTCTCTGATGTGGAACAACACCTTACAGCAAAAGTACTTCCACTCAGGCTCATTTAGCAGAGCAAAACACTTGGAAGAGCGTCAGTACCACTGTTTCGGAGGGAAATACTTTCAGTCCGAATTTTTTAGCAGCAGATCAAAATTGTTGTCATAAAAGTGCAACATGTGCTAGGTTGAGCAGAAGACCTTTGAAAAGCCAGTAAACTCCCAACATTCTCCTGTCCAAAAATGTACAGTGAAGGGGACAGGTTGAATGTTTAAATTGCAGTTTAATTTCAGTTTTTCAAAGGCGGCTCTTTGGGCATATGATTCTAATTACAGATTAATGCAAATGGAGAAATTAAATCCCCAAGCAATTTTGAAAATTTCTGGCAAACTTAACAGCACAGATTCTCATTGTCTATCAGTTAAATAACAGCAAAGACCTCCATGAATGTGCTGAAGAGCTGGCTGCATGCGTATATTCTTCAGCAATGTATTCACAGTGACTTAAATAGGCCAGGATTTGAAACAGAGTCTTTAGAGAAATAGTGTTTCTCACAGTGATCAAGCTGAATGTCTGAGCTGGTTGTTAGGTCGCAGTAATAATTTACCATCTATTATGCAATTTTACGCAGGGAGTAATCCCTACCTTCCGAGTGAAATTTCTGCTGAGGCTTTTGCGAGGCAGGCTGGAGGTGGATCTTGACAAGGACAAGCTGCTGTTCAAGCACATGTGCTACGAAATGGAGCGGCTCCATAACGGTGGTGATGTCACTTTCCATGACGTGCTCAGGTACTTTGAGATTTTCTCTAAATTTGTAGAAGGGATATATTGACCTGTGTTTCTCTCCAGGCTAATGGGTATTTATTAGGCTTGGGAAAAGGCAAGACTGGTAGCCACAGAGGTACTGCCATTTTAAATGTAATACAAATATTAGATTTCCCTTTTTTTCCTGCAAAAATATTAGTGATGGAAAACTCAGGTCCTAGGGAATCAGCTCTGAGTAATATTAACATTTTCATTGGAGACGGTTTGTCATAAACAGCAACGACGTGTTGTTCTTGTATCCCAAGTTATGAAATACTGTCCCCACACATGTAGCAGCATGACAGTGAATCTGACTAGAAATAAAATAGAAATGGGAACATTATGCAAGTGTAAACACTTAGGGGGGAAAAACCCAAACCAAACCACCGCTTATGCCCGCGCTGCTTACAGTTCAGCAGCTCACCTGTGTTGGATAGCTAGATGTAGATGATAAGGTCTTAATTTGTTTTGAGCACCACAAGTCTCTTCTAGAATCATCGCAGCGTTTTTTTAGCTTCAGATGATAATTTATTGCACACACCTGAATTATGTGGTTTTGCACTAAGGTCTTAAGTATGAGCTTTGATTTTCTGTATTAAAATATAAGGTCACCAGCATTTAAAAAAAAAAAGAAATCTATGTTTCTTCCAGCATGCTTTCATATAGGTCTGTTGACATCAGAAAAAGTCTTCAACTGGAAGAGCTGCTTGCTAGGGAACAACTGGAATATACCATAGAAGAGGAGGTGGCCAAACAGACCATACGCATGTGGCTAAAGAAGTGCTTAAAGAGAATCAGAGCAGTAAGTTAAGCTAAACCAGGATCTAAATAGTTGTAGAAATTGAACTGTTCAACAGTGCTGGAATTTGCTGTCACTATACTTCATTTACTCTGGAGTCACAATAATATTTATGTGAAGAAGTATGTAGCAATTGCTAATTCAGCAAAAAAAAAATATATGTTACAGCTCAATTGAAAGTGCTACAAAAATAAGCATCTTTTGAAGGCAAAAACTGTCTTCCTGCCAAATTTTATCTGTCTTTTCAATACAGCAGGAAGGCGCACGTGCAGAGACCAAAGTCAAAGGAATAAAGAAAAAACAATGTAATTTGGTGAAACCTCATAGGCCTAATCCTTCCTCCCAGAATCTAATTATGTAATTTCCTTGCCTCTGGTGGCAGAAGATACCATGATCAGTCACCAGCAGATGACTCTTCAAATTGAACTCGTATCAAAGTACATCATTTGAGTGACCATTACAGTAACTGTGTGTGCAAATGAGCAGTGTGTACATGCAAATCAGGTATATGAACCATGGCACACAGTAGCTGTGCCTATGTCAGTAAATTAAGCAGGGCGAAGGCATCAGGTCAGGACTGGGATGGGGTCACCCATACTCATTAGCATATTCCTCAGCACAGTTTCGTCCAGTGCATATTCATACTCACCCATACCACTGCCATAGGAGCATCACTGCCCTCCAGGCATGGGTCCAGGTGGAGACTGCTCCCAGCAGGCAGCGGTTGAAGCTGTCTTGTGCGGTAGAGGGGAGATTGGCCAGATTACACAAATCCTGGCCTGTCACTTGACTTCGGCACCGCAGAAAACCCCAGTCTGTTTAATTTACTAGTACAGACCTAGTCGGTGCTTCTGTATTGTGTTTACGCAATGCTTCTGATAGTCAGAAACATTTTTGCCTTTGCTCAGCCATAACTACAATATGTCAAGGTTTGTCTTGGGTGAGATTTATATTTAAAAAAGTCAGGAAATTTGAATTAGGTTTTTGAATGATTCTCCTTTTTTCTTCCAAAACCAACTCTTCCTTTATATAAAAAGTCACAACCTGGTTGCATTGATGACTGATTTTTCAGTTACTGTAAGGCTGAGCCCAAGTCTTGATGTATATACTTTTTTTTTTAAAAAAAAGCTTGCTTCTTGTGAGTGGAGGTTTTCCATAGAGATCTGTGATCATGGGATCTGGCTTTTTCTGCTTGTAAATTTATAAAAAACCATAACTGGATACTTTGAATGTAATGTACATTCCAGCTGAAACATCAAAGTTCAAGGCATATTCAGATAGATAGTTTCATTTTGATCTCATCTCTGTAATAATAATGGCATGAAATCTAATCTTAGCTCTCAATTCTGGGTTTGTTCAACTCTGTTGTTCATTTCATTATGATGTTGAATTACACTATGTTAAAGTAAATACACTATTCATTTCACTCTAATAATATGGTTCAGATCATTTCACATTATATGAACCTTTTATAAACTGAATGTAATTATGGAAGTTAATATATATTTTCAAATTCTCTTGTTAGTCTCTAAGTCTCTCTAGAGGGAGCATGTGAAAACTACCCAGGAAAGCGAAACCCTTCCTAAGGGCTGTTTATTTTAATTTAAAAGCAAATTAGATTGTAAGATCATAATGGCAGTGGTTTTGTTTTTCTATTTGTACTGTAAATCTATGCTTAGTCACAAGGTTTCCACTACTGTTTTATTCAGTCTTATTGACAGCCTGTTCCAAAGTCCATGAAAGAAATCAGAATTTTTTCATTGCCTTCATGTAATTCTTAGTGAGTCTCTACCAGTTTCCTTGTTTCTTTTTCTTTGCAAGAACTTTTTAACGCATAAATTCAAAAATGTATATGTTTTTAAACTCTAGGTTTAAACCCATAATTGAGCAACTTGCCTTCCACTTAATATAGTTTATAAGTTTCATCCTCTATTCCCTACGTAAAGGTTAGACATATGCTGGAAGTCACTTCATTTAAATAGCAACCATCTGATACATGTAGCTTTGTCGATGCACCTGGTATGCACATCTGGTACTCACTGTTTTGTTAAATATTTAGAAGGCTTAAAAAAAAAAAAAATCAAACACTGTGACACACCAATGAGAACATTTTTGTTGTCACATATTGTACCTTGATAGAAACAACAGCAGTCGTGCAGCATAATCCATAGTCTACGAGAGAGTCAACAGCAGGAGTTGAGCCGGTTTCTGAATCCTCCCAGCATTGAGACAACACAGCCAAGCGAAGATATGAATGCTGTTAATCAGGATAATAGTGCACAGCCAGAGGTATGGTAACCAGAAGACCACCAGCTACTCAGAACAAATTCAGAAAACTTCTGCGTTTCTTATTTATCTTTTTTTTAAACGTCATTTTAACTAGAGAAGTTGATAGTACTGTCTTGTTTTGCCTCAGTCTTTTCCTTTAGGTGTAAAAGCAAAATAGTCTAAGGCAGTAGTTCCCCAACTTAGTTCACTGTCTTGCTAGCACAATAAAGGGCAAACTCAACTGTATGACTCCAGCAGCACCAACTTTCAGCTCTAGTGTGAGCTGTGTACAGGCTCAGGAATGTGAAGCTTTCCTGTTCAAACATTCTGAAGATGTGTTTACACTGCGAGTGATAACATTGGGCATGCTGGGTCCTCTGAGTAGGAGTCCTGGGCTCTTCCAGTGTAGGGAATGAAGAAGGTACAACATAAGGACTCCACTGCAGAAGGCTGAGAATTTTGTACCCTTCAATGAGTCTGCATAACTGAATCGAGCCCAAATGGTCTTTTTATTTTTTCCTATTAGTAGTAGTTTTCTGGGGCAGTAAAGAATAGAAGCCATGCTGCCTTAATAAATGGCATTATGTTTTGTTTGTATTTATATATAAAGCTTGGAAATAGAATAGAAAGATAACCCTTCTTAGGATTATCCGCATGCAATGGAGAACTGTGACTGAGTTTCTTTTTTCTATGTTCAGACAAGTAGCCAGCAGCAGCTCCTTAGCCCAACACTTTCTGACAGAGGTGGCTATCGACAGGACTCTGCAGATGCTGGGAAACCTCAGCGGAAATTTGGACAATGGCGTTTGCCATCAGGTAAGTGAAAAATGTTTATCAGTAGAGTCCCCATATGCCAAATCACTGCTGTACAGTAACAAGACCATGAGAGGCTTCGTAATGCACAGTTCTGCCTTCTGCCTGCTGCTTGCACCCACATCAAGGGCTTTCTACCCTCATGCATGATAAAATACAGCAGTCTCTCCCCTTCCGCCCAATTCTGAAAGTCTGGAAGATGGGCTCAAGCATTGCCATATGCAGGTGTTTGGGTTTTTTTACTTTTTCATACATTTACTCAGGATCTTTGGATTAGGGACTGTACTATCCTGTATTTTGATAGCATCTTTTGCATTTAGAGTTCTCATCATATGAAGTACATTGGAAATGGAAGTTTTTCCTAACAACAGTAATGAATGCCTTGTCTTGTCTAAACATACTAAGCCTGTGACTTACACCTTACACCATAATAATACATTTTTATTATTCACTTTACTTCAGCCAGGAATTGGCCAGGTGTACGGTTTCCCATTTATTTTCTCAGAAACAGGAAACATCCTCAATTTATTCTAGTAACAACAGTCCACTAGAAAAGAAAGGCTGGACTATACTTACGGTTACATATATATGTAGGAGGGTGCTTATAGGAGGGTGGGAGAGGTGCATAGGTACAGTCTGAGGCCTTAGTCTTTATCTCAAGAGCACTCTCCGCCACCCGAAATACTCTGTAATAAAGTGCCTATTGATCTCTGCTGCCTGCCACACTCGTGACCAGCAGGTTAGGTGTGTGCACATCAACCTGCTTTCAGCTGTCATCAGTCAGTCCTATTCCAAGTCAGAGTGCTGCCTTAAAAGGCTGCCACTGTTCAGACCCTAATCATATCTAAGTGGAAGTAGAAGAGATGCTTATGCTACGAGTACCATTAACCCCGCTTTTGTGACTGGAGTAATTGTCCAAGAAATGGGACAGCTTAAGAGAGAGCTTTTAATCCATGTTTTCCACTTAAATGTCACTGAGCAGCAAAGATCAACATTTTGTTGGAACAGAGAGAAAGAGTAAAAGAGGGAGCATGCTAAGAAGGGATCATACTACTGTAGCCAACTGGATAGGTTTTTCAAGTGAGAAGAAGGAGTTCAGGGTTCCCTTAGCACTGACCTTGCCCTTGTCAACCTTGAACATTCCTCAGTGGACGATCTCAGAAAAGGAGGGTCACCTCCATGCACAGTACAGCCCGGCAGATGGTAAGTATTCTGCCTCCAATTTGTCTTTGTTGAAAGACATGTATTTAAGATCGTGAGCAGCAGCAAGATCAATTGTGGTACTTACATACTTACACATTTATTTTAGTACTTGCCTAAAGCCGTACCAGCACCTTGTACTGGCTTCCAGCCCTAGGCCAATAGCTAAATACCACTTTCTAGGTGTAGCTACCACCCCCAAATGCACTTTTCCCTCCCTTTTTCTGGCACTTGCCAGTTTCACCATTGTGCCAGCAGGACAGTGCATGTAAGTACTGCCTAAACCGTTTAGGTTGCAGTTAGCCAGGTAAGAAGAGATCTATTGCATCAGCTATCCCAGCAGAAGGAAATGAGGCACTGCTTAGTTAAACTGCTCTACCAGCAGATTAGTGGGAGCAGTGTCAACAGTTGGAGCTGAAAAAAAAAACATTAAAACAGAGCCCTACTCTTTCTGCACTAAATCAGTTTAAAGCTGCCCCAGTCCAGCCAGTTCTGTATACCTGAATTCTAAGCAAAAATGTTCAAGAAGTAGGTCTACTCTAATACAGCACTTTCTGTTTGATTTCATAGCCCCCAAACCAATAAGCCATTCAGTGTCTTCAGTCAACCTCCGCTTTGGTGGGCGCTCAACTATGAAATCCGTTGCATGCAAAATGAATCCCATGTCTGATGCCGCTTCTTGTGGATCCGAAGTCAAGAAATGGTGGACAAGGCAATTAACTGTGGAGAGTGATGAGAGCGGAGAGGACCTTCTTGATATCTGAGAAAAATTTAAGTCATACTACAACAGCAGCACTTCAAGTACAAACTAATTTTCTATGTTTAGCATTGAAGACGCTGTGTGATGTACAATTTCTTTAAAGTCAATGTCATAAATTTTTTCAGATGCTTATCTTTCTGCCATATGAAGCATAGCACACATTTATATGTTACAGTTGACCTCTATAGGTACTAACTGTACTGTAAGAAACCTGTATACAATAGCAGTACTAACAAAGCCAGAGAGAGTATATTACCTTTAGCAGACAGAGCATTTAAAGATTTCAGATGTTCTGTAGCTACATAATGAAAATGTATTTTGATATACACACCTCTGTGTTTTTCTTCAACCTATACCATACTTTGAAGTGGCAACACTTTACAATACAGGTGTAATGTATTTTGTGTTTTCCCTCAGTTCTTATTTAGTAACATTTCTTTAGAAAGATTTTATTATTCACAAATGACCTGAAGAGGTCAGCACTGACTTCATGTTCAAGGAAAGTATTTTTACAAAGTACAGATTCTGAATTACAATTCCAAGCTTTTTCTGGACCTTTTTTTAAAATATGCAAGATACAGGATAATTCATTTTAAAATCAGAAGGTGACGGATTGGCTTTTAAAATGTAAATATCTTTGGGGTTTGGTTAATTATGCAATGAGCTTGATTTTCATAGAGAAAACGGGGAAAAAAGAAAAAAAAAGGAAAAAAAAAAAAAAGACATGAAAACTGTGCATTTAAGCATCCAGCAAAAGACCTCCATGTGAAAAACATGATTCATGCTTCATTTTCAGACTATACTGGTTACATATATGTATGGTGTCATTATCCTGCTCTTAATTGGGTCCCATTTTCTTGCATAGCCGTAAGATAACTTTCTTCTTGTCTGCGTGATAAAAAATAGCATGTTGGGGGTTCTAATTACAGAGTAGTATTGTATGGCTTTTAAAATACAGTTCAGTTCTGCCTGTACAGGTAAAAGTGAATTTTACTTACCCATGTTACTACTCATGCTATAGCCCTGTGAAGCTAAGGTATGACACTGTACTGTGGTTAAGTATCTTTGCCCCTTTTATCCTGATGCATCGTATTTTTACATGTTAGCCTTCTTTGATTTTATGAAGCACCAGTAGTGCTGCATTATTGCTGGTGAAAAGCAGCTGTCCCTCTCACAAATGTTTTTTCCAGTAAAAGGCCAATGCTATACGGATATGGAGGTAGAGAAGAAAAGCCACAAAATGCAGCAAAGTTTGCCAGTTTCAGAATTTAAGGCTGTCTAAAAATGTGGGGTAAAAATGTGCCCTTCCCTCAGGGAAGATATAAGAGGTTGCAGATTTTGTAGCTAACCGGCTGGGGTTTTTAGCGTAGCTGGGACCTTTCTGTCACCATTGTTTCCTATGGAAATTATAGGTTGCTCTGACATGGCCTGATGTGAGATCTTGTAAGAGGCTCACAGTTAATATACATCACCACTTAAAAAATATATCCTTTAAAAAGCAAGAAAAAGCCAGTGCTTTGCAATGTTTTCTGGCCAAAATATTAATGTGGAGTGGTCAGAATACAGCATTGCTTTTACAGATGCCTTCACCATTAATGCAAAATTTGTTTGGGCCATAAAATACAGTTTTCTTGGCATCTATCAATGTTTTGTTCCCTGTGAATGGTTGAACCTGGTTTAGGGCTTTTTTGAAAATAGTCATATTGAACACATCTGTATTTTGTGGTTTCTTTATGTGTTTTGGTGTATATTTAAGTTTAGTCAACTGTAACTCTATAGTAACAGAACATGTGCATTCTCTTGTTTACGAGATGAACCATCAACAAAACTTCATATGAAAGTCCATTCTTTTGAGTCCTGTTTTGTGCTTGTTTAAGTTGAGCTTTTGTATATATGACAAAAAGATAAATATTTGATTTATAAAAGACAGTATCTTTAAAAGTTCAATAATATATTGAACTGCAGATCTTTCTGAATCATTGTTGCTGCAAATCTTCTTTTTAAAAAATCTGGCAAACATTTTTTCCTTGCCTTACAGTACTCTGTCAATAAAAGTGAGTTGCTTTAAGCAATATTCCTCCCTCTGGTTTTCATTCTAACTGCATCCACTATATCTGGCTCATCTCTGATAATGCTGCATAGTGGCTAGGTATGTGGTTTGTACAGGATTATTTCAAGACATGCCTTCAAACTCTTCTGTTTTTTGGTGAGAAGACAAGTAACTGACCTCATCAGTACTGCCACGAGGGGTCTCATTCAAAAAATGGGACTAATTAGGAATTAGGACTGTTCATTATTTATTTTTATTTAACCCACTTTCTTTGTTTGCTTTAGAGCCTGGATGTGAATATGCATGTGTGTGTGTGCATGTGTGTGTGTGTGTGTCTGGCAGGGGAAAATTTATGGTGGAAACATTGAAATATTTTCATAGACTGCCTTCCAGTATCTTCCAAAACACTGGAGATCTCTGGACCATCTAATCTGACTGAGAAACTGGCTCTAGGAAGCAGTGTTCACCTGTTTATTTGCCCATTTTGCTTTTGCAGATACATGATGTGAAATGGAGTTACAAAGACGTGAAAATAATATGTGCTGGAGCACCCAGGCAACTAGGTTAAGGTGAAAAACTCCTTAGTATGGCACCCCCGACATAACTAAAGAGGGTGATAAACTCATACTCTGCAGCAAAGCAACCAATGTGCATTTGCACATGAAGGTGAAGAAGCAGAGTTGAGGAATGGCAGAAGTTCAAACAGCCTGCACAAACAATGGAGAGACACAAAGAGGAAACAGTGCATCAGGAAGTCAGAGTAGTCCAGACAGCCTGAGAAAAACGTTCAAACAAGAACAGACCCTAGACAAAGGTAAACAAAAAATTGCCAGGGGATTATTACTACCTACAGTGCTCTTGGCTCCTAGAATTAAATCCAGAGTTATCCTATACAAATGAAAAGAAGAAAGTGTTTAGACTCCTTTTCATCTACTGAGAGAGCTCTGTTCCATAGGAAGCGAGTTGTAAAAGCCTTCATGGCTTCTGTGGGCAAAAAGTGTAGTGCATGTTGTCAGTGCTTGAATGAAAACCAGCTTGTGGGAAGTCTGAGAACAGCAGCAAAGATGTATCTCAATATCATTCCAAAGTCAGGTCAGATTTCAATCACTTTTGTAATGAAGAAATTAATAATCTGAAACCATTTGCTACTGGAACATATCCAACTGAATTAAGAGCTAAAACCATAAAGTACACTTTTATCTGGCAAGCTGAAAATACCATCATTGTTTTAACTAATGAGGACCAATCAGGCTTAAACATCTTCAAAATGACATTACATTCAGTATTGTCTGCATTCAAAGACCAGTATCACAGCTTCTGAGAAGCCAAAGAAGATTTAGATGCCAAAAGCAAGTGAATGACTTTGTGAGAATAATCTTTTTTGTTCTCTTCTTTTATTCACAACATGCCCACAGCTCTTCTTATTGTGCAGATAAGTATGTCCGTGAATAACTGAAGCAGAAGGGTTCGCACTGTTGTAACAGTACATTTGGAGCCCCAGCAAGCAAGATGCATGCTAAACCTCCCATCCAAGAATGTGCACTCCTTCTGCTGCTACATTTCCACAAGTGAAAACAAACAGTGGCCTGATTTGTCAGTCAAAATTACCAATACGATTATCCCAGTCTCCTCGAATTTAGCTTTAGGAGGCTAAATTCATTCCTTCTATTGAAGGCAGTTTAGTCACACCGCAGATGAACTTGCCACAATGCATAGGCTGATGCTGGGAAGTTGGCTGCCCTGGTCTGTTCAATCGCTCTGCAACACAAAGGGAGCCTCACTAGAATTCAATTAACCTTCCTCTTCATCCCAAGGGCCCTAGTGTCAGACCCCATAGCAGCTGGTGCCCATTGTTCTTCATGAAGAACCTCTAAGCACCAAGTTATTAACCCATCAGTGAGCTAAGTGTACAGACAGTGGCATTTTATTCCCTTTCCACAGGTTTCCGTCTCAGTACCAGTTAGTGTTCCAGTACCGTTACTGGTTTCATACTTTTGCCTGACTTGCATATCTGCACTGGGTAATTTGGGTAAATTACTTGGGCACCTACAAAAGTGCGTTTCATAAAAGGGTAACTTACTGGAAAGGCAAGAAACATCCTAAGTACAGGTAGAAAAGGAAAAAAAAACAACCCTATCCATCAGCTTGAAGAGCTGTTGACATTAGCCTTTTCTTCTTTCTGGATTCAAGGAGCAGCCACCAGTGGCACAAGCCTCCAGTGTCTCAGTGGGCATTGCTTTGTTTCAGGAAACGTTTTGCCGAGGCTGGAAACAAACTGGTTTATACCAAATAAACATCAGTGAGTCCTGGAGACTTGGGCAGTCAAGTTCTAACTGGATCCTCCACGTGATGCAAGACACTGTGATGGGTTTACTGTTTGTGAGCATGTTTACCTGCAAAGAGAAGAGGGTTGGTCCTTGAGTTCATGGGCAGAGAAGCTGGTTGTCACACCCTCTCACATGCCCTGTATTCTGGGTTTCTTTCAGATTTTGCTCTCCAATTACATGTAAGGGGGGCAGTGCCTTGGCATATTCTGCATTCTCAGTAAACACCCAAGAAAGGGGATTCAACAGAGTTATGATCTCATTATAATGCATCTGATGCCAGTTTATAGGAGTCTTGCTTTTTTTGTCTCAGTCCCTGTTCCACAGAACTACGTGTTCTACAGATCAGGTACTTTCACACCTCAGGTTTCTAAATTCACACTGCCTGGGGAGTCTGTTTACTGTACATTTAAAAACAAGAAAGAAAAAGAGAAAAGAAAAAAAAAAAGAAAGAAAAAGAAAGAGAAAAAATAAAAATAAAAAGAAAAAGAAAAAGAAAAAAAAAAAGGAAAAAGAAAGAAAAAGAAAAAGGAGTTACCTGGGTGTTGGGTTTTAGGGTTTCGGTTGGTTGGTTTTTTTCATTTTAGCAACTATGTAAAAAAAACCAAATCTGTATCTCTACATAAGCTTCTCAGTTGTTCTGACCAAGCTAAGAACACAAAAAAATGTTTTACCTTTTTCTTAATGTGTCCATTTCTCAAATGTACCTCTGGTTTTGAAAAGAACAGGTTTCATGTTTTGATTCTTCCCTTTTGTTTAAAATGGCATCAGAACCTGTTTCCTGTATTAGACTTAAAATTGCCAATACTTTGGTCAACGAAAACCTAATTTTCCTCATGAATTTTTATCATGCACAAAAATTCGCCCTTTTTTTTTTTTTTTGTCCACCAGGAAGAAGTTCATCCTGGTGGGTGAAAAATTGGACGTGAGCTGGCAGTGTATCCTTGCAACCCAGAAAGCCAACCGTATCTGCAGAAAAAGAAGCGTGGCCCGCAGGCTGGGGGAGGTGGTTTTGCCCCTCTGCTCCCCTCTGGTGATACCCCACCTGGAGTACTGCGTCCAGCTCTGGGGTCTTCAGCACAGAAAAGACATGGACCTGTTGGAGCGGGTCCAGAGTAGGGCCACAAAAATGGTCAGAGGGCTGGAGCACCTGTCCTGTGAAGACAGGCTGAGAGAGTTGGGGTGGTTTAGCCTGGACAAGAGAAGGGTCCAGGGAGACCTTATTGTAGCCATTCAGTATATTAAGGGGACTTACAAGAAAGGCAGACAGACTTTTACTGAGGCCTGTAGTAACAAGACAAGGGCTAATGGCTTTAAACTGAAAGAGTAGATTTAGATTGAACATAAGGAATAAATTATTTATGATGAGGATGGAGACACTGGACCAGGTTGCCCAGAGAATTTGTGGATGCCCCATCCCTGGAAGCATTCAAGGTCAGGTTGGATGGGGCTTTGAACAACCTGGTCCAGTGAAAGATGTTGTTGCCCTTGGCATTGGGCTTCAACTTTGATCTTTGAAGATCCCTTCCAACTCAAACCATTCTGTGATTCTAAGATTCCTATAATTTTTTTTTTATCTGGCATAAGAACAATGTCATACAGAATAATAGCATGCAGGAAAAAGAAGAACACTGCCTTTGTTGTCAGTGTTTTAAAAATTGCACAACAATGAACATTTTGCTCTGTTTGCTGAAAATTATTCACCGAAGACGTTGGTTTGCTGACATTGCTAGGGGTCTTCTTCCCAAGCACTTCAAATGTTTCAAAAACTAAACATCACCCAGGAAGGAAACAAATAACTTTTCCCAGTTCCTCCTTAGCTGCCTGCCAACTCCTCCAGTGAGATGAGACACACGGTGGTGAGTTTTGCAGTGCCCGTGTAGGCACTGCTGGCCCCAGCCACCCTGCTGTTGGAGACAACCACCTCCTTATCTAAGCCAGTAGGTGCAAATAGGTGCCTGTTCCCCTGTCCTCCATGGAAAAACCTGGATTTTCCACTGCACCTGCTGTGGAGAGGATTTAAAGCTCTACTGAGGTCAACAGAGGATAAGCAGGTTCAGGGTCCCTCACACTGCTCCACCGGGAGAGGGCACCTCTGGCACCACAGTGCTTGGGCAGCCGAGAGCAGCCAACGGGCGCAGCAAGGCTTGCCTAAGCTTTTTGCCAAAACTTTCAGATCGGTGATGTTAGGCATGCAATTTATCCACTCCTGTGCTGTGGACACTCCTGAGGACATGACCCAGTGAACTGGTTTAGCTGCTGTGAGTAACAAGGGTCTCAAATGCAGTTGCCCGTAGTCAGCTCCAGCTCTTCCGCTGTAAAGCTCGATGCCCTGAACTTGGCCGGTTTAACTCTTCACCCAGTTGCTTCTACTGAGCTCTGTAAAAGACTCCAGATTAAAAAATACATGTACTAAAACCTTCATCTTAATTGGATCAGCAACAGCAAGAATGTTTCTCTGACCTTGGCCAATAGATGTATTTCAACTTTATATGCATTCATCAGTTTAGCATGCATCATCTGTAAGGGTTTATCTATATGAGGATGTTGCACCAGCTTAAATTTAACCTGTTGTTGCAAATCGATTTCTCTAAATCAGTTTGAATACCTGTGGAAATGTTTATTTCAGTTTAAAGATTTTTTTTCTATTGATTCATGTTAAAACCCGAATAACCTTGCTTTTATTCTAATGGCAAGAGTGCTCCCACAGGTCTACACATCAGCCGTCTTAATTGGTTTTAAAACCTCACCTTTAATTATATGGTTGTAACTGCTTTGCATCGAGGAGGCCTTTCTTATCATCTCTAGTTGCAGCTGAGGTGCTAAATAAAAGCCACCTCAGGAGCGGCTCGCCCCTGCCCCAGCGCGGCCACCCTGCCCAGCGCTCGTGCCGCCCAGCTCTCCCCTCTGCCCCTCCAGCCACGTTGCCCCAAGACACAGTTGGGCAGTTTGGGGTAATTTACACCAGGAACCACCCTCCCCAGCAGACATTTGGGGTGAGACTGTGCTGGTTGTGACCCCCTCTGCTTTGTGCAGCCCTCAGGCACCACGTGAGCAGCTTTGTGGCCCCAGGTTTCCCTGCAAGCCCCCCTGCCATGCTGCAGAGATGCAGGACATCGGTTTCACGCTATGGCTGGTGCGATACATGCCTCGCCTTATTCCAGACAACTAAGCTGGACAAAACACACAAAGAATATGCTGATCATTTGCTAGGCCCGCATAAACACCAAATGGCGCCCAGGGTATGTGCTGTGGATGTGATGAGGCTTCTGCAGAGGGTCTCGCCCCGGGCAGTGTGGCCGTACAGCGCCTGCCCCGTGCCCTCGGAGCCGGGGCACCTGGCTCCCTTTTCCTTCACTGTTAGACACAGGCAGCTAGGGATTGCATTGCTGTCACAAGGCCTGCCTTCTTTCAAGTAAATCGGTGCTTTTCAGTAGGAAGAGGTCTTGGTACAATCCGTTAGACTGGTTTTCTGAGCCGATCTAGCTACGGTGTTTTATTTTAATATATGTTGGGTCATCTGCAGTCGTAATCATGCATTATATTCCCCTTGAGCCGGGCAGTCAGAAATGCCAAAGAGAGGGCTTTTCGACAATTTTCAGTAGCTGAGCCTTCTGCTAAGGTATCGCAGAACGCTGACAGATTTAAACTCTTTTTTTAACACTAGAGGGCTGGCGTTACTGTACATTGGCTGTCTGCACACACACACACACACACACAGAAGACTAGCAGGTTGATCATCTTTGTGGTAGAAGTTTAATTTTTTTTTCTGCTTTGTAAAGTATTTAGATATGACAGTGACAAGAAATTTCTAGCATCATTATGTGACAAGGGACCTTTCATTAACCTTGTAGCACTTATTAAAAAGAAAGTGCTTTATTTTTTTTGTGGAAGCACGACTTTTTGGGAAACTAGTGACATTTGCATTCCCACTTGTATAAGATGTGGACAGAAGCTGTAATAGAAGATTGAGTTAGCAACAATGTTTCATTTTCTCTGTCTCCAATGACTGTGGTATTTGCATGTCAGCTGGAATGCAGCTTATATTTGCATTTCAATTCCCAGAAAAATCATGTGTGATACCATTTCCAAAATATAGTTCCTAAAGTTGAAGAAACAAATAGCTGAGGATGTCATAAATTTTATGCCACAAAACAAATGCATATTTCATTTCTTGGACACAGAAATTATGCTCAATAATTTGAACTGTGACACCTGGTTTTTATGATGCCTGCTTTTCATTTCTGGATTTTCTTTGCCTGACTGTAAGCATCTACATATGTTCGCTTACAAGCTATGGTTAGTTCAGAAAGACCGTTACAGATTATATTTGTGGATGGATCGTTAATCATTTTGAGAAATATTTGAAAGTGCAGCTTTCTTTCTGTGCTTTAGCATGAAAAGCAGGGAGTGCTTGGAGTTATTTTGTAACAATTTTTACAATGAGAGGGAGGGGGGGAAAAAGGCACAGGATGGTGCACGATGTCCACTGAAAGCAGATGAAATTTCTCTTTGGCTGCAGTGAGCCCATGGTGTCCCTCCTTAATGGCCACTTTAAGCTATGTGGCTTATTTCCATTTCACATGCCCACGTGTGCCATACCCATCTGTGTGCAGTGACTTGTCCAGTTGTGGTTCACCCACATTCAGTTACATGCCCACATTTTTGCTTAATGTTACTGGTTACATGAGTTATTTTGGGCTTCGCCCTCAAGTGTTCATCTAACACAGACCACAAAACTTTATACCATATCAAAATATTTGCCAGGTAAGCTGTCTCATGAAGGGATTAGTCAACTTGAACTGCATAAGAATTTCATTTAAAAACTTCAGTGCACATCTGCATCTGAAATTTGCTGCAAGTGCACTGCTGAGTGCGCTCAGGCTTGCAGCCTGCGAGCAGGCAAGGTGCTGCTGCCTTGCAGCGAGGGCATGTTTGCTGTTTTGACTGCCTGTTGCATGCATTTAGCATTACGGTTACACAGCACCTGCATTGCTTAGCATCTGTGTGCTCTGAGAAGGTGCAAGAAAGAAAGAGATTTTTCTTTCCTGTGTGCAGTGGGGTACCTACTAGCAGAAATTTAATCTAGAGCCCATATCAGAGTAAAAACCTTCCATCGTTCTTTTCCATTTCCCCCAGTATTTAGGTGGGAGGGACAAGCTTAGGATCAGCAGACGTTAAGGAAATTCCTGGAAACTTCTGTGATAGTCCTGTTGATAAATATAAGCAGGCTGCTACAAAGTTAGAGTCATGCAGTGGGTAGAGGATCGGGGCAGCAAGGGCACAGAGGAAGGAAGAAGGAGAGAAAGTTGTGTTTGAGGAGGGTCTGGCTGTGTTTTCCTGGGCATCACTCCTTGGGAGAGCCCTGCAGTGGCTGCGAGTCCTGCTAAAGCTGTGCCATGGCCAGCAGCAAAGGCAGAATGTAAGATGCATAAAATCATTTTCCAGGAAGTCTTTACAGAGCTTCCCTGCAGGCATTAGTTTTCTTTTCATCTAAAGAAGTGAGTAGGCGAGGCTTTGCAGGCAGCTGCTGTCCCACCGTCACCACTGATGCTAGCTGGCCTGGGGCTCGTTCACAGGGTGCCAGGTGTGTCACGGCAGTGGTGGGTGCAGCCGTGAAGAGGGTGCCCAATGCAAGGGGTGTTATGGTAGCAAGGGGGGCTTTAGGGGCTATTTGCAAAGGACATGGGACCATACTGGGGCCACTGTCACACGTGGTGGAAAGGGTGAATTCACCACATCGGTGGTGCAAGGCTGGGTAACCAGGGACAACGGTTGTCTCAGATGTGTCTCCAGTAGCTTCTGTTTAAAATGGTACAGAGCAGCTCAGGAAGACAGGTCATGGCACTGTTTAGCACGGTGCTGTCCCCAAAGCTGAGGTGTGGAAATAAGAGGGAAACATATGTTCTCCAGGCAGGAGAAAAGCAACTTGCAAAGCTAGATGATGTCTGTGCCAAGTCAGAGCTTTAATTGGCACAAAAATTATCTTTACTAACACCTGCAAGTGAGTGTATAGTACTCTGCACAATGAATAAACAGAGGGAGAATGAATTTCTTAGAGCACAAAGGAGAAACATTTTCTCTTGTAGATAGATGATGGTGTACACTCAGGTATCTCAGGCTGCTTCAAAGCCAAGGGCTTTAGTGAAACCAAGAGCCAGTACCATGACACCCTGCTTTGTTTCAGGTGTGAACCTCTTCCGTAAAAATGCTCTCCCTCAAACAAAGAAACCTGGCTGAAGCTATACGAGCTTGTTGGCATGGAAGTTAGTCAGGTCAGAAGGAGCAATATGCAAGCACCTCTCAAAAGAAATCTGGGATATGTTGAGATAGTGGAAAAGAGAGTGAGGTTGGTCTCTGATGCGGCTTTTCTGTTAGAGAGCAATGGGTGGAAGGAGCTGTTAAAAGCATAAGCAGCAGTTCCCTAACATGACAGCCTCCTAACTGAAGGTGCTCACTGCTTTATTTCTGTAGGTGTCACATGTGCTTCCTCCGGTGCTTTTCCCTGTTCAGCTCTCACAATGGGGTCAAAAAGGTTCTTCCAAATGTTTCACTTTTCCATGATCTGCCTTTTTGCAGGTGTTTGTGGGTGACACTGAGCACATGCCTGCAGGTAAATCATGTTTCTGAATGCAACTGATCTTCAGGTGCTGGATAACCCTCGGGGCTGCTTCGCTTCTGTGGCAAACCAGCATCCAGCAGAGTAACTCACCTGGGGTGACTGAGACGACTGCTGCGCCACCCAGCCCTTCACCAGGGTGATCCCTGTTGCTGTTTGAAAGCTACGGGCTTCTCCTTTAGGCTGACTGAGCCAGTTGCTCAGTGTGTGGGGTGTGAGGGACCGGTAGGATCTCAACAGCTGTGTCTGCCTTGAAGTGAGCAGGTTGGTTGGTTCTTGAACTTGAATCAATTATACATTCCCAAAAATGCAGTTTGTAAGGACTGGGCCCATCAGTAGGTATATGGATGTTTTTTTCACTGTAATGAGGCACCCTAAGGCCTCTAACCCTCTAATAGCTAAGCTTTGGTTTGCTAATTGGCTGCAGCAGTGGCTGTCGTTTCGGTTGTATCCCCAGTCCTCATGTGGTCAAGTTCACAAATCCTGCACCACACAACGTAGAATTACAGAGCTGCATTGTCCCAGAGGGAGGAAAATTTCAGCATCAAGAAGCACACCTCGGCAGCAGGCAGCCTTGGGGGAGCCCCGACGCGGCACCTGGGAGGAAGCTGAGCCCAGCAGCCCTTTCCCAGGGTTTGACCACAGGCCATTTAGGTGAAGTACACCTTCTCCATGGCTTCAGAATAAAAAAAATCTGTAAACTGGGGGGGTTGTATTTTTTTTCTCTGCCTTTTTGGGCCCTTTTGCCTCCTGGGGACCCAGGCAGGTACATAGCCCAAGCACACTCAGCCAGAAGTTTGATCCTGCCCCGTGCCCAGTGTGGACACCTGGTGCTTGGGTGGTGACACGGACCCGTAACAGCCCGGGCACATAGCGAGGCCTCTCACATGGGGACACAGGGAGGGGGTTAGCAGGTCTGAGCACAAAAAGAAACATAATGGAGGGGAATTAAAACACAGACTTAATGAAATTGGGTTTATCTAATGTATTCTAGAAAGTAATGTCTTAGACTTAAGGGAAGAAGCAGTCATTCAATCACTTAATATATTCATAAAGAGGGATGTTTAGCTCCTGGAAAACTATATCAATAAACCACAGGGAAGTGTGTGTAGGCGTTGCCTCCTTTTCCTCAACATGCAAAATTAGATACCAGGAAGGGACCTGAAAAGACTTGTGTTTCATATTCCTTTTTTTGTTTGTTTTTTCTTCCTTTAATTGTCACTTCACCCTGAGGAACAGCATCGCAACCCAGCGCACCTGTGCCGGGGCGGGCTGGAGGGCGGCCGTGCCCGTGGCTGGGGACTCGGCGCACACCCTGCCCGCCGCCCGGGGAGTCCATGAGTGGCAGGTCCGCCTTCCGCAGGAGGGTGCCAGGCGGGAGGTCTGCCCCTGGGACTGCACCTCGGAGCCCTTTTCGGGAGCCGTCTGGACTCTGCCCAGCTCCAGCTGGCGCAGAATTACTCGGGACCTAATTACAACAACCTGGTGACAGCCAAGCGAGAGGAGTCCCTCATTAAACGCGATGGTCTGGATGCCACGGCTGGCGCGGGAAACTCTTAAACAGTTATTGCTGGAAACAGGGAGTGCATACCAGGGGAAAGATCACTCTATAAATGTGCTATTTCTTACATTCTTTCTCTGAGCATCTGTTATTGCTCTCTGCCAAAGACAGGATATTGGATCCTTAGCTTGGCTCAGTGCAGCCAATCTTCTGGTTTTATGGTTAGGTCTGTAGCAGCAGCTATAAGAAAACTTTAAAATACTTGAGTGGAAAAAAATCCTTTAATAGTATTCGTGCCTTTTTGTTTGGCTCCTGAAGTATTAAGCAATATAAGGGAGATGTATCAGTATTGATCAGCACAGTCCCACTAGCAGTACTTTCTTTCTGCTTCCATTATGCTATAATAACATTTCATATAAGTAAAGTGTATATATATTGAAATATTACATAAAGTAGAAGGCAATCCTTTTCTGATACAGCTAGTTGTACTGTGGTGAACAATAGCTGTCATGTTGTGTGGCACATAGTGGGAGAGCTTTTTGCCTTTTTACTTTGATAAGATGGAATAAAGAACGAGTCAAACCAGTAGAAGTCTCTCTGATCTAAAAATAAAACAGAAGGCCTAGAAAAACTGCACCGCACCCAGGGACCTTTGACAAGGTCTATTCAGGGGCTGAATGTGTAGCCTTCTGATTTCAGAAACATTCCCTTCCATCCCTTTCTTCACCTTGCTTTGCAAGTTTTAGAAGCTGGTTGCCATGAAGTCAGTTTGGTGATTTGGGGCATCAGTGGCCATCCTTGGCCAAACAGAAGAGCAGTAACAAGTTTCTCCTTACAGCTCGTTGGGCTATAAATGCCTCACACACTTCCTGTCCATTAGATACAGCATCTTCCTCCAGGCTACTGATAACACATATGGACCCTCGTTCATGCTTCCCAAATGTCTTCATATCTGGTGTGTCCTGGGGCTAAGTGTCCCTGTCCTCCTCTCCTTTGACACACGTGCTCATTTGAAGCACCCTTTCACTGATCACATCCCCTTGGGTGTGATGTTTCCCAGAAGCAGCAAAGTATGTGATCTCAGTAATAACATGGCTGAAGCTTCTCTGGCAGGAGTTCTTGCAGTAGTAGTAGTCCTTCGCTACATTGACTTGCAGTTAGTATTTCATTCCTAGTATCACAAATGATTAAAAATGACCTGAAGGCACTCCAGCAGTTTTTTTAATTGCTACTCTTCTCCTGTGAATCTCTGTTAGTAACAATAGACAAAACAACAATACAGCATAAAAACAGATTTTAATTTCTTTTTTTATTATTTTACAGTGCTGTTTCCTGCTGATGTGGGGCACTGCAAGACATGTAAGCATAAATGCAATATGAGCTGCCAAACATGAAAGCCCTGACCACCTGTTCTTTTGCTGAGATAAATGATGAAAAAATCCAGATGAAGCAAACTTTAAAGCAGGTTTACTTTAAAATCACTCTGACTTTGCAAAGTCAGGCCTTTCAGGCTCCAAATGATAATCATTTTAGCATCTCCTTGTTTTCAGAGAAAGCCCTCCTCACCAAGAATGGTCCTCTTTTCTATATTTACCTGGGAGTCCCACAAAAGCAATGCTTTCTGTTTGACAGCTCCTGCTAAGCTCTTGTCTCCTTGACACTCTAAAAATATGCAGAAAGAGGCAATCTTTTCCCAAAGGACTTTACAGTCCAGAATCTTTAAGGTCTTGTGAAGAAAAGCCTGGGGCCACACCATTGTAGACATGGAGAGCCTTGACTCCAGCAGGAACTGAGTATTTTTGAAAATGCTGTTGTAGGGATGTGCCCTGCCCATGGCACGTAGCTGTTGTGCACCCAGGCACTGGGGAAGGTGCTTGCCAAGGCTGCCTGCATAAGGTAACACCGCAGAGCTCATGTGCCCATAACTGAGATCCCCAGCAACACCCGTGCTCTGCTCACATGTGCCAGGCACTAAGACTTCTGCAGCTGTCTCTCATCAGCCCACAGCCTGGTGCCTCTCCAGAAACTGGATTTTATGATACTGCAGGAGAGCTTGCTTGTTTTTCCCAAATCCCCAAGCAGAAGTGCTCCTGCCCTGTCAAAATGTTAAGTGACGCTCCCAGCCCCACAGGCGCCTTGCTCCTGTCCACTCCAGCAGAAGATCCACTGCTCCTACTTTCAACTAAAATGTCATTTTACTGAGATTGGCTTCCTCTGAAGCACTAGAAGACAACTCAGCACTGGCTCCTGAGTTATGGAACGTGGCAAGACTGTGGAAAGTTTCCATTTAAAGTAGCCTGAAGGTATCTGGCTACATCTGTATAGTGGCTGAGGACTGTCCCTTTGCAGACTGCAGTTTATGGGGCTAAATGTGACACAACTAGGTGGGGTAGGGGTCTCTTCTTAACAGACGATGCCACTGTTGAGTGGAGGATCTTACCCAGGTGCTTTCTCCTCCACACACCTCTGCCACTAGGGCTCTGCCTCCTTCTGTGTCATCCCACACACAGAAATATCGGGGGTCTTCGGCACAGCCCCTCATTCAAAAGAAGCTCAGCTTGGACCCAGACTCTCTCAACAGTAGTCACATAGCATGCTGCCTTACCTGTTAAGCAACAGCCCAAGGGCAGACCCTCATCATAGGATCCCATATGGAAGTATGACTCCACTGTGCAAGTTCAATCATGGGCTCCATCTGACATGCAAAATATACATAACAACATGAGTCATCTTGTAAGGTGTCCATCAGTGATATGTAGCAACCTGAAACATGACAGCTTAAGCAGCCCCTGAACTCCAGAAAGAAAACTGCTTTGCATATATGCATAAAATATGTCCTGTACTTTAAACTAGACTTTCAGCTCAAGTGGTCCTTTCCTCAAAGTCCTGGCATCACGTGTCCTGCCATGTGAATCCAAAATGGTAGGAGTCAGCCTTCAGCAGGAACATCTCCTAATTTTGCTGTATGCACTTAAGTATAACTATTTATCAGCCAGCTCACTTACTTACCTTGCCTGAGCTGATAAATGACCCATACACGTAAATCTATTTCCAGAGCTCTGCTTGTTCTTTTTGGTCTGGTTTCACATCCACAGACAACTATTTTCATCTACATTTTAAAAGCAGAACTTAAAGTACAAATGTTATTAATTTCCAGAACCTCCGGTCCCTGTGCAGTCTTATAAGATCCCTGACTACCAACAGCAGCTTGCTGTTCATTCTCATTATGCTGCCATGTAAGTTTATTCAAAGACCCTTGAAGAACTGGAGGCTTGTTGCACTCATAAATTTCCCAGAATGTCTGCCAGAGGCATAACATGTTCCCAACTATCTAAAAGTCATCAGTGAACTCTGAGGAGGTGATATTTAAAACCAAAGCTAACAGTGAATGTTTGCATTTTATAAAAATATAGTAAAGAAAACAAAAAAATCCTCAAAATAATTTCTTGACATGGTTTGGAAAGCTCTCTCCTCCTCAGAGAGAGCAATGTGACTACCTAATGCCTAGGTAGGAAAACTGTTGAAGAGTGCCTGTTAGGTTAACACAGGCAAAACTGGGTGCTGTAAGCAGAGATCCAGGACACTTAAAAACTGGAAGTGAATGCACTGTGGAAAGAGCATGTCTGTGGAGGCACCTCCAGGCTTGTGACGCTTTGGAAGGAGCAGCAGCAGCTCCAGAACTTCTCTAGGACTAGCAATAAGAAATTGTGACTTAACTTTGACATGTTACACTAAATTTTGGGAGATACCTGGGCAAGGTAGCATCCCTAGTCTGGGGCAATCAAATCAGAGCTTGTTGTTGCTGTTAGCTTCAATATTGTTTATGGCAGGGAAGTCTTTGATGATTTGATTTAACCACACATAATGAAATGGAAGAAAATATCCCAACAGAAGCTGAAAACTGTATTCTGGCCATGTATAGAAAAGAGATCTTTTCACCATCTGAGAACCAATGAGCATTCTGAGAAAAGAGAGCTGGTGACCTGCCTGCATGGTAGTTTTGTTGACCATCTTGAGATTATTGAAGCTGAAACTTCTCAAGTGCCCCTCTTCATAGAATCGTAGAATGGGTTGGGTTGGAAGGGACCTTAAAGATCATCTAGTTCCAACCCCCCCTGCCATGGGCAGGGACACCTTCCACTAGACTGAGTTGCACAAAGCCACATCCAACCTGGCCTTGAACACTGCCAGGGATGGGGCATCCACAGCTTCCCTGAGCAACCTCTTCCAGCACCTCACCACGCTCAGAATTTCTTCCTAATCTAATCTAATCTAAATCTACCCTCTTTTAGTTTAAAGCCATTTCCCCTTGTAAAAAGTCCCTCCCCAGCTTTCTTATAGGCCTCCTTTAGGTACTGGGAGGCTGCTATGAGGTCTTCCCAGAGGCTTCTCCAGGCTGAACAATCTTATCATGGTTTAACCCTGGCCAGCAGCCAAGCCCCACACAGCTGCTCATGCACTCCCCCAGAGTGGGATGGGGGAGAGGATTGAGAGAGTAAAAGTGAGAACACTCGTAGGTTCAGATAAGAACAATTTAATAGGTAAAGCAAAAGCCGCGCACACAAGCCAAGCAAAACAAGGAATTCATTCACCACTTCCCATGGGCAGGCAGGTGTTCAGCCATCCCCAGGAAAGCCGGGCTCCATCACACGTAACGGTTACTTGGGAAGACAAACACCATAATGCCAAATGTCCCCCCCTTCCTTCTTCTTCCCTCAGTTTATATACTCAGCATGACGTCAGATGGTATGGAATGTCCCTTTGGCTAGTTGGGGTCACCTGTCCTGGCTGTGTCCCCTCCCAGTTTCCCGTGCCCCTCCAGCCCTCTCGCTGGCAGGGCTGAGAAACTGAAAAGTTCTTGACTTGGTATAAATATTACTTAGCAACAACCAAAACCATCAGTGTGCTGTCAGCATTGTTCTCACACCAAATCCAAAACACAGCACTGCACCAGCTACCAAGACTAAAATTAACTCTGTCCCAGCTGAAACCAGGACAAACCCCAACTCTCTCAGCCTGCCTTCATAGGAGATGTGCTCCAGCCCTCTGATCATCTTCATGGGCCTCCTTTGGACTCGCTCCAATAGGTCCATGTCCTCCTTATATTGGGGCCCCAGAAGTGAACGCAGTGCTCCAGGTGGGGTCTTGTGAGAGCAGAGTAGAGATGGGGAATCGCCTCCCTTGACCTGCTGGTCGAGCTTCTTTTGATGCAGCCCAGGATACGGTTGGCTTTTTGAGCTGCAAGTGCACATTGTTGGGCCATGCTGAGCTTCTCATCAACGAGCACTCCCAGGGCTTTCTCCTCAGGGCTGCTCTCAATGCATTCTCTGTCCAGCCTGTGTTTGTGCTTGGGATTGCCCTGACCCACGTGCAGGGCCTTGCATTTAACCTTCAGAAGAAGGGGACACAACAGTGGGGTGCAGGTTGTGTTCTGATGTAGAGGCTGGTTGGCAGCTCTGCTGCTACCCTCTCACTGCCTCCCAGGAGCACCATAAATGAGCACAACCAGTTCACAGGTAGAAAGCCACAAATCACTTCACTTCTTGCAGTTCCAGGAACTGTCATAGAGGCTCTCCTGGGACAATGCATTGACACTGGCAAAGTGTTAGATGCTGAGTTAAGCATTTTTACGTGCAAGCTAAAGCAATAATCTTCTTTCTCTTTCGTTTAACAAAATCTAAGTCAGTGTAGCTAAATCTGCAGATGAAGATTCAACTTCCTCCTGGAGAGTTTCTTCTCTTGGAAGCCATCTTGCGTCAGGTGTGGGAGATAGGATAATGGCCAAGCAAAATTTGGCTTCCACTCTCAAGTGAAGCTAACTGTGTCTCACTGCATGTAAAATCCTGTATAGTAATGCATTCATTGGTTTTAATCCAGAAGTCTTTCCTACTGTTGCTAGCATTCCCCCCCAGCTGAGAGTCTGGCTTCCAAGCAGCTCTCTCACCAAGCTGTTCCCCCAGTCTTGAAGAATTCCTTGAAAAATGGATTTAGGATGCCCAGAAGCCTGCCTGACTGTTGGGGCTTCCTTCCAGGCCTCCAGTGCTGCAGCCTGTGAAATAGCTGTTATTCAGACTAATGAACATTGCTCGTGCAAGCACCGGTGGGTAGCAAGCGGCCATGAATATATTTAGGATGGAAATCAGACACATATTTCTAAGCCTCGGAAGAGGATGATTCTGGAAAAACCTTTTGTTGTAGCAGTGGTAGCTAAATCCTGAGATAATTCAATTAAAAATAAAAAGTTCAAGCAGTTCATGTTCTGCTGGCAAAACAAGAGATGAAACCAGTCTTTTCAACCTCTGTGTTGCCAAGCCCAAGTACTAACACAGGCACATCAGCATCTCTGCACTGCTCAGCAGTGACTACAGGCGCACTGCGAATAGCACACACCTTACGCCTCGCTGCTGCGGGGCGCAGGGACATGAGCATGACCGGCACGACCTGGCGGTTTAAGGCACAGGGGTTAAGTTAGGCTAAACCTGTCAAACTGGAGGCAGTGGAGATGGCTCTCCGGAAATGCCAGGACCCCTGGGAGGTCCTTCTGAGGTTCAGCAGGTCTGGGGGGAGCAGCAGGTCTACCCGTGGGGCTGAGGTGCCTGCACATTGCACTGGAAGAGTGGGCAGCTGGAGGATCATGACTGCCAAGGGGACTGCATGACAGCATAGGATTAAAACATCCTGGGTTTCATTACAGAAGGGCCTTCAGAAATTTGTAGACATTCATTAAGGTTTTTTCAATGATGTCTAGTGCTGTGGTTTACCTGTTGCATTCATCTTGAACGTATGCTTCAGTGATTGCTCGTTACATACATGTCAATAATAAGTAAATAAACCTATTTGATCCAGATTGGGTTTAAATAGCATGAACAGTGTGGTATTTCCCCATGACACAGTGGTTGAAAAGATGGTCGCTACCTAGAAGAGTTTACAAGGGATGGGTAAATCAGATGGAGAAGCACAAGGGACCAGCAAACTGAAGAGATGCTGCTGGCTGCAGCTTTAGGCAGAGGTCTCTGTTCAGCTGCGGCCTGACCACTGCCATGTTTTGCTGCTGGCATCGCAACAGAGGAAGGTTTTAAAAAAGTGATTAACCACCACAGCATCTTCCTTCTGCTTCCTTTTGTGCTTTTGTGTTTTCTCTGCTGGCTCAAAAGCAGCAGGTAAGTAGCCCACATTAGTGTCAGAGTTTTTCTTGCTGTTATTGACGATCTGCAGCAGCACAATGAGAGCAAGCGGAGCCTTGGAGAGTAAAGCTCTAAAGAAACAAAACTAAGAAAATCAATGTTTGCTAACTGAGAAAAGAAAATCATCTGCGCTGAAAGGGACTGACTGATGGAATGGTGTCTATGAGTCCGTGCCTCAGCTCCCATGAGCAATTGCCTCTGTTTAGAGAGACAGAAGTAAAGAGAGAGGAGAATGATAAAATGCAGCTCCATGAATTAGGGCAGATACCCCTCCCATTCTGGGAGGTTTCAGCCTTACTTGCAGAGTCTGCTGAAGTCAAAGCAGATCATGGCATGTATTTTCATTTTATATCAAAATAGCTTTCCGTTACCTTCTGTGTCCCTCTCAGGTGTGCAGTGGCCACGAGCTAACCTGCATTTAAAGCAGCAGCAAGGGGAAGAAGTAAAATACTGTTCCTAATTTGTGGCAACAGAGAAAAAAGATCCTTTATTTCTTTTTTTTATTAGCAATGCATGGAGCTCATGTGAATGGGTTACTCAGAATGGGGTGGTTAGTTCTTATTCAGAAGCGTGCACTATATGGGATTATTGATTTCTTCTCTGCTTGGAGATAAAAAACAGAATAAGCAGGAAACAGTTTTCACACTTGACCTCATGCATGTTCAGCCCTGAATTGTTTCCTAGCAGGTTCTCATGCATCCGTTTTAACCTTTAGATACCGCTGTCTTTATGCACTCAGCAAGGACACTCCACACACAGTTATCTCCTCCTAGCCATCAGCTAATTGGTCTTTCCAAAATACACCTCATTCAGCTCCAAATTATTAAATCAATGGTGTTTTTTGAACAAATCATTAATCATTTTATCTCTGCTTGTCTGCTTGGTTTTGCCTGATTTTCTACACCCCCACTCATGGTATACTAAGCAATAGTTTTAAATTATACCTATTTTTCCATCTTCTCTTATTAAAATAGGAGCAATGACAGTGCTGACACAGAGATGGAAAAAGAGGAAAATGATTAATTAGAGCATACATCAATAATCACTTAGCTTTCTCTTACTGCAGCATAGCAGTAAAGGGTTTAGCTACTCTAGAAATAAAAGCCTATTAAATAAGCATCAGTCCCTTTTTATTGAGAACACTTAAATTAAAAATTTCTTTTTAAAATATGCAGTGTACTTACTTGTTCTGCAATTTCAAAATCAGTTATTTTATAAAAAAGCAATTTTTCTTGCTTGCATAGTTGATATAAAACCGTGTGTTACATGGTGTAGAAAAGGATGTAGAATTGTTCTTGTAACTGGAGAGTTTGTTTCAAATACCTCTTCTTGGTTTGCTTTGCGGGTTTTTGTAGACACCCATTGTTAGCTGCTCACAGTATCAAATGGACATAGGTGACTCACACAAATGCTTAGGACATCAAAGCACGTGTTTCTTGAAGTATATACAAATACGGGTTCAGCTTTGTATGTGCACGTGTTGCTGCACTACTAAACCAGCCAGCTGCAACAAGGCTTTCCCACACAAGGTTCCAGAAGTTCATCTACTGTCCGTGTTGTTTCTTCATCCTCTTCAGGCCAGTCCACCCTGCTTCTTGCCTCTGCTGCATCTGGGTTCCCAGATTCTCCTCCAGCCAGCCTCTCCTCATTCAGGCCCCCTTCTTCTCTCAGCTTCTCCTGGGGCCTCTCCTCATCTCTCC
>JAVJGI010000014.1:58034979-58064426 GCA_035590275.1 Ibycter americanus | reverse complement strand
TTCCAGGCTCCTCAGTGCTATTTAGCTACTTAGCAGGAACAAGCCACAGCTGTACATTATCCACATCAGCCAACCCAAGGCCCCTGAAGCAAGCCACAACTGTATATTATCAGTGTTAATTAACCCTCTACAGTTCATCTACACA
The DNA here is from genome assembly GCA_035590275.1 of Ibycter americanus. Classification (NCBI taxonomy): domain Eukaryota; kingdom Metazoa; phylum Chordata; class Aves; order Falconiformes; family Falconidae; genus Ibycter; species Ibycter americanus. The sequence goes on along the minus strand of JAVJGI010000014.1, from coordinate 58,064,281 downwards.
CATGCACATATGTTGTCACCCAGTATTGCTCACCCTCATGTTTAGAAGCTCTTGGTCAACCAGCTGTGGTTGTGGTGCAGCAGTAGCCATCCTTACGCTGCCAGCAAGAGATACCTAGTTCAAGGTCAATATATTTGAAAGCAGATCTGAAGTGTTTTGCCATCATCCTTTCCACTTGTAGCAAATGTACTTTAAATGCCAAGATGGGCATGCACAAGTCTTAAATTGCGACAAAAGAACAAAATATGTCATTGATATACTTTAAAAATGTAAGGACACAAGCTGCTGAGATTAGTGTATGTCATTTAATGGCAGTTTGTGTTCTAAGATACAGCAAAAAGTTAAGGAACAATAACAACATTTTTGGATGGCTTCCTTTTGGCCTTGCACTGCTGATAATGAACATTTTTTTCCTGGGTTGATACGTTAAGTCCCCAATCATTTTAATCCAACTGGCCCCATCACTAGCAGATCTTTACAAAGGAAACATGGATTTGCTGCAGATAAAAAGCTGGCGTTTAACGCGAGTAAATAATTCCAGCTAGTTCCTATTGGGTTTCTGGTGGTGTCATATTTCCATGAACAACAGGACATTTTAAAATATAAAACAACAATTGAATTGTCACAGTATGGATGGCATTTCAGTTCTGCACCACTTCCTCACTGGACCAGAAGATAAAAGGTTGAAATATTAAGGGACATGGACCCAGACATGCTTCATCTGTTAGCATCCCAGCATGGCACCAGAAATGCACTTCTGAGGAAGAAACATTAAAATGAAGTCCCCAGGGATGTTAACCCTTGTGTCACCGTTCTTTACCTTTAGCTTGCACATTCCTCGCCTCAGAAAATGGGCTAATACCACTGTGGAGGCAAACACCACGGTGCATTTTAAATTATGTTGGTGAAATTACATAGAAAAGCATGAGCTGGATGCTGAGGACCTCCACTTCTCACCAAGGGCTAATTCAGTGAGACTCCTCCTGGAGTCTCAACATTGCAGCCAACTCCTTGCATCTCCTAAGCTTTTGGACTTCTTCCTTTTTTTAATTTTTTCCCCCTGTGGCTTCTTCAGCTGTGGCAGCTGGAAGCCTGGGTCCTTTCTGCAGCCCTTCTCCAACTCTCTCCCCACGGGCTTTCACCTAGCCATTCACCTCACTGTACATAGCCAAGGCAAACTATTTCCTTCTGTAAAACTAAACCAGCTTTAAGCCTGTTTCTTCCCATACCCTGTTTTCTTTTCTGAACAGCTTTCTTGGCTGAGGTGCCTGGACTGTGACCTTACACCAAGAGGTATTTGAAATTTGCATAAGACACATAATTGAGAGGATTGTGAATATTTGCCAGTTTGCTTAGGAGAACGTGAAGCCTGGAGCCAGCCTACGCTGTTGAAACCGGTACCCTCTGTGCAGTCTGACGTGGTGCAAACGTGTCAGGCACTGTTGCAACAGCTCCTCGGAATCACAGGAACATCCCAGTGCCTAGGCTCATGCTCTCACACTTTTCATTTTCCCAGTGGACAGGCAGCCCAGATATATTATTTAGTCATTGATCACTTGTATCTCCATCTGTGTAAGGATATGATGTTGTTTCTGAGACGGCCCTGGTTGCACTCCATTAAGAAGTAAGCTCTCCTTCAAAGCCAGGGTAAAGACTGTCTGGTTTCTAATTGTTTCAGGACAAAAGAGGAGTAAGGAAATTAAATGGGACAGAAATGTAATGTGAATAGTAGGCTTTCAACTGCTTGGGAACCTTAAGTAAAATGTAAAATGCGCTTTGAAAAGGTCATGTAGTAGAAACCATCAATTTTAATAAGACATTCCTCTCCGCTGTTGAGGCAAAAGTGTCAACATACAACAACCTCCTACCAAAAGCGCATGACGCAAAACCCTCTGGTATATTTAAATGTTATTGGACATTATATTTAAAAGTATATTATGATAAAATATACTTTTATAGAGTATACAATTTATCGCTTACATAAAATCTTACACATGGAACGTCACACTCAGTCTCAGTAAGGCTGAATGACAAGAATGAAAAAGAAGCTGACTTGTGTAGACTGAATTGTCGGAGCAGTGCCCGGGAAACTCTTTTGTAGGAATCCATGTTTTACACACAGAGAGAAAATAAGTCCCAGCAGCACATAGTGAAGAACCTGCAATCTGAATTTCTGGGCTTCTATTTACAATGGTGATCAGGTACCTGCACAAAACTCATCATCAATTCAGTGGTCCCTGGAGAATCACATTAATTAGAAAAGCCTGGTCTCAGTCAGTAGAAGCAGAAGTCACAGCTCCCATGCAGACTGTCCCACCAGACTCCCTGAGGTTTAACTGGTGAGTTTACACAGGTTCAACTGACTTCCCGAACCATTTCACCTGTTCTTCCTTCTCTCAGTCTATATATTAACAGGTGTCTGTGTATTAAATATAGTTACCCATTTTTTTGAAGCCTGGCTTTCCTTACTACACACATTTGCATAAAAACCTCTAACTACTGCTAATATGGATTAAAGATATAACTGGCTTTTTGTGACTAGCTCTTGCTGATTTGTGCAAGGATACCTTATATGATTAAAATGATGCCCCAGCAACTTAATGAATGAATGATTTACTCAGTGTGTTTCCATTATTTATTGACAAATCTGAAAAACTCATTTCAATATGAAAAAGGAAATGAATGTATGGATTGATCATTTGTCTCTGCTTGCAATCATGGGTATTTAGCTCCATCATACTCCGAAGGATATATACGTAAACCCTCAGTACACAGCTGCTAGTAGTGCCAATAGTAAAGCCAATAACATCTGTTACCAAAGTTATTGTGCTCCTTGAACATCTGCTTGCACCTACTGCCAGTGCTAACAGTGAAGAAGATGGAAGAATGAGAAGGCATTTTTTCAGCAAGACAGCAAGGAAGGAGGAGCGGTTATGTGATAAGAAATTAGCCTGGATGTATAAAAAAAGCACAGGTTTTTGTTTGGGCTGCTGAGGTGAACCAAACATGACTACTTGCCAACAGACAAGTAAAGACAAGACCTGCAGATTTCAATGGCTCCAGAGTTTCACTTCAGAAATGAAACACAATAAAAAGAACAAAGGGCAGCTCATTAGAGCATTTTAAAACATGGATGGCTAACAGAATGCAGCTAATAACAGCAGACACCAAAATGCAACTGCTTTTTTGCAGTGTTTAAAGAGAGACACAACTTTGCTTATTCTCATAACTTTACTCCACAACTTCTCGATGACAATCACTTTTCCAAGGAGCTCATGTGTTTGGGTCCTTGTCGCACACAGACCCAAGTCACGTTGCAGAGCCGTAGTTCATGTTTTTAAGTAATTGAGTCATCATTTATAAAAGGCTGTATTATGGCCATCTTAGTTTTCATGTGCAATTTTTAAAGACTTTGTTTTACAGAAACTGAATGTGGGATCCCTGCAGGCTTAATGAACAAAATTCATTCTCAAGATTACATATCATTGCCATCATCCAGCTGTCATCTCGCTATTTTGTATGCTCATTCACTGTTTTCTTTCTTTAATTCCTTGGATGGGGCGTTTTTCAGTGTACCAGACAAGCAAAAACATCAGATTTCCCTCTGGTTAATGGGTAGCAAAACTAGCAGGGCACAGCAAGCCTCTGATTTCAAGGAACGGAAAATATCCTATCTCTTGTCAATTGTGCGGGTATAGTACTCTGGTTAAAAGAGGACAGAAAAGTAGCAACAAGGCTGAGAAAGGAATGAAAAATGTTTACAGCAACTCTCTTCTTCCAAATACTTTACAAATAATAAAGGGAGAAATAAAGACAAGGATGGCTCCTTTGTTTAGTGTTAACCATTCTCACTTCCAGCTTTTGCAGTGTTTGTGTCAGCTGCACCACAAGAGCTTTCTTCAGCCATGGTACCAGCCCCAGACATCCAAAGGCTTACTTTAGAAAGCTGTGTGACATGGGCAGGGATCAGACTTACCCAGGTTCATTCAAGATATCAGCTCTCTAGAAACGGGTTTTTCTGAGTGTAAAAAACCTGCAGTGGAAATCTAGCTCTCTTTTCTGTTGAAGTGGCAATTTGAAAAAATAAGTCTTGCCTGTAATGAGATTTCTCTTCTCCTATGACTATTCCTGAGAGTCTATGTTATTGTACAATTAATCCAATTAACCAATCTTTTTCACAATACCCTTATCATGTGGCTTTGTGTTTGTGGGTGGGCAGCTGTTATCACAGCCTGCTGAGGCAGGTCTCAGAATTACAGCAGAAAGAAAGAATTACATTTATGCATCATTCATTTCTCACCTGGGGCATAATAAATAGGAGTTCTTATGATAAAAAAGAACACGTAAAAACATCACAGTTCTGTTGTTCACCTAAAATATGGTAGAAATAGCTGCTGGCCCCTAAAGAAAAATCTGGCATTCTGTTTTTTTCTGAGTTAACAAAGATCTATAACTCAATCTTTGGCATTAATTTTTCCCTATCCTTTACAATATTTTTTCATGGCTGACTGACTTCATGCTGAGAGTATCCCTTCACTCTTTTGCTTTTTCCACAGGTATACTTAACTTCTGGGATTCCACTTTAGTCAGGGGAGATGTCTGTTTCATCCTTACAAAGCAGAGTAAAACCTCCCTGTAGGTATGCGAGGAACACTAGACTAGGACATTTCTTACAGTGACCTTCAGAGCCACACTTGGGATCGCATAACATCTCTGCTTTCAGTGGTACTAGAAAGATGTAAACTTGCCTAAATGCAGTATCCTAAGGCTCCCCAGAGTAGAGGAATCCTATAGCAGGAAGGGCTGTTCAGACAGCATGGGGAAGACACCATACAACTGTCTGCTGGGGAAAAGGCACACAGACAGGCCAAACAAGTCCTAATTATCTCAGCAAACAGCAAAACCTCAAGCCTTCACCTGCTTGGTTCAGCTGCCCACATAGAAATATCTACCACTATTTCAGACACCACCAGGTGCCAGAGGCAGCCCCATGGGGCTGGCAGAAGCACAGGACCTATGAAAACATAAGCTCTTGGGGAGCAGAGGGAAGATCTGGACCAGGATGCACAGCGTCAAAAAGCAATCTGACCACAGTGTTTTAAAATATACCCTTCCTTTCCTGAGTTTTCCATTTTCCCTTTTAATCTGTGATCTTTGAGCTTAGCAGTTTATACATCTCTCACCTACCTGGGACTAATCCACTGATTCTTATACTGGAGTCTGATATCACTATCTGGTACTTTAGAAAATGGCATTAGCATTTATTAGCATGTATTAGCCTTAATAAAAAGCAACAATACATTTGCTGTTTTGTTCCTTCAGACATGATCCACTGGTCTGAAACAATTTTTGAAACTCTCGTAGCAAAACCATAATACAAAGGTCACACAGTAGTGAGCAAATTAGAAGCATGCTCATATTTTTACATAAAATGCATATGCGAAGAGGCAGATATGCATCTTGCCATTGAAAACTCATAATTTGGTGTGCTTTTCTAATAATGCATTTGGGAATTTAGAAAGTGTACAATACAAATTTCAAAATACATAACTGAACTAAAAAAAAAAAAGCAGACATAACAAAGACAAAAAGTAATAATCTGGAAACTGAACCAAAAAAACTTCATTGTATATGTAATCATTGCCTTCAATTTTTTCATACACGAAGAAGAATGTCTCACCTTTGTTGTGCAGATGGGTAACATCTGGTAATACAGATACCACTGGATGAAACATCTATGTGAGTTTTAAATTGTGTATTTGCACCTTATAACAACCAAAGGCAAATTCTGTTCACAGATCAGATTAAGACAGTTCAAGGTGTCTTGTTGTGAGCTGGGTGTCTTAGTTCCCAATATACTCCATGGAAATCTAGGTAATATGTCAGAAATCAGTTCATTTGTCCATGCTCTGCTCTGTAGTCCCATGTGAGATGCCCTAAGACATCCCATGCTACCTCCAGCTGCCACTCCACACCATGCCCTCAAGACATGAGCATCACATCAACTCTGTCAGTCCAGTGCAGAAGTGTCAGATGCTTTAGGGCATCAGAGATACGAGATGCCTGTATTTAGAATACCTTAATAGGTGGCACCTTATGCCATGTGTGGAGAGAGATTCATCTGCCTCCAGAGCAGACACCCACACATCAGCTGAGCAATCTCAGATGGCCAAGCAGGGGGTCCCATAGGGATCTGGTACTAGTGGAGATGCTCAGAAGCATCCCAGATACTTACACAGGGTGGGCAGACACAACACAAGCTTATAGGAGACAGCTCTTTCTGAAACAGACTCTGGACACTGACTGGCCTAAAATGACCTCTATAGCCCTATGTTTAGCCAAGTCAGTTCCTCCAGAAATCTCCACCACTTGCAACAGAGACTTACACCCAGCTCATAAGTAGACACATAAGTGCAGACACTTTGAGTTACTGAATCCCATCTCCATGGTCAGCCCTCCAAAAAAAGTAAAATAACTTTTCTACAGGTCATGTTGAATAGTTAGGAATCTTTTGTGATCATTTAAACAGAAAAATACTGGATTTAATCATCTTTGCAAGCCATGGCGCACAGGAAACCAGAAAATTATCTTGCAGACTTGCTATGTTTTACACACAAAATTATCCTCCCTCCTTCAAAGAGCTGAAGCCAGACATGAGAATAACTTATAATTATTGCTTCTTCAATGTACAAAAAGCCAAGATAGATAAAATGGAGCACAACACCTTCTTACCCAGGGCTCCTCTTAAGCAGAAAGAGAGAAAAGAAGTATCGTTCCTCCAAAAACATGTTCAAGAAGGCAACTAAAGTGCAGCCTGGGAATCCTGTCCACAAGGGTAAATTCCAGTGTTGCTGATGCTTTGGATTTTATTGGTAGGCTTGTGATATGGAGAGTATTTTTCTTAGAGTCCAGGATCATATTATTTCTGTGAATCTCAACATCTATTACAAAAAATAAAAAAGGAGAAGACAGAAAAATATAACGGGAAAAGGGAAAAGGGGAAGAGGAAAGGAAGGGAGAGGAAAGGAAGGGAAGGGAAGGTGAAAGGCAAAGAGAAATATTTAGGCCTAATTTCCACAAGGAATCCTTATGATAGTGTGTCACCCAGACTAACAGTTCATGGAAGAGGAGGAAATAAAAAAGCTTTTTATTATTTATGATTTTTTGCTTTAAAAGTTCTGGCTTCTAACTCAGTATCACTTATGGGAGTGTGATTTGTGAATTTTGAACATTTGGGGTCAGCTGTATTAAAACACATATGGATCAACAGTAATGGAGGGTGATCAGAACAGTATAATGTGTCTTCAGGTTTTATATCTAATGAATTTCCCTCAAAGAGAAAAACGTGAGAGGGAACATCACTGGTAGTAAAAAGCTGAGCACTTGGATGCCTGCCATGCCCAATTCCCCACTGACACTGAAATGCCTGAGATAATGCAGAACAGTACCTTGCAAGACTTGCCTTAGTTCTCCTTCACTGCATGTAAATATTTCTCTTTCCTCCTATGGCAACCACTTAAAAAGCTGAGTGGTTATGTTACCCAAGTGTTTCAAATATAAAAGCTTACTGTAAGGTTGGGAACTTACTATAAATATCTCCTGACTGTTTCCCCTCTTTAAGGCTGAAAATGGATGTATAATTTCAAGCCATTAATATGCAAAGTGCCACCTTCCTCTCTTAAAGACAAATAAATGGCAATATAATCTGAACTAATGCCTCACTTCTGACCAAAGGGAGGCAGAGAGAGATTTTCCAGTTGCTGGGTGCAGAACATCAGAAGGGGACTCTGCCATGCTGGACAGCATTAGTGTTCCTCCCAATGCTTGACACAGTCTCTGTGACTGTATGAGCAGTTGGGGGGTCACCAGTTCAGCCAGCAGAAAGCAAGAAAGGGATTAGCAGCTGGGCGGGAGCCTCCAAGATGCAATGTCAGAGGTCCGTAGAGCAAGAAACCATCAAGCTTACCCATTTCATCCCTCCTTAGCAGTAGAAGAATTGCCAGGCAGGACCAGACCGATTGTCCATGAAGTCCGAGAAATGCTTTTTCCAGCCAGATCGTTCCAGAGTCTCAAGCTCATCTCCTACTTGCACCTGGCAATGCTGCACTTTCACAGAGGAGGGAGGGGAAGCACATGCCTTGAAGCTGCCAGCCCAGGCACAACAAACTATTCCTGAAACCGTGGGTCTCCCCTAGGATGTATATATATCAAATGGGCTGATTCCTTCGCAAAACAAGCAATTCTGAACTGATATATTACCTGTCTTTCAACTCTGAAGGGCTGATCATCTGCTTCTGAAGTTATGACCCTTTCTTGGGTGAGCAACTTGTTCAGGTAATAGAATAGTCCATGTCATCAAATTTTAAGCGCCATTGCTTAAAGCCATTCCACATCTTTAAATGGCTTTACAGCAATTGCTCAAAAAAGACATCTACACAGTTGACAGTAAATAGCTGCTGTTTAGAACAGAGAGTTTTTTCTCCTAGAAAACAATAAATGCCTGTTTCCAGGGTATACAGTATTCTTCAAGCCAATCACCAGTACAAGACGACATAAAAATTAACTGTTGCCTAGGTAATCATGATCTGATTACATTTGTGCTGTACAAACAGACATGGCACCCATAGATGATGCCTTTAAAAAAAAACTTATGCCTTTAAAAACACAAGTTTTCTAAAAATTAAACCAACTGTTGGCATAGCTATCTAGTTTTACATGTGGTTCAAGAATGCTCTAAAATCAAAGTTTACCTAAAAAAGCTTTTGCAGAAAGCCCATTGCTTTCAGAAAAGGTTTAAGCATTACTATTTAATAAATATCTGAAATAAATCGATGCATAAAGTTTGGATACATAAAAAAGTGGATAAAAGGGAATGCTGAAAAATATGGGTAAGGAAAGCAAACAATCAATACTGATAAAGACGCTAAAAGCCATTCAAAACATACTCAGAAGAAAATGAGTCTCTCTTAAAATAAAGTAGACACAGGTGGCAAAATAGAACATAATGGTATAAAAATATTCACTATATGTATCTACTCTGTATTTTAAATCAGGCAAGAAGATGTATCCTATTTGATGCTGATGGAGAATGTTACTATTGATATCAAAACGGTAGTGGGGAAGTATGTGATAAAGTTCACATTTTCTGTTGCACACACAGAGATAATCTATATCTGAAAAGGAAGCAGGTGAGGAGCTTTCTAAAACCATTTGTTTAATCCTGAACAGATACTGGAAAATAGTGACATCTTGCAGTGGCAGTGCAGAATATCAAAATGCAAGTCAAGAAGGTGTACTGCTATCCCAAAAAATATTGATAGTACTTCAAGTACATGGTACAAGCTAGTGAAATTCCTCGACACAACCAGTGTAATTCCAAGTATTAAATGACACAAGGGGGTTACAAACCAGTTTGCCTGATATGAATAATGAAGAAAATAAGCTAAAGCCCCAAGCTAAGCTATGGCTAACCATGGACTCTGCCAATAAGGAGTTAAAAGCTGAGGGGGAGATGCAAAAATTATTCAAGACATGAATAAAAAATGAGAAAAACTTCAGGTACCTACCTATCATACATATCTAAGGCATGAGGGTTTTGTTGCTTAACCAGTGCTTTCCAAGTTGCCCAGATATGCTGCAGTTTTTGTTAAACTAATCCTTAGTTTAGAATAAACCTGTGGTTTAATAACCTATAAAACCTGCTCCATCCATGGAGATAGAGAGACTAGGGGTAGAGATTAGAGGTGCAGAAAATTATGATATCGTGAGCAGGCATCCTCATACTTAAGTCAGAAAGAAGAGGCCCCTGCCAGGTGTTCTAGGAGCTGTCTTTTCATATTCAGGCAGCAGAGATCTCAAACCATGCAGTAGCAGTTGTCTTTGCCTCTTGCATGATTGCAAAGTGGTTAGGACACTTCTGCAGGAACCAGGACATGGGAGATCTGGTTCCTCCTAAGTTTGCAGAGTTGTTTATCCAGGCCACCCCCTCGGCTTGCAGGCTAGCAGGAACAGCAGGTCCTGAGAGGCTGATCTGCTTGTGCATTTTACCATGTGACAATGGATGAAAAACAAATTCCATATGGAAGTACATATGGTTGGGTGCAGCACCTGTGTGCTCTGCCAATTCTACATCAATTCTGGGTCATGCCCCTCTCACCAGTTTTTCCTAAAAATCTTCACGTCCCTAATTATTGAGCCAGATCAAGAAGGATAACAAGATCTAGGAGAGGAATTTGTAAGACATTGAATGACTCAAGGGTCGGAAAGCCAGCACACAGAACTTTGGGGAGAAAATGCTGAAGTGCTGAAGCGGGTCCCTAATTTTTTGTCTGTGAGGTCCTGGTTTAAATCACACTGTAATGGGTCTTGACTGTAATGCACCACTTCTGACTGACTTCTCATTCAAGTTATTCAAAGCGGGTGGTTTGCCTTAACTCAGTCCTCAACGAGAGTGCAACCACTCTCCAAACCCCACTGCTCCTACCACCACAAATTGCAGACTCCATCAGGAGATCAACAATTTATCTGTCACAGAAAACTGGCATCTTACTGCTAAAGGCAGGCTTGTCAGATCAGCACTGAAAAACCTGTCCTGCTGCCTCCCGTGCTGCACCTGTTCTGTGGATAATGAGAGGAGTTCAGGCTCAGGACTGTCAGACTGACATCTTTGACAAGCTCTAAATCCTAGGGCAGGGAGGGGGAATTCTTTTCTTTTTTTTTTAATTTTTTTTTTTTAAGCAAACACTTGTGGCTACAATTGACTGCCTAGCCCCAGCGACAGTACATTGTCGTTGTTTATAACCTGGCTTTCTGCTCCTGAGAGCTGACACAGACTGCCTGGGATGCACATGTACATGTCCTGGCTGTTTTGCTGCCTTGCTCCCAGCATTACAATGTCGTGTCTGAGCCGGTGCAACAGCTTTTGCTACAGCAATGACAAATCTCACCTTGTGCTGCTGATGTGCAGCCAGAACATCACTGCAAGGATTTTCTCCCTAAATCCATGACTTTGCCATCTCACCCTGTCCGCACATCCTTTCTTCAGTGATTCTTCTGTGTCAGGCAAAGGCCATGTGTGCCTCCCTCTCCTGCAGCCCCCTCTTCCTCCTCCCTCCCCCTGCACAGACAGGTCCTGGGGAGATGCTTGGCCCGCTACCTCTCACGCATCTCAACATTTTTATTGTTTCTTTAAGGTCTCTTTTCTGTGGATATTAAGTTTGCAGGTTGTGAGGACAGCGACCATCTCTTTGTTCTGTAGTTGTGTAACACACAGTGACACAGAAATGCCTCCTGTTTCTAGCTGCTTTGGTGATACAAATTAAACAAGAGCAGTGGCACGGCTTTTCAATTACCCTGTTTTCTTCCCTGCATCAGCAGCAATTTCAATCAGTTGATTTTTATAATGACAGGGTTAAGAGTGGGCACCGTATCAAGTCTCTTGCCCTCTGATGGCGGAGAATTTCTGGGCATGGGTCCTTAAAAAGCTAACAGCACTGTGAAAAGTCAAAAGACAGAGTCACCTCCTCCTTCTCCAGATCCTTGGAGTGACCTGGGGATGTTTCTCTTCCCCTTCTTTGACTTATTTTCCCCTGTTCAGTGCCAGCCTCATTTTCCTGCTCCAGCCTTCTGAAAGGAGGCTCTAGGACTCTCCCCCTTCGCTCTCCCACTGGGGTAGGCAGCTCCTGCTGGTGCCACCAGCCATGTCCCAGGCAAAGGCCACTCACGTGTTGCACTCCTAACACCGGCTGGGCTGCCACGCTACAGCTATTAGATGTTCTGCCACATTACGCTTTTAAAAATGTGCAACTTCTGCTTTGATTTTGGCAGACTGAGACAGTGATTTAAATGCCTCCTACCTCCTTCCCTGAGTGAACGCTTCAGCATCACTGCTAAGAAGCACGGCTGGCTGTCAGCTCTTTGGGAATCAGCCTCCTGAAACAAGTCCCAGGGAGAGGGAAATATGGCATGGTGCCCTGCTTGCTTGGCTGATCTGAAATACACAGGGGCTCAAATGACTAGTTCTCAAAAGTTTTTAGTTTTTTTAAATGTGCAGCTTTCTAAATACGGTAGGAGCCCTTGGTGCTGGTTCTTACCTGAACAGGTGCCTTTCCACACAGGACCAGGTGTCCTGCGCCATGTTGGGGGGGGTGGGGGGTGTGTGTTGTGGTAGATGTTTGGGTTCAGGCAAAGTCTGACCATCTTCCCTGTGTAACACCACGGGTGCAGGGTGCCTGCAGGGCTCCCTGGGGCAGCCCTCCTTCATGGGCTTCAGGACTCCCAACAAGAAACTCAACAGCTCCCCAGATGAAAAGCTTGCACCAGTACTGAACCAAACAGTTAATCATCAATAGCCATCTATAATTCAGCTCAAAGCTTTCTTGTAAACCAGACTGCCTTTTCAAAGGCACATTTAACTTATTTTTTATTGCTCGTAGCTGAAACTTAAGAAAAAAAGTCCATGAATCAGCAAAGTAATCGTCTTCTGTATTAGCTGGGGATGTTTAGTATGAGTTCATAACCAAGTAAACATTGAGATTAGTGCTCTCAGGGGTATGAACTTTCTGCAGATGTTTTGGCTAGAACTTGAACATGATCTGATGGCAAGCAAGTGATGTTGAAGAGAAAGCATATGTGATACAAAGTAGACTTCACTTAATGAGTTACTTTAAGTAAGAAATGAGCAGAAGGAGCTAGGTGGTCACAAAAATAATTAATACAAAGTTGGGGGCGGGGGTATATATATTTATATATATAAAGCGCCTATCACCATATTGATAAACATTCTTAGGAACCACTCTTGACAGCAGAGGTAAGAACGGGAGTCAGTCTGTTAGTACCTCAGCACTTCTGCTTCCAATTAAAAAAAAAAAAAAAAAAGATGAAATTTATAGAAATTTGTGATATCAAGGTTTAATTTCAATTGGAACTGACATCAAGTACCGTTGATGACAAGACCCCTGTTCCCACAGACAGCTCCTACAAAACTTTGTTTCTTTTGTCTGATGTACATTATTACCCTTTTTAAACAAAACTTGATTGTACCTTATGAATGTAGCCCAGTCTGTTGTATCTGATGGGATTTGCAGAACTATATCAAAATCACTACAAAATTGATGTGGAAGCTGATGCACAGTGTCAGGCAGCAGCAATACTAAGTAGCTGTATGGACAGCTTCTTCCATTGATTCAGAATATGGAGGCAGAAAAAGGCATCTTTGTACCTTCAGCTGGGAATTTGACCTCAAAAGGAAAATGCCTCTTTGTACTGACTGATACAAAAATTAACAGTGGTCTTGGCCCACTGGCTTCCTTGTGGCATGACACAATGTTCACAGCTTAATCTAATGAAACCAGATACACCAAGCGTGATATGCCTTTTCTAATGCAATGAGCTTTGCCTAGCGGATCCCAGGTTTGGATACTAGCTTTTCAGTTCCAGGTAAAAATTTAGATTCTTTGAAACATAGGAACTGCCACACAGAACTGGACCGAAAACCTGTTTCATCCATTGTCTTGTGCCTGGAAACGGCCAGCAAGCAATGTATCCCTGGGAGGTATAAGGGCAGCATAATGTCTCTTACTAAGTCAGCAGGAACCCGTTTTTTTGCACAAGCAGTCATTTAGCACCTGACGAGGCTTGCTAGATACCTTTTTCAAGAAGCTTTCTCTGAATTGCAGCAATTTACCTGACTAGATTTTTCATTATGTAGCTAACTTTGCCATGCATATGTGTGCAGTGAACATTTTAAAAGCTGCATATTTTATGGCTACAGCTGGTAATTTGACAAGGCTTATAGCTTGGTCAAATGAAACCAATTCCCTACACAACAAGCAAAGATACTTCTTTACAGCAAATGCTGTTTCCCTGCCAAATTCCACTTACCGCCCCAAGCCTTTTCAGTCATCTCATATCATTTCATATACAGCTGCTTAAAACATGGGCCCTTTTTAAATCTCCCCAAACTCAAAAATGCCTCATCGATTTTTCCTGTCTCTCTCCCTCCACCCCCTTAGGGCAGAAAAGAAATATTTGACTCATTTTTACTTCTTACCTATCTGATTCTGTAGAAAAACACTTGCAAAAGCCTGTAGCAATGCTCCACTGGGTCCTCAAAAGGGGTTCCTAGAAATGGAAGCATTTGAAAACTATCAGTAACTAAAAAACAAGGATGAAATGAAAAGTCTTCCGCAACTTTAAGAAAAGGGGTAACACCTCTCTTTTAATTGATGAAAGGAGCCAGAGATGTAAACTGGAAGCTACACAAATAAATGCTCAAGTGTGATCTGTTGTGGTTGGTTTCTATCCCTTAATGAAGATAAATCAATGCACTTCTTCTGAAAGATGACTACTTACTCTGGGAGATTCCGCTGTTATTGTGCACTGCTAGTCTATGACTCTAATTCTTGTTATTACAAGCTTGATTTGCTCAAAATAAAGGTGTGTTGAAAGCCAAGAAAATTGGACTGACTTTTGTTATGATGTTGAATTAAATTGACTGACAAAGCTATGCAAGCTTTGAAATGAAGACTGTAGGGAAGTATCTTAATGTGCATAAATCTTATTGTAAATCTTCATTGCATTAGGCTATTTTCTGAAGATCAGAAAAATAAATTATCCATGGCCCATTACATACAAAACTGATTTTGTCTTATTTCTTTGTCAAAGAGGTATACTACAGACAGACCAAGACAGCACTGTCTGTGCCATAGCCTTCTAGACCTTACCTAGTTCATAATTAAGCACAGTATTCATTATTTTTGAGGCAGAACAGTAGTCAGGGAGTGCAGTCTTTATTTGAGTAAAACCCAGTCACTTCAACCTGAGATTGCTTAAATGAAATCTGCCAAATATAGCACTTGGACAAATCAATCTATCAACCATAGGAAAGTTAGAAAGCACATGAGAAGTGAGTATGTGAGTCATATAGCATAAGAATTACTATCCTTAACGGCTTAATAGCTTTTTACCACCAAGCAAGTATTTTGCTATACAGCCAGGTGGCAAGGAACAGTCGTGATGATGCTGATTAGAATGTGAAATACTTGTAATAAGGCTGATTTCTACTGAAAAATATTCCTCTATAATGGCAAGAAATTAATACTTACATCTGTCTCTATGGCCCCTTGTTAATCAGTTTAACAGACATTCTAGGAACTAAGACTGGGGTTGGAGTTTCTCTTTATTAGTGGGCACAGGCTTTTGTGGTTATGATTAAAATTCATCAGCAAAACAGGGAAGGCAAACTTGTAGAATCATATTCTGCTTCAGGTTCCTGTGAGTGTGGAGCCAGTTAGCTAAATTACTCATTAACAAAAACAAAATAAAATTCAGTTTTGACTTAAAACTAAGTTGAGATACAGTTTAATATTCCTAGTTTGGCTGGGAGCTGAACAATGGCAGGCAGTGAAGGAGCTTATGAGTTGTATATGCTTTTCTAATGATCATTGGCAAAGATTGCTTTTCAAATGTTATTGAAAGAAGGCAAGAAACATAAATTTGCTACATTATAAACAAAGATAGATGAACTGATAAATTCTTTTTCCTGAAGGTATATACGAGTTTGGGAAGCTTGTGTAGCACAGTACCATGAATGGAAAATAAAACTCAAAGTGCACCTTCTCCAAAAGGAAAGGATTCTGGTTAGGCCAAGTCCTGCGGCCATGAAGCATCTGAGCCATCTGATTTACAGTGGCTGTGGATCTGAACCATTGTCTCTATATCTTTCTTGCTGCATAATTCAAATTAATTTAACTTGGGTGGCCAGGTATGTAGATTGAATTAAAATGTCTTTGCTTTAAAATACTGAGCATTCTAATTTCTATTCACCTTAGGAAAAAGAAAACAGGACACCACCATCCTAGAGAAAGAAATGGTTCTTCCCCTTACAGAAGATTTTTCTAACCAAATGCCTCATCTAAAAGAAATATGTGCTGATATTTTGTTCATAGCAGAAGATGCCCGAAAAGTTGTCTCAGGACTGGAAAATAAAGGGACTGTCCAACTGATAGATAAAGCAAATGTCATTGTGCAGGAAACTATTGCTTATGTCCTGCTTTCCAGTCTCAGTTCAAAGGACTGCTCCACCCACCACAACATCCTTGCTAAACTAAAAGTTGGATGAAAAACAAGCAGGACATTGCTACTACCGAAGTTGCTTTGAAGGTGCAAGGAATCTTGACACTGAAAATTAGGCAGTGTGAGGTATAAGGTGTGCTCTTTATAGTAGGCTTTATGGTCAAGTACAGCTGTCTAATCAGGTAATGAAACCAGTGGGGACCTTCAATCACAGAAGATGGATGTGCATAGAGAAAACCCTTGCAATCAAATGTAAATGTATATGACATATATATACAAATGTATATGACCCTGTGCTGCTTTTGGCTGGGATACAGTCAATTTTTTTCATAGCAGCTTGAATATGGTGCTATGTTTTGGATTTGTAGCCAAAACAGTGTTGATAACACAGGGGTGTTTAAGCTATTGCTGAGCAGTGCTTACTTTCACAGTCAAGGCCTTTTCTGCTTCTCACCCCACCCCACCAGTGAGCAGGCTGGGGGGGCACGACAAGCTGGGAGGGGGCACAGCCGGGACAGCTGGCCCCAGCTCACCAAAGGGATATTCCATACCATGTAATGTCATGCTCAGCATATAAAACTGGGGGAAGAAGAAGGAAGCGGGGAGGGACATGAGGAGTGATGGCATTTGTAATGAGTAACCATTACACGTGATGGAGCCCAGCTTTCCTGGGGATGGCTGAACACCTGTCTGCTGGTGGGAAGTAGTAAATGAATTCCTTGTTTTGTTTTGCTTGTGCACACAGCTTTTGCTTTACCTATTAAACTGTCTTTATCTCAGCTCACAAGCTTTCTCACTTTTACTCTTCTGATTCTCTCCCCCATCCCACCAGGGGGGAGTGAGCAAGTGGCTGTGCGGGGCTTGGTTGCTGGCTGGGGTTAAACCACAACAGACTCTCACTGCTCTGTTGCATATCCAGCAGCACAGATAAAACTAACTGTTCCCAAAAGATCACACACTTTTGTTCTTTTGTTATTAACTAATAAAAGTATCTCATCTCTACTGGGTTGCTAATCCCAGCACATTCTCTGCAAACAGCTGTCAAAAGATCATCTGAATCTCAGCATCAGAGGAAGATACAGAGGCACTGAAGAGATGTAACTCACAACATCTTCCACACCTATCATGAACAAATGGGAAAATTGATAGCTTTTTATGGTGGGAAAAATCATTGATGCTCTCTTTAAAAAAACCACTCTTTAAAAACAGAATGAACGAAATCTAGAGCTGGCCTAGCCAATAAAAAACAAATGTATATCAAACTTCTATGGGTTTGCCTTTTGTTTTTTTATTTCATTGAATGTATGTGATCTTTAATTGCCTGCTGTTGATCTGAACATACACATTCTTTATTTGACTATAAACATAGAATTAGTGAAGGTTAGAAAAAACCTGCTTTTTTGAACAAGGTGTCAGAATCTGGATCACTTTATTGATCCAGTTTAGAGCATAAACATATATATATATGTGAGCTATCTGAGCAAAATTCAGAAAGGAGGACTGGCTTGCCGATAGGCATGTGTGGCTGGGTTTGAGAAGAGGTATGAGCTTCTTTAGTCAGTTATCACCAGAAAAATCATAGCACCCAGCCACTCCTTAGTGTTAAAGCTTATAGTTAATGCAATTAGACTGGCTTAACCTCCACATGAACTTGTCACCAGAACAGAATAAAGACAAAGCAAAGCAATGCAGAAATATAATGGGGCTACTTTTGTTTAAACTGCTGTTCTATTCCCAGGAAGGAATTGAGAAACTGATGTGCATTAGTAACTATGTTGGAAGAATGGGACAAAAGAGAACCTGCCTTTTTAATTATAAAGTGGTTTTTTCCAACCCTGGTTTTTTGTTAGTCATGGCTAAATTTGGTCATGCCTTGTCACAAGCAGGACAAATGCTGCCTGTTCTGTTTCTGTTTGAAGAGATGACTTGACATTCTTGACCATTCAGCAACGCTCAGACTGGTGAAATGGGAGCTAAATTTATTTTTTATATCGAGTTTGCTGAGCCATGAAAAAGTGTCACAAAGCTATATTAACCTCAGTTTCAATGTGATTTTGGAGAAACTGAATAGCCTGTTTTGGAGTTGAGTATGTACTATAAATGTACTGCTAATGTATCTCTTACAACTAAGATAATGCTGCAGATAATTAAGTTGAAGAGTCACTTACTGCACATGCTAATTGATAACATCCTCTTTACTACTGACTTAATCCTGTGCTGTTGAAGTTTAAGAGGAAAGCCCAGTTGCAGTATTAGGGCTTCAATTCACACTGCACTCTTGGTATCCCTCCATCAAGTCTAAATGAAATTTTCAAATGTTCATTCCCCTCACACAGCAAATTCACTTTGTGTTGCAGTAGAGTTAACTCCAACATTGTTAAATGCTCATTTAGACTAATGTAGGAAGAAACAATTATTTTAAATTCCTGACACATTTAAGCCTGTTTTTCTGTGAAAGCAGTCTTGCATAACCAGTCTGGATGCGATTCAACGTACCTAACTTCAGACACCTACAATGCAGATGTTTATCTCTAGATATCCTTAGATACAGATCTGTCTTATAATTGGTTATAATTTCTATGAAAATAGCCAGCTTAGCAAAGAAGACAGATACTGCAACTGTACAAATCAAGGAAAAGGCTATGGCTGAAGTTCCTCCATTTGCAGACCTCAGAGAAGCCACGTAGATGTGATCTGGCAAAGGTCCCAGGTGGGGAGGGGAAACTAGTCCCCTAAATTGGGCATCTGTCATGGATATAAATCTTTGATAACTCAGGTTAGAGTAAGCTTAGCTTGGAAGTTATAGCTTTAAAATATAGATGTCTGCACCTGAACTAATCACCTGAGACTCCCTTTTTAATGGAGAAAAAAAAAAGACATTCGTGTGCTGCTCATCTGACACATTTTAAATGTCTAATTGAAGCTGAGAACTGCACCCTCAATGTATCCCTGCCCATGGGTAGTAAAGGATTTTAGGATGACTAGTCTAGATATTCATTTGGTAGGATGAATTTTTTCCTAGTCTCTTAAAACTAATGTGCCTACCTCCTCTGTATAAGTAGTGGAGAGTGGAAGATGTCTTCAAATTATTAGAGAGGAGAATACCATCCACCCAAATAAGTTTATTGTTATTTGGCAACCTGAGGCATTTACCTCAGATGCACTGTACCACTACTTGCCTAAATTTTAAGAACCAGCTTGACCTCTAAGTTAGGCAGACTAGATATTACCACTACCTTCATCAATTCTCCTTAGAAAAGAAGTTGTTAATTTTTTTCTCCCTCTTGAAAAGTATAAATAAAGGATGGTTCATCTGCTGGGCTGTCAGGTTACCTAGGTAGTCTAACCTGAAGATAACACAGTTATTCAAAATCTTACAAAGTATTGCTAGAGATTATGAAAGTAAAGAACAAGAAGTTAATGAAAAAATGAAGACTAGAAAAGAGAGACAAAGATCATGTAAAAGAATAAATATTTATTTAAATGTTCGGAAACAAATATTGGATAAATTCCCAGCAAATGTGTAGCAGCTAGTCATAGCTTCCCAAAAAACCTCTATCACTGTTAACTATTTCTGGCAGCAAATATAACTGTAGTTTGGATGTTTTCTGTAAAAAAATTAAGCCCAGTATTGCAGTACTTCTGTAGCAAGTTATTCTTACTTTCCCAGTCAAAGGGGTGGATTCATCTCACCCAGCTTCAACACTCTAAGTATTAGCTATCTACATTTCCTATAGCTAGGAAAATCCGAACTGACATTCATCCTGGCTATGGGAGGTTGAAGTTTCACGATTGCCTTTTACCAGTCCATGGCTGTCACGCTGTTGTAATCCAGCCCCAGGCAAGCCTCTAGTGTTGATAATGCTGATCACAAATTGAGCCAAATCAGCTTGGTGAACACTAGATGTTTTTCTTTTGTAGAGGCAATAGAAAAGAACAGAGATCCACATCAATGAACTGTTGTGGAATTGCACAGATGCTCAGCTGGGGACAGGAGGGAGCTTTGGGCCAGTCATTTCAACAGCACCGCATCTCATACAGACTTAGGTTGATCATGACACTACACTCTCAAACCACAGCCCAAAGAGTGGATGCGTTGCCTTCCTCAGAGCCTCTTTCCCTCTACTGACTGCGAAGGGAATTTACATTTATGCATTTAACTCATAGATGGTGAAGATTATTTGAAGACATTGCATCCAGATGCAATCAGGATGAAGATACCATGAAAGAGACAACCAGTGTTCTCAGCATATTTTGCCAGGGAATTTCCCCTTTCCACAGGGGTGGACCAACTGAATGCTCCAAGGCACGTTTGTTTACCTGCTATACAGATGTAGCATTTCTTTCTCTCCTATGATGGGATTTTGCGGTGCTTTGCTCAGCAGTAGCATTTGGGGAGGGTATGCAGCAATATTTAGCTCTTCAGGTCAGCTGGGAATTCCCAGTCAACCATTCAACCTTATACTAATGGACTGCACACACGCTAAAATCTTGCCAGTAAAATCCGTCCATTCACTACATAATTTCATTTTTTCCTGATTATATCCAAAATTTCCTTTAATCACCACTAGTTATGACTACAGCAGGTGTTTCATAGCATTAGACTTGTGCATGCAAACTGCAGATAAAATGTATTGCATTTCCATAAGCTTTAGCTAGTCTTCTGTCATAGAAGCAAATCAGATCTGTGTTTAGGTCCTTCATAAGAAATCTGACAATAATGGCATAATAATATATGCACATAAAAATGTCTGAAGCACTGTGCTTATGCCTTTCAGATGGATTCTCACCTCACTTATGTCCCCTTCTCAATTCCACCAGCTTGAATTATTTATTTCTTGTTCACGCTAGGGTAAATTAAATCTAAGGGAAAAACATGAAACGTTAGTTCATTTGTGGGGGGAGGAAAATTAATTTTTGTGAGGATACAGTTCATTTACAGCATTCTGCCATTTATGTATTATGACTAAATTACTATATCACAAACAACATATTGATTGACTGATAAATATGATCATCTTATACTGAGAAAAAGGAAATCAAGGAAATAACAATCAGAATACAAAGCAGTTTTATTAGATTAGAGGCACAAATGTTGAGAGGACTAAATGGGCCTCAGCTAAAACATCTAAATCTTTTAACTGGACTCTGTCCCACATGATCTTACATGGTGCTCATGTGGATGAAGTTTGTGTGTGCGCACAAAGCTGCTGAAATTTTGCCAAATCAGAGTTTTGCAGTGTAGGGGAAGAAAGGAAAGTAAGGGAGAAAAGCTCCATTCATATTTGGTTTGATTTTTCTGCAAAAGATATTTATCTTTATAGACAAATTCGACTAGTAGTTGCATAGATGCTGGCACCAGATCAAGTATTAAAGCCCTGGAAAAATAGAAAATAAAATAAACTGCTTTCCATTTTCTCCTTGCACATAAAAGCAAAACAGACACATATCTAAAGCAAAAGAGAATAGAGTAAACTCTTTCCTGTAAGGCTGCATATATAGCTCTGTGAAATGCCTTTTATAACTTTAATGATTACTGGCTCCCTCCCACCATTTCCGAACGTTGAGACTTTAGTCATCAAATGAACAATTGCCACTAATAATTCATTTGGCCGCATTCCAAGTAATAGTGAGTCATGAGACAGTTCTGGTGTTTTATGTATGAGGAGACATAGCAATATTTTCCTAGTTACTGAGCAGTTCAGAAAATCCCTAAAGATACATTAAAAAACCAAAAACAAAAACAAGTCAAACAAAAACAAAAAAAAAAAAAGAGGAGCAATATATGTAATGAAAATTTACTGAAGAAAGGACTTTTCCACACATAGGTCAATACCACCGTTTGCAATAAAGCATGAACAGGTTTCAAAGAAATGTTAAATGAGAAATCTTCTTCCAAATTACATGGTATCTCAGGCCAATACTTTCAAATTTGACTAACTAGGACCAGACTTCTGAAATCAATGCCAGCTACTCAGTTCTGAAACTTTCCCTTTTAGTCTACGTACAGATTCAGAGGTTAACATTTGGACTGAAATCAACGAAAGAAACACAAAACAGAGTACAAAATGAAATATTTTAATTAATGGCATACTAGGATACAACATAAAGTGTTTCATATGAAGATTCAAGTAAAATATGGTCTGGGTCTACACTGGTTTTAGTTAGGCCCTTCCTAACATAGAAAACACAGTTCAGAAATGTATTGAAAAAATGGTCAAAGTCCTTAAGAACTCAAATACTATTCACGTAATGTCTAATCTGAAGCGTTCTCATGTCAATGGGAGACCTGCTTCTCTAAACAGAAGTTGTTACATTATCTCAGTTAACTCTTGTGAGACTTATACCTATGGATTTTTTTTACAAGTTGCCTAGGCTTAGGCAGCTAAGTACTTAAACTTTAAAAAATGTAAGTGGGCAAAACGAACCTGAATCAAGACAAGTACTGGTCTAACCAACAGTTCAAGTAGCAAAACCAACGTACTTTATAAATTGATATATAAAGCTTATATGCTACCTTTGGCTGAAGTAATAAGCCACTGGGGGATTTTGACAGTTAATTTATCAGTGACAGCTCAGAACAAGCAACTAAGACTTCAGGTCTCTCTGTGCCAAAAAGTAATTAGCTTGAACCTACATGAGTACACTGGCAGTTAAAGACAAGCTGAGCTGTTTTATATACCCTGTAGAACATTGTCCTTTCAACATTGTGTAAATGAGCTTTCTTTGCAGCCTTGCACAAGTCTATTGTAAACTAAGGCCAGATTCTGCCTCAGAGGAATTCAGTGAAATCTAGGGACAGAATTTGGCCCATGCTTTTTAATCACTTGCAAAATTAAAAAATGCCATCTCTTCCAGGCACATCCTGAAACCTGGACTTGTCATCTCCTTTCAAATTAGGCATCTACAATAAGCCATAATTACGCAGTAAATTATAATGAATATCACTAAAACCTAGCATAAAAGGTTATAGAGCAGACCATCCTGAGCGCCATCATGTGGCGCGTGCAGGACAACTGGGGGATCAGGCCCAGCCAGCATGGGGTTATGAAAGGCAGGTCCTGCTTGACAAACCTCATCTCCTTCTGTGACAAGGTGACCCGCTCAGTGGATGAGGGAAAGGCTGTACGTGTTGTCTACCTAGGCTTTAGTAAAGCCTTGACGCCATCTCCCACAGCATTCTCCTGGAGACACTGGCTGCTCATGGCTTGGGTGGCTGTACTCTACATTGTGTTAAAAGCTGGCTGGCTGGCAGAGCCCAGAGAGTGGTAGTAAATGGAGTTACATCCACGTGGGGGCCAGTCACAAGTGCTTTTCCCCAGGGCTCAGTACTGGGGCCAGTCCTGTTTAATATCTTTACCAACGATCTGAACGAGGGGATCGAGTGCACCCTCACTAAGTTTGCACATGACATCAAGTTGGGAGGGACTGTTGATCTGCTTGAGGACAGGAAGGCTCTGCAGAGGGATCTGGACAGGCTGGACCCGATGGGCTGAGGCCAATTGTATGAAGTTCAACAAGGCTCGGTGCTGGGTCCTGCACTTGGGTCACAACAACCCCACGCAGCGCTACAGGCTTGGGGCAGAGTGGCTGGAAAGCTGCCTGGTGGGAAAGGACCTGGGGGTGCTGGTTGACAGCTGGCTGAACATGAGCCATCAGTGTGCCCAGGTGGCCAAGAAGACCAACAGCATCCTGGCTTGTGTCAGAAACTGTGGCCAGCAGAACTAGGGCAGTGACCATCCCCCTGTACCTGGCACTGATGAGGCCACACCTCAAATGTTGTGTTCAGTTTTGGTCCCCTCACTTCGAGAGGGACATAGAGGTGTTGGAGCATGTCCAGAGAAGGGCAGTGAAGCTGGTGAAGGGTCTGGACCACAAGTCTTCTGAGGAGCGGCTGAAGGAACTGGAGTTGTTTAGTCTGGAGAAGAGGAGACTTGGGGGGACCTTATTGCTCTCTACAACTACCTAAAAGGAGGTTGTAGGCAGGTGGGAGTCAGTCTTTTCTCCCAGATAACTAGCAATAGGACAAGAGGAAATGGTCTCAAGCTATGCCAGGGGAGGTTTAGATTGGATATTAGGAAAAAAATTTTCACTGAATGGGTGCTGAAGCATTGGAACAGGCTGCGCAGGGAGGTGGTGGAACCACCATTCCTGGAGGTATTTAAAAAACACGTAGATGTGGGGCTTAGTGGGGTTTAGTGATGCACTTGGGAGTGCTGGGTTGACAGTTGGACTTTGATCATCTCAAAGGTCTTTTCCAATCTAAATCATTCTATGATTCTCATTAAACACATATGTGCATTCTCTTACAGTAGAAGTACAGTGGGGTTCAAATCTATGTAGCCAATGAATGTAGAAATTAATGCCAGTTCTACCATCCCCAGCAGTCTTTTAACAATGCTTGGGTAGTTTGATAAAATGAAGTTCAATAAACTGTTACATTTTACTTCACATCTGAGTTGGTGTTTTAGGAAGTCTCATAGCATGTCATTTTCCTACCACATAATAAAAATGTAAGCGAGATGATTATACAAGTTTTACTTCAGCCTTTGACCTCTAAGGACAAACACTTTTGTGGCTCACATTCACCATCACTGAATCTCTGGACTGCATCTAGGTCATTCTTGCCAATTAAAACATTATGAACTCTTAATGGGCTTCACTGAGAAACGAAGGGAGAGTTATTTCCTTTTGAAGGTGCATAAAGAGCACAAGTGACTTGAACAAGGTCTTGCAGCGTTTGGGTCACAGAGTTAGTACGAGAAAAATAGTTTTCTTCTAAATCTCCATTCTTTCTTTGTCCCTGGATCTTGCTGCTTTAGTGTAATGGAAAACCTGTCAGACAAACTTCTGAGCTGCATCTCTTAGCACAGAGTGACTATTTTCATTGAATGTAATACTTTCAAATCAAAGTGAAAGAGCATGTGCAATTTCTACAGCAACATAGTTAGCAACAATAATCTTCAATCAGTATGAAATGGCAGTCACTTGAAGCCATGCCAGTACAATAAAGAAATAATTAGGTCATTGCACTTTCTAATTTCTGACACAAAAACATTGAATACAGGAAGAAAATTCATTTCTATCAAATACACTGCTGCTAATTTCACTCTGAAGATATTCTTCAGTGTTTCAGCCTCAGTGTCATGCCTTCTGCTCTCCTAGACCTGCAGCAGTGACAAATTGCCAGTCCTGCTTAACTGCAACCCCATTTCAGTTTCTCATTTTCTCTAATCTCTCTCAGTGGAATAAAGAGTTGCCCAGCAATATTTCCTGAGAAATTTCCTTCATAGCTTATAGACATGAAAAGAGAGATTGTAGTAAATTTCTAAAAATCCCACTCTCTGTAACTCTCTCCAACTTCATAAGTGAAGACAGTACATTTGCTTAAAAGCCACAGGTTTCAAACCTGTGTATATAGAACTTGCATTTGAAACGCAGATCCAAACATCGGTGCCTACACTTTATTACAGGCCTAGCTTTAGGCTGGCTTGCAAGTTTCAAAACCTTGGTGGAAATGCAGGGAGACAAAATAATTTTTTCCTTTCTTAACAGAGATTTCTTCTCTTCATAGTTCTAAGAGTTCTAACAGTTTGCAGCATAAAGCACTTTTAAGCACTCCCAGGTAAAGTGGGATCTAGATGATTTCCCATCACATCTTGCATCTACCGAGAAGACAAAATATCCTTTCTGTCATAATCACAGGTTTTTCTTCTCTTTATCTCATATGTAATAAATGGCTTTGGGGCTACACAGAGACATTTGGTACTCTGTGACTCGCTGGCATTCCACAATTAGCAAACAGAGAAAATTATCATAAAAACATCTCTGAGAAAACAAGCACTTGTTAGTTACCAATTTATACAGAATTTACAGAAAGATACCAGGATGAAATTTCTGTAGTCCTAGATAAACGCAGTGCAATTCCCCATGAATGAGAATTGATGAATGCCTTAGGATATGGCTTCTCTTGCTGCACATTCCAATCTTTCTTACTGTTAATGGAATTACATATACTTACTGAGATGCAAAAACACATCACTTTGCTGATGTCTAAAGGAAATTAAAAGTGTGTTTATTACAGAAAGAGAGCTTGTACAGACAAAGTATGGGACTGATATTCCTAAGGTTGTTCTTAGGACAGTTGCCTTGTATTACTTTGATGGACAGCGTTGTTAGGACCTTGAAGGAAGGACTGCACTCCTTATTAGCACTAAGAGTCTAAAGGATGCTTATACTGTAATTAACAGCTGGATTAGAACTTTATTTTAGAAATAGCAGAGAACATTTGTCCATAGCTATGGTGTCAATTCTGACAGAATTATTAAAAATTTGAATATATTTGGTATTTTTCTGAAGTGTCCAGCCTCATGTATGTATAAAGGAATCAGAAATCAATGGGAATATCATCTTTCATTTAAAAACCAAGAGATACTTAACTTCTTGCTGTGGAAGGTTTGCTGTTTTAAGGTGTTTTGTATTGAGTAGTAGCTTTCTTGCTTGTTTGTTTTTAAATATCCAGCTAGCCTAAGGATTTATAAATAGTCTGGCACTGTTATACTGCTAAGGAGATCAAGACTGGAATTCAACTCACAGATTAAAAGTAGGTGTCTACTTACACGAATCCAAATAGATACATCTGAACTCCTGTTCCAGTTAACAGAGATCTTCTTAACACTGTCAAAGGAGCCAAGAGAGATATTCAGTTGATGAAAAGCAAACTGAATCACTCTTTAGACCCCAGTGACCGTGCTGAATAGGAAGTAAATTTTGCCTAAGTAAAGGCCCTCTGTGTATTTGAGATGCCATATGGCATCCTGCCTGGCCTTCCAGCATGTGGGTCAATGCCAAAGTCCTGCATTGTGTCTGTTAACCCCATAGAATCATAGAATCACAGAACGGTTTGTGTTGGGAGGAACCTTCAAAGATGGACTATATCTTTGCCGTGGACAGGGACATCTTTCACTAGACGAAGTTGTTCAAAGCCCCATCCAGCCTGGCCTTGAACACTTCCAGGGATGGGGCATCCACAACTTCCCTGAGCAACCCATTCGTGTGTCTTACCACTCTCATTAGAATTTATTCCTTATGTCCAGTCTAAATCTACCCTCTTTCAGTTTAAAACTGTTGCTCCTTGTCCTGTTGCTAAGGGCTGCCTTAGTGACAGTCTATCTTCATCTTTGTTATAAGCCCCATTTATATATTGAAAGGCCACAATAAGGTCTTCCCGGAGCCTTCTCTTGTCCAGACTAAACCACCCCAGCTCTCCCAGCCTTTCTTCGTGGGACAGGTTCTCCAGGCCTCTTACCATTCTTGTGGCCCTCCTCTGGACCCACTCCAACATGTCCATGTCTTTCTTGTACTGGGGACCCAAGAGCAGTACTTCATGTGGGGTCTCATGAGAGGAGAGTAGAGGGGCAGAATCACCTCTCTCAGCCTGCTGGCCACACTTCTTTTTATGCAGCCCAGGATACAACTGAATTTCTGGGCTGCAAGCACACATTGCAGGCTTATGTCAATATTCTCTTCAGGAGTATCCCCAAGTTCTTCTCTGCAGGGCTGCTCTCAATCCATTCATTCCCCAGTCTATATTGATACTGAGGAGTGCCCTGACGCAGGTGCAGGACCTTGCACTTGACCTTGTTGAATCTCATGCACATATCTTGCAGCCTAGGGCATCTCCAAAACTGCCCTTCTGCAGGCAACTGAATCCAGCTCCTTGTCTGTGATTGAGCTTCAGAAAGTAGATATGTGAAAGCAGGTTTCTAAATGTTGGTGACCCAACAGAGGCTGGTGTTTCAGTGCCCCTTTGGTTACTGGAGAGCAATATTGACCAACATGAGTGTTAGAGATACAGCTCATTTCTAGATCCTTAAGAGTGAAAACCTAAATTCAGGTGTCTTAAACTAAGGGTGAACCTCATCTCCCAGATGCCACTCTTTCCCCAAGACAGTCTACTCCATTTCACGCTCAGCAGCTCCCGCAGTCCTCCCTAGGACAGAAGCAGATTCTGAGTCCTTGGCAGCCCTTTCCCCCACTAGAAGAATGCAGCTGTAGGAAAAGGACAGTGCCATAACGAAGAGATGTGACACAGGACACCAGAGGCAATTGACGAAGGGAAAGGCCTTCCCACACAAAGAAGAAAACCCATGAGACTCATACCCAGGATGGCAGCGCAGATGAGATGGAAAGGGACCACTACAGGCAGCACACAGCACACACAGCATTGGTTTGGAAAAAGTCCTTCAGACCTACTAGCTGGTTCTGACAGATAGAGTTATTTTATATAAGAAACATAGTAAATTCCAAAATCAGCACTGACCAGCTGCTCTCTTGGGGCTGAGGAGCAGGGTGCCGTGGGGACCTCAGGGTCAAGTGTTGCAGGCAGAGCTGAAGCCAATAACAGGGCCACCAACATCCTCTGACACTTCTGGGGAGGAGCAAGCTGGAGCCCCAGCACAGCCAGAGGCAGCGCCGAGACAGGACAGAGCACAGGCACTCCCGCTGCATTGCTGGAGCAGGGATGGGGCATGGCTGAGCTAACATGGGATCCAGGGTCCTGGGTGGGTGGTCACAGGTGAGGCCCATTGAGAACGATAAGGCCTGGTGGTGCCGTCAGGGCCATGCACCATATCTCAACTGAAATCTTTAATAATGTTAGAAGTTCCCTTACTGAATGCCTTTAGTGTCCTAGATCTACTGGGGAGCTGAGTATGAACAAGCCGAGACACACACCAAAAATAACTCCGTGAAATCTCTACATAGCCATGTACATTTTCCCAGTGTAGCTGATGTCTAACATCAGCTTCCCTCTCTTGCTACAGCGAAAGGCTCAGCTACAATGAAGTTCAGATGGTCCACCTGGAAATGACACTACTCCCTAAAGGCTGAATCATGCAAGTATTTTTAGGCCCCAGAGATGTTTTCCTGTTCCCCCTCCAGCTCTAGAGATGTTGACTACACCTTGTCAGAAACCGCTGCCCAATCTGACAGTGGAACAATGCCTTAATTCTTCTCAGGCAAACGCAAACTGATTGTCGTAGACAGTTTAAATCTTTGGTTGAAGATCACCTGACTGATTTTGCCTACAGCAAATTAGGCTATGTGTCGCTTTGCAGGTCTATAGGCCCAAACCTTGCTCTTACTAACATAAGTGCCTGCCTCAGCTGTTTAATTTCTGAGGCTGAAAAAGCCGTCCAAATAGTTTATATATATATATATATATATA
>JAVJGI010000014.1:58017221-58034879 GCA_035590275.1 Ibycter americanus | reverse complement strand
TGCCTCAGCTGTTTAATTTCTGAGGCTGAAAAAGCCGTCCAAATAGTTTATATATATATATATATATATAAACAGAAGTGTCTGCTTTTGTCTATTAGAATGTGAAATAAGACATTGCATAATAAAGGTTTTCCCTGTTATTTCTGATGCATATTTAGATTGCCACTGTTTATGCTGATTTTTTTATTAACAGATGGTATTTATTTTATTTCTGTACTCTCAGTTATTTGCTGTGCTCCTTGGCAAAACTATAAAGCAAATTAAATGGGGAGAAGGCTCTTGAGGCTGCAAGGGATGGCAGAGAGCTAGGAGTCTGTACCTCCTCCAGAAAGCCTGAGGGTCTTTGGTGAGGACCAGAAAGCCAGTGGCCAGGCCTGAGAGGAGATGGGAAGAGTTTCCCAGGGTGCAGAAGGGACTGGGAAAGCTGTGGCTCATTCCGGTTTCCACACGTACATTTAACAGCCTCTGAAATCAGGTGCCTGGATCAGCAAGTCCATAGCTAGAGAGGACTAGTGTATTCATACAGCTACGCAACGAGGGCTCATAGCTGAATACGTATAAGCTAAAATCTTAGGAATTGTTCAAACACAACCAGGAAGATGCCTATGAAAATAAAAAATAAAAAACAAACAAACAAAAAAAGGCATCCCAGAATCCCTGATCACCAGAGAAAGGCCAAAGGAGTTGCTTGGAGATAGTAAGGTGATCATTTGGACAATTTTTATATTGGTTGCTCAGATCTTGTGTACTTCCATTAAATGAATCTCAGCTCTGGCAGACACGCAGCCTGGGCTCTGCTGAAGCCGAAGTGGTAAATCTGGACTTGCAATTAGGTATAACAAGTCTAGCAAATCACTAACCTCCACCAGCATGGGATAATGCGCATCCAGGAATTGTATCTTCTTCTGTTGGGTGAGCTGTATCTGGAAATTGAGATTTACTTATGCATCAGGTTCAGAAAAAAAAACACAAAACCACCTCTGCCCAAATAAGAGGGCCCATGGACTTTTTAAGATGGTATAATTATACTAGTTTATATCCACCAGTCTCAGCAGTGTGGCTTTTTATAGAGTGGTAAAGGGGAGGGCTTATGGGGGTCATCTGCATCCTTTTGCATTCTGCAGAAAAGAAAGCTGTTACAGTAGACCAAAAACTCTTCACAGCAAGGATCTCATTCTCTTAATTTTCTGTCTGTAACTCTTTCAAACGCTGCTTTTGATGAATATGAACCTGTTTATAAATGTTTGATTTTAGACAAAAAAGAAAAGCATAGTCTGCTCAGTGCTACACACTGCTCAGAGTGCAAGCTAGAACGACAAATGAGAGAGTTGCTGGCTTTCCTTCAGGTGCATTGCTATGGCTAGACTGTATTACATCTGTCTCAATATTTTGCAGCAGGAGACACCGCTACTATTCCCTCACTTTCATGAATTTTCAATCCATCCACAAAGCTAATGAAAGAAGTATCAAGCTTAGTCTTTTTGTTATTATTATTAAAAGGTACTGTCAGTGACTCAACTTTTTAAAAAAGTTATGGTAGCATTCATTGCTACCGCACTTCTTTTTCAGCTCTGCAGTTCCCCTCTTGACACAAAGCTGCCTAATGGCTTTGTGCCCCATAAAGTTCTCAACCAAAACCTGCTGCAACACTTACCTAATTAAGCTCTAGTACTAAGATGGGTCCCCCGACATCAAACCTTACTATTAGGTCATATCAGATGAAATCTTGACCACTGCCAGGTGGTTTCTGTATTTTTGGTCTCCCAGGTAGAATTTTCAAATTATCTCCAAGCTGCACCTAAAGAGACCACAGCTTGCCTGCTGTTAGGTGACTGTGAGCCTGCTTTCATGACTGTTAGGACTAATTGAGAGGCATATCACTTTCATAGATAATAGGGCCACAGGGACTACTAGATCATGTCCTCTCAAGTTACATATATATCACAGGCTGTCGAATTTCACAGTGTTACCTTTGCATTCAGCTCAGCCAATATTTTTAAGCTGATCAAGTCTGTATTCATGGCCCCCTTCAATGAGAGCAATGCCCTCCCTGACCTGAGAGAAACCTGTTTTGGGGCCCCAAGAGAAAGAGCAATGACCCTTGGATGCTCACCAGGCCACACGTGTATCAGTCACATGCATCACTGTGACATCAGTAAATCCATGGCAGCCTTTGTGTCATGGAGGCCACCTACCATTTAGGCTACTGATCACATATATATCATTGTGTAATTTAGGAGGAGAGACTGCACTGAGCTCATCAACAAAACTGGTGTCCTGACCAAGGTTTCTCTAGGACAGTTTTTGGATGATATAAACAAAGTGATCTAATTTAAACATCCTCAAGGGACTGGCCAGCACTATGAGTGTTTATTCCACACTGGGCACAGCAGAGGTGTACATAACCTTCTCACATTTTGGAATGCCATCGTCAGTCTCCTGGGTCAGGCCAGCTTCCACTCTCAGCCCAGTTACACAAAATATTATGAAAACACGTATTTGTTTTGTTAGCAACACTATCTTGTTACCCCAGCATATTGCAGCCTACACTAAGCAGCAGAGCACAAGTAAATACCTCGCTTCTGCCCTTCCCTCCTGGTGTATTTTAAACGTGTTCAGCGCCACTGGTGGGAATGGAGGCAACTTTATCCAGGGGGATTTGAGGAGAACTGGATGGTTTTACAGCTTATTACCTGCTCTGGTGCTAAATTTTCAGTCTTGGTGGCTACAATTCAGTGGAAGAAGTGGTTGTACGTGACACAAGGCGTACTGGTATTGCCAGATTCACCACCCTCAAGGAACAGTCATGACCAATATATGTGTCTCCACCTGGACTCAAGATTCTGGACTGAGCGTCTCATTGCTGGATACCTTTCCTTTTAAGTTGCTTTCGCTACCATCCATATTCACCCTGGAAGCTCCACTGGGTGGTGGAACAGCTTTCCCTGCTGAAGATGCTCTCTGTCCTCCTCCCAGTGGGAAAGCAGCTGTATTTCCCAATACAGACTGCAAGAGAAGGTCATCACACCTGATCATTCATGAGGTATGCTTAAGCTCATGAGGGCAAATTTCCTCTTGTATTTCTGGATATTCTCATGTGGCTGTCACTACACTCCCACCAATCCTTTTTGCCCCGTGGGATAAACATACAGGCCAGGTTCCCAAAAATGCTCCCTCAGGCACTGTTGTGGCCTGTTCCATACAGTCATGATAAGCTCAAGCAAGGTGGGACCCTGGAGTTACAGTAGTCCTCAACACTTCTTTAGAGATTCTTGGAAGCTACCACGTATGTCACACCCACAGGTTTATTTCCATTATCTCCCGGAGATGTCAACAAAAGTTTGTTAACTGCCCTCTTCCATGAGGGAGGCAACAGCCCAATCTCCAAATGGCCAGAGTTCATAACGTCTGGGTACAGGACCCACAGAAGGGAATTTCTGCCCTGTGCACCAAGGAAGCAGAGGTAATGAAAAGAGGAGATAGACCCAAGGGCCTTCTCAAACTTACTGAATCAATAATGGCAAGGTTTGACGGGGGAAGACCCTTACTTACAGAAAGGAGGTTTTGGCATGAAGTGAGCCCTAACAGCCAAACTAGAAATGACACAGATTTTTCTTTTCCTCCTTGGAGATCAAGAAGCCATGCAGAGCACACACATAGACTTGTCCTTTTTGAGACATCTAAGATTACTCAGACTTCATTTATGTAAAAGCCTGTTCTCTGGGGCCCCAGGCAGAATATTCAAAGAAAGATGGGAAACATAAAAACAGGCTACCTCCTGGCTTGGCTTATTAGAAAATCAATCATTCTGATCTGAATGGGATCTGTTAGACTTAGTTGATGCTAGTAGAAGGGAATACAAGCCTTCCTCCTGTCTTCAGAGCCATTTTCTTCATTTATCTCTTCATTAACTTTTCAGAGCACATCAAGAACAGAAAACAGCCCATCTGTCTGTACTGCTTCAGAAACTACACTTTAGTATTGCCCAGCAGAGTCTATAGATGTGTTTACCACTCCGCAGTTGAGTGAAGAAGAGCACGGCAGTTATCAGGGTGAATAAAAGAGATTTGAGTTATGTCATAATCCTATAAGGAATGCAACTTGAAATATATTTTCATATAAGAAGTAGAAAAGTGAGGGAAACTCTTGGACTTCATAATGTTTCTCAATGCCCAAGATACCTTTTGCATTGCTGGAAGCCTTGCAGTCATAACTCCACAGCCTGCCTTTCATACCAGCTCTGCACCCTCTTGCTCAGGCTGCCAAGGCAGCATTTTCCAGAGCCTCCAGGCCTGTATTTTTCCATTGCTGCTCTCATGCTATTGCTTTCACATTGTTACTCTCGCGGCTTTGCACGTACAAACCCTGCTAGTGTTGTTACAGCAGATCCTCCTTTTTGCCATTGGTATGAGAATCCCACCTTCCTTCCACCCTGTTTCCTATCCTTGGTTGCAGCTTTTGATTTACCCTATGGGAGCCAATAATATGCACGCACTGAGCTTAACAACCAAGAGTGGCGCCTACCCCCCCATCAAAACATGCTCCAGTCATCATCCAGTGCTTATAGCAACATAAGCAGGAACAGCAAGAAGGTGTTTGAAGAGGTCCTGACAAAGAGTATGTAGTTACCACAGGAAACATATTTTTGGGGGGATGACCCTGCTGCTTGATGTTTGACTGGGGACCCCCATCACTTCTGCTCCTGGCCGGCCCTGGGGAAAACCTTTCAGCTTTTTCTTTTTGTTCACTCACTCTTCTGTTTCGATTTTCTCCTCAAAGTAACTTTCACAATTATAGTCAATGTATGTTAGTAGTTATAGACCCTGCTAGGAAATCTTTGAGCATGTGAACCTGGCTCAACATCCTTTGTGAAGCAATAACAAAGGTAAGACTCCAGTGTTAGTGATACTGTGTTGGTAGGCTTGTGGAGTTCCCGAGTAGAGTATAATGGGGATTAGAGAAAAAGGCAATTAGAAGAGCCAGAGCAAAGAAGACAGCCTCAGATCAGAATTCAAGTCTTGGAAGTAAAATCAAGACAATACAGAAGTTCACTGAACTATGAGATCATAAACCATTAAGATGATACAGAGCTAGGACAAAACTTCCAGTCAAAAGCCTAAAAAATGCAGTCAGAGTGAGTTTGTAAAAAACAGCATGACAATTGTTCAAAGGGTAGAAGATAGGCATTATAAATGTTCAGTCTTCAGAGAGCTTTTGTGTTCTTAAGAAGCAAAATCATTTACTGAAAGTCAGGAGACATGGACTGACAGTATTGAAAAGGAAACGAAGTGAAAGTGCTATAATATGTATCGTTGTTAGCAAGGCTTCACCAATAGTCAAGATTTTTGCAAGCAAGGAATCAAGAGGATTTGTTCTGCCAAGTGTTTAATATACAGCTGCATCCAGGGAGTACCATAACATAGAATTATTAATGTATTCACTTATAATTATTAACATTATTAGCATATTATTATCCATATATAATTATTAATAATAAAGGTTTGGCCAGCTTCAGGGTTAATTTCTCTTGAAAATTAACAGTTATAACCAATGCTTCAATGTTGTTTGTTAGATTTGGTGTACTAGATAGCAGACTGCAGTCTTACTGTTTGGAGATTGAATGCTCTGAAAACCTGAATGATTTCAAATAGATTTTTTCACAATCTATATAACAATAATCTTGCCTACCTATGAAAGTGGTGTGAAAACCATTTCAAAGTATTTGAAGAGGCAAAGGAATCAAATTCAAACTGCTTTGAATTTGGCACCGCTCAGTTACAGGGCAGTCCCTGCTTCCAGGGGACTTTATATTAAAGCTTGGAATTTCATCTGGTACGAGATACTGAAGTTAAAAGCAGAGAATATGTGAATTCCTATAACCACTACGTAGAAGCAGAGTAGGTTATGATCCAGAATCACATCACTTTTTAGCTTGGCAGGTCCTGTGGGGTGACCAGGAAGGAGTGGACACCAGGAACTGACACAGGAGGCCATTTGGCTCTTCTGCAAGAGGCAATGGAGCCCTGAGTGCACGTGGCCCTTTGACAGGCTGGCTCATTTCAAACTGAAACAGTAGTATTTTAGAGTGAGTCGCTACTACGAAGCCACAGGGAGATCTCTCACATAGATTTTTCCACATACAGGTCAGCTGGCAGATACCTGGCTGCTCTTACAACATGACTAACCCAGTATTAGACAACTCAACATGAGTGACCAGGACACTGTCCAGTCCTCCAGCCAGGCTCTAACCACAGCCTCAGTCATACAGCCTTGGCCCAAACAGGATTTTACAAGGTGACCAGACAACGGCCATCCCATAATATATCACCACACCCAGCTCTTTCTCCCCCTTCTACTGTTTTCAGTTTATGAACCCACAGCAGTAATTGCCACAGCAATACCTTTGTTCATCCTTAAATTCTTGAAGATTCACTTTGTGGTATTAAATTTCATCACAGCTCTAACCCCCTAACCTGCAGTGTCATCTGCCCTGTGCAAAATGCTCATATTCTCTTTCATATTAACAATGTCAACCAGCTTTATGGCATCAGCACTAGAAAATTCATCAGTGAAATACCAACCTTTTTTGCCAAGGTCACTTATGAAAATAACAGAGGAAATTATTCACAAGATTAATTCTTGAGCGGAAAAAAAACCAAACCGAGCTTGTTTCTTTCAGTAGTATTATCCTTTTTCTATAACGAAATGTGGTACCTGAAACACTGGCTTCTGGCTTGGAGCTGTTGGCCATTTCAAAACTTGTTCTATGTGTATCTTATAAATTATTCCCCGCAGAGGTATCAAATGAAATTTTTAATGTATGAATAATTTCCCTCAGGTTAAGGAGGTTTTGTATAGATAGAGAAAGAATTTGAAAAATTTTGACCAGGTCACATCTGCAAAGCCAAGTGCCCTTATTTACTGTACTAAGCTGTACATTTATGTAAGTCCTTCACATATAAGGTCTTTGAATTTCTAGAAACAAATATATAGAGTTTTTAGTTTAGATGGCATCAAATAGATCAAAAAGTTAAATCGCATATACTAGAAGATTGGTAGCTGATTTACTAATATTTTTTACTTGCTGTTTAATTTTCTGAGGTTTTTTTCACTTTTCATGTGCATTTTGCTGATTTCTAGTAGAAATTTACAGAGAGTAATTGGTCTCAGTGAGGCACTAACAAAATGCAAAACCATGACATTTTAACAAAACACATGCTTCACCTGTACTATATAACAACAGGACAAGTAAGTAAACTTCCTTGCCCTGCTCTTTCCTTTCCACCAATACCACAGCAAAGAGCAAAGGCAGCGACAAAGAGAGGTTGCAAACCTGTGCTGTCAGTCCTGGGACAGCCCAAATCTGGGAACTGCCTTGGCTAGTGATGTAAATCTTGTCCTACATCCCACCTCTCCCAAGTGCTAATTGTAGTAGCCTACATCTTCCACATATGTTAGATAATCAGCAAGCAGCACTCCTCAATAAAACTCATAATTCCCTTTGATTTTTCCCTTTTAATTGAAACAATTCCCTATCATATTTTCTCAATTTGTCTGAGGTGATAGCCACACTTCTGCCTGTCAGGAAACAGCAGTAATTCCACGGCTGTCTCTGGGAACCAAATGACACAGGTAGAGGAATAAATCCTGGATGTCAGGAACTGTTGTTGATTCGTTCTACGGAGATCAACAGTAAATCTGATATCGTTTCTGAGGTCAGAGTACATAAATAGCAGCTTATGCTGTTTTTTCCCTCCTAAGCCCATATCTTGTATGGATTCATTTCCTGCAAATGGGTTCATAAAATGCCTTCAGAGAATTTTAGAGATGAACATCGTAATGGGGATTGTGCTTTTCTGTTTCCAAGTTGGTTTTCTTTTGTCATAGCACCTGGTCTCTTTGGCAGCATGGGAAGATGTCACTAGTAAATACTATTACTGCCCTTAGAAGACTTTCACATTTCTGGCTGGCTGTCCCTTATGGTCCTTAATATAAACAGTATGGTCAAAAACTTTCAAAAAGGTTGATATTATTCTGGGAAGTGTTGGTGGGGGGATGGATTTTGAAAGTATTTAAGTACTGGAACATATTTTTAGCAACTCCTTTGCTCATACTTCATCAACGTCTTTCCCATAAAATGAACAGGAGGTCATAGCTACAGTCACATGCCTTTCCACATGTTCCAGGACATGTAACTGAGGGCAAAAGTCTTGGACACCAACAAACTATCCAATGGGTTGTCTGCCTGTGTTTAACACCTCTAGACCCTGGAGAAATCTTCGCTTTACTGTTGGCTTATTCAAAGGTGTCCAAAAATGTGGACACACATGGAATGAGACTTAGATTTTGATTTCTCTGAGTAAAATTAGATTTTGGTTTACAAGCCTATTTGGAAAATCTGATCAATAGGAAGTATGAAACTGCTACATTAATTTTTCAACAGAGAACTTACTTAGCTGGAAGATACTGCATATTATTTTCCCTTCCAGATCAAAAATGTATGAGAAATGTAACCAAGACGTACTACAAGAGGAATTATTCATGTACTATTATGAAGAAAATAAAATGTTCTGGTCAAAATATTTTTTAAAGGAAAACAAAGAAACAAAGGCTCACCTTGAGGTTAAAACAATGCATAAGGAGGCAGGAGATAAAGGTTCATTTCCTGGGCCTAATACTTTATAGTTTTTGACCTTGAGTATTTCATATATGCTCAGTACTAGGAAGCTAGTGACAAATCTCTCATAACTTCCAGTGGTAAAATAGCTAATGTGGTGAAATCTGAGGTCCTGAAGCACTGGAAGTTGTAAATTTGATGCAGATGTGTGGAGGGACCTCATAAAGCCAGTTGTGGTCCTTGACTCCATCTTGGGCCAAACTGCACATTTTCTATCTGGGAATTAATTGGCTTTACTCTTTTTCATATAGCTATTTAGGTTATAAAAACCCCAAATATACAATGCAATGCAATGTAGTATAATATGATATGATATAATATAACATAATGCAATATAGTATCAACAACTATAATAATAACGCATTACAATGTCATTATGATGTTGTATGTATAACATCCTTACATAACTTCTAAAAGTTAGAAAACAACTTCAAATACATTTATATTGCAGAAAATGTGATGAGCAGCAGTAATGCAGAGTAGGTACAAAAGACAAGTCCTAACTGAGCTGTGGGACTCGTTGCCCCAGGACGGTGTACTTACTAAAATTTCAGGAGAACACTGTTTAAGCTCATGGAAGGGAAACTGACTGACAGTTACCAAATTCATAGTAACCACAACCCACTCAAATTCTCCTCTGAGCTGCTACAAGTCAGACGCTGGCAGCGTATTCAGGAGGAGCATCATATACCTTGTCCTGTTCCTATACTCTCCCTGGAAATACAGTTTTAGCCACGGAGACAGGACAGATAGCTGCAGAGAATTGTGTGCATGTAGTGAACAGATCAGTGTGGTCCCTATACTCTTACAGAGGGAGTCTGTAACTCCAGATTGCCATGGAAAATGGCTCTGGGGGAGTTCGTGCTGTAGACAATTTAGCACATGGTAATTTTAATCACGTCAATGATCCCTCTGAAATTAGGTCCTAAATCAATAGCATATTTACTACACTACAGAAAGCTCTGAAGCTCTGAGAATAAGCCTGGAAAGGAGAAACAGTCCCTGAGCGGCAAACAAACCTTAACAAACTGCTGCACTGACAGGCTGCGAGGGGATGGGGAGGGAGGCATTAGGGAGTTTTGGCTGATAAGTGTGAGTGAAGTGCACGATGGCTGGGAAGTCATGGTCACCATTCTGAATAAGAAGTTATAGAAAACTGGCTGATGAAGCATCCATGGCCTGGGAAGACAAAGATCTAGGCTGGATGGCCACCTCTGCAAATGTGCAATGACTACCTTCATGCATGCATGGCTGGGGTGAAATCTACTGCTAAGGATGTAGTACTCCAATTTATACAGAGGAGAATCTTTTAAAGGTGATAAAACTTACTGAGACTGGCATAACTAAACAGAAAGTACCAACTCTTAACTGAGGATAGTTTTCTTGACTGACAGATTTTTTTTTTTATTCAATGCTTTTGCCTGAAAATTTCCATTTTAGTTGTATTTTCTTTAGAATGTAATCACAGAAAACTAAAGAAAGCTGTGAGATCAGTTGTTTCTATAGTACAAAGGCTGGTATAGAGGGGTCTCCTGTTTGTTAGACACCCTATTTATTAAAAGTATGATCAGAGCACTGAAGCTTCATAAAAGCTTGGTTCAGGGGCCAAGGTCCAAAAGCCTGATACTGCTGTCGTGTTCTTTGAGAAATAATGTTCACATTTGCCTTGAAAGTAGTAACGTATGGTGGAATTATACAGTTGGTGTGCTGGCCAAGTTCAACTGTAAAAAAATAATATGCTCAGTTTGCCCTCAGGTCTGTTCTTGCCATTTGGTGTCAATTGGCCATAAATGAGAGCTATCACTGTGAGTCATCAGATGACGTTAAGGGTCCTAATCTTCTAAGATATTATTTTAGAAGAAAAAACTTTACTGTGATTTTTCTCCTCAGATAAAATAACTTGTAATAAAGCAAAGGCCATTATTAAAATTTAAGATACGTTTTTCTCTCTTCTGTAACCTTTTGGACAACTAAAAGTTTGCACTTCATAGATCTGTAATGATAACCAAATCTCTGTATAGATGCTAGACTATTGCAGGCAAAAGTAGAAATAGTATTTTGGACTCACTGACAAAATTTGCTGTTTCTTTCGTTAAGGTAGGATTTAATTTCAGAAAGCTAACTTGCATTTCAAGATGAAATGCTGTTCATTTATGAAAACTGTAACAAAAAATTGGATGTGTTATATACAAAGATAACTCACCTAGTTTTGAATGACTCCCAGAAGGCACCGCAATTCTACACCT
This sequence comes from Ibycter americanus, assembly GCA_035590275.1. Lineage (NCBI taxonomy): Eukaryota > Metazoa > Chordata > Aves > Falconiformes > Falconidae > Ibycter > Ibycter americanus. The sequence continues at coordinate 58,023,956 of JAVJGI010000014.1, read as the reverse complement.
GCAGAAAGTTACGTGTGTTTATCTTTCATGTGCAAGACCTAAAAATATTGTTGACTCGTATGTGAGTTAAGAGAGATGCTGGTACTGGGTTGCCCAAGCAGGTGCAAAGAGTTCACCACCTCTCTATGATGCAAAAAAATATATGTAGATTTTTAAATCTCCTTTTCTGCACAGCTCTTCACCTTTCCCACTGACATTTCCTTAAACATCAGTTCTTCTCTATGCAAAGGATGAATATTTTAGAATTTGCTTGACGTAAGCTGAAATTTTGTCTCAGGCTTACTGTCCATGGTAAGGGAGTAAACCATGTCTTTGTTTATGAGTGTGGACATTGCTTGAAGACAGCCTACCCCTATTTTTCTGCAATTAAATTTATAAAGCATTCAATGAATACATCACAGAACATGTTCTGCCTCCACACACAAAAGTAAATATTCAGGATTTGAGAACATGTGACTGGTACTCCCTGTGTTTCAGAAGAGATTTCAGTGAAGGCATGGTTAATGAACTTAAAGACCCACAAGGCATCTGTAGTAACTATCAAATACAAGAAGTAACTGTTTCACATTCATCCTGTCTCAGAGGACTGTAGTGAAGACTGAGCCCTGAGTTCCTTTAAATCCAGGCATCCTCTGTAAAATACAGCCAATATTAACAGGAGGAAATATAGGGGTTTTTATTATTAATATTTTGACATTTTTACTGCATGATCAACTCTTTCTAAATCTCCAGGAAGTTTTCTTCCTCCATACAAGCACCTTAAATGTGAGCTAAACCCTTTATAAAAATTGATTAAAACTGATGTCATGATCAATAGGCTGCTGTCTATTATGAAATATAATCTTGAAGACTGCATTGATTTTAGTGAAAAAACCACATGTCTTCTTGGCGCCTGAGAGTACAGAATAACCACCCGGGAATACACCATGTTTGCAGCGGTCAAAAAAGGTCTGGAGTTAGCGGCATTGGTTTGAATAACTGTCTGAAGGGTAGCCACAGATCTCTTCTGGTTTCACAAAAAATGATGAGCATGCATCAGAGTCTTGTGAGCTATTTTAGTCCATGTCTCCCAAAACAAGGGCAAGGTAATCTTTTTGTTGCTGAAAACTCAATTTTTGACACCTATACTCATTTTTACTTCTGGATCACTCTCTTGGAGAAAACATTAGAATGACTCTGATAAAAAATGTACAAATGTTTACAGTGTTTATGTCAGCCTCTCTTTTTTTTTTCTTTTTTTTTTTTTCCTTTTAATCATTCTGTAACTGGCTATTAACACAGCAGATTTACAAAAGCCTTTAGAGATGTTGCCATTGTTCAGCTAATTTGACAGAAGCAGACACTTTCCAGGGAAATATCCTATACTGAAATCTGCATCTGGCATTTTTTTCTGGAAAGGTTCAGCTAAGATGGTACAAGTGCTTCCTTGCAAGCCCATCATGCAATGGACAGAAAGAGGTTCCTCTCCAGGGCAGCTCATCCTACCTACCTGACACTTACCTGAGAACAAGAAAAATCACCTGCTGGAGCTGCCTCCTTCTCTTTACAGACTCACTGGGCTCCTGGAGGACTGATTTTAATCTGATGTCTCATTTTTGGAAGGGAGCCAAACAGAGGCAACAAGAATCCCTTCTAGACTACTTCAGTCCAGCTTCTGACCTGAAGGGAAGGTGAAAAAAAAACCAGCCTTAAGATTTGGTGTCTATATGTTAGAAACTTATATCCTCACTGTGTCTAACGCTATCAAAAAGTTTAGAAAATCGGTTACAGAGAGGTTGTTGGCTGCGTTAATTCAGTCAAGAAACACCAAGTGACAACCAATAGACCGAACACCGTTGGCAATGTATTGATCTACTGTGTTTTTAACAGGGCTATAGAGGGTGTCCTTCTGAAATAATCTGTAAAAAGCTATTCAGAGTAGGCCATTATAAACATTCCTTCTGGAATGCAGAATGTAGGAGTCATCTGCTCCAAAATGCCTAGAAATGAACTTCAAAGAAAAGATCATGGAGTTTGTTTTCCATATACCAAACATTCAAATGTCAAAGCATTCTTTTCATGTGTCAATTGTTACTTTCTTCCTTTTTTTAAAGGAGGAAATGTAAAAAAAAAACCAACAAAAAACCAACCAAACAAAACCAACAAAGTTCAAATGTTCTCTGCATTTTCATGGCAGGATAGGCAGTGTTGAGTCTATAAAAAAAAATATTAAATACAGGACCCTGATGTATGTCTGTTGACTTCCATTGGAGGGACACTCTGGGTGCCAGTTCAGCCCAATAAGATGGATATTCTTTCCAAGCTGTCTTCATAATATAATGATGCCGAGTATCATTATATTGTCCTGCTGTATTTTGATTTTTGTTTATTTGTTTTTAAGCAACAACTTCTAGAATGAAGAAAGGCATATTTGTGTTTTAAGAAAAGGTGACTTTCTTGACACTATGAACACAATGGTCCCTTTATCAAGAAAAAGAAAAGAAGCAGCCAACTGATAAATCAGTGAAACTTCACCCTTTGCCCACTGTTAATATGAAAATACTCTGCAAATGTCAGATAAAATACAAAGTAAAGAAAATCTAGCTAATCCAGAAGATAGAAATGGCTGTTGACACAGATAATGTAAAACAATAGCGAAATAAGATAATAGAAAGTGAGTTTAAACTTCCAGACTGGGGAACCGGACAGGACAGAAACCCCAAATCTGATTTTGGAAATCTGATAAATTCATGTTCTTACCAAGCTTTCAGAAGTCACTATTTATAAAGGTCTGACGTCTGGATATGGTGGTTGTACCTTTTTCAATATTAGCAACACTCAACCATGACAGATGGCTACTGCCAAAGAACAGAAAAACTTTGTTAAGAAAAGATTTGGCTTCTCCTCTCTTATTACTTAAGTCCGGTGGCTTTGAGTGTAGAATTTGATGGATGCAGAGGCAGCAATTTGTTTCCTCAGGAAAATAAGGCAATTTCCTAATAATTCAAACTGTTTTTTCAGCATAGTAACACTGTAAATGTTCAAATTTTACCACTGATCTAGATTTATTTACAATATTCATGGTTTACTGGTTTACTCTGCTTCTTTTAACAGGTTTAGAACACAGCATTTTCATCATGGTTTTGGGGTTTTTTTTAGTTTGAGCAATGCAAGCTTTGCATCAGCTATAAAAATTATTCTTTTTCTTCATCATTAGAAAAAGAAACAATCACAATTTGTTTATTTCTCCTACCATTACCACAGTTTTACATTTGATAAATATCTGCTCAAATCTGCAAATACACACTCAGCCTTAATATCTGCAAGTATTCCCGGTGGAATTGACAAGTAGGATTTATAGGATTCTCAGTGGCAGCACAGCAATCTTCCTATTGACTTAAAAGAAATTCAGGTCAGTCATCATAAGAAAAACTGGGGACAAGAAGGAGTTCCTCAATCATTTCTGAATCATTTGTGCATTTCTTACAAATTCTGTGTCAAATACAGTTTTGCAGAAAGGAAAGGCATACCTGTAAACGAAGCTTTCTTTGAAAGGTAGCCTGGGGCCACTAATTACTCACCTGAAATTCTGGTTTTTAACATGGTATTGTATTGTACATGGTCTATTAGTATTTGGAATACAGTTCTAAAAGGCATTGTTGCTGTTACAATGGAGGGTAGCGTGACTGTCCATTCCTACTTTTGTGCACCGCCTGCCTTTTTTACTCAGGGGTGATCACATAAAGCCCTGATTCAGCTACCGTAAGTTCTTACACAGGAGTGTCATGTGAAGAAACAGTTTAATGTGGTTTTTCCTTTTTATAGAGGAAAGAGGATAGTGAGCATCATGCAACTTCCTTCTTTTCTTCGCGACACTTTTCCTTACTAAGGATCCAGCACACGCAGCGCCACAGCTACCAGCCTGCTTGCATTGCCAGCGCTCAGCACATTCACTCATGAAACAACCCCGGGCTGAGACAGAAGCCTCACTGAGCACCCCTGAGCTGTCTCTTGGCTGCTGGAAGACAGCCACAACCAGCCTCTGCTGTCTCAGACCAGAAAATTCATTCTGGAGAGGAAACTTGTCTTTTTCTTTGGCACATCCAATTGTCTGCTGATCCTTGAAGAAGCTGGTATTGATTCAGCCTGCTGTCAGCCCAACATCCAGCTTCTCAGTCCTAAGCAAGCAGAAACAGAAATGAGGCAAAGGCTAACTACACACTCAGTGTAAGTTATAACCTGAAAACATTCAGTTGTCGATGTAGGCTACAAGGTATAATGGGAAAAGCTACAGCACTCCCTATGATTGATGGCTGCTGTCAATACTATTCCCCATCTGCTGGGATCTCTCTGCAATGTTTGGCAGTCTCAGATATGAGCTATAGTGGTGCCAGCTGAAAGCAGGGCTCAAAGAGTTCACTAGAAGAGTTTAAATCCATCCTGAAGAATAGTAAAAGGACATTCCACCTCTCTTTGTGATGTCTCTCAATGTTTACTTTTACTCTTTTCATAGTCAACATGCACTTACAACTACTAACTAAACAATCAAGTTGATAGAAAAGCAAAGGAGAACATTCTGAAAGGTTTGCAGAGAGGGAGATTCACATCCAAATTAAAGCCCCCACCCTGTTTTCTTTACTGACACTAAGCTCTCTTTTATTAGCAGTCCTATGCAATCAAGTAGTTCTGTGGGGTTAGGAGACTGCATCCTATCTTTTGTCTATTGATTTTTCGTTTCCTACAAATGCCTTTATCACTTCCATATAGACAAAAGCAATGAAATAACCTAGATTTCAACTGGTACAGAATATTTAGCATGAATCTTCAGCAAAACAGCATCCTAGGAGCATATAAAACCACTTTTCTGCTTTCTGCATTGGCTTTCCAGGAAATATCAAATGAGGCTGAAAGTTTTGCACTTCCTCTTTAAGGCTTCCCCTCTTCAAGCCTGCTGCAGGCTGAATACATAGGTGACAATTCTGTTCTGCTGGCATAATGCGCTTTTCTATTATAAGTGTTCCTGTTTCAGACAAGCAGCTTTCTCAGAGGACTGGATGATGCAAGACTATAGACTGAACTGACATGGAAGCTAAGGTCTGTCACAAAACTGATCTCCTTTTGCTGCTTGGATGTGCCTTTCTTTAATGCAAATGGAGGTTGACTTGCACAGCAGAAGAAAGTCTCCTGAAGTGTCCCACCCAACATAAACATACCACTGCATGTTATTCTTTTCACAGAGGCAAAGTACAAGAAAAAATAATCTCAGTATGACAGATATTAAGAATGTTGCTTAACACACTCCTGAAAAAATGTTGGATCTTTTTGGTAGTGAGACTGATATAAAGAATAGTCCAGTCCAGTCCAGGATAGAATAGAATAGAAACAGAAAGAAATTAATAATAGAATAGAATAGAATAGAATAGAATAGAATAGAATAGAATAGAATGGAACAGAATAGATCGGACCATCCCCTATCCAAGGAACTTGTTAGTTAAAGTAGTTCAGGATGTCACTTCAACAGCTTTGCTTTAGTATCAACGCTGATATTGATCTTTACCACCTTGGTCTTCAGCATGAAAATGAGAGCACCTGTACTCACCAAAAGAATTCTAATTCTGTACTGCAATTCTGTACATGAATGCAAAGTGAGTAGGGGTGTCACGGTGATGCTGGTTTTTTAACAACCTTGGAAGTCTTTTGCTGAAGTGGAACTGATTGTACAAAGGGAAAGGCAATGAAGATCCAGATCTCAGTAGTACTGGGAATAACAGTTATGTCATCTTGGTTACACAAAGCAGTTGTAAGTTTGCCTTTGCCTATCAGTTCAGGTAGGTTTCATGGCTCAGTGGTTTTACTAGAATAGCAAAAAGAATGTGAGCTGATGTTTAACCATTTGCACAGGTAAAGAAAATTCCCATTAAAGTATAACCAAAGAGCTGTATCGCAACGCTTTGTTACATAAATGGAAAATGATGAATCTAGGGCTGGTTTCAGTCTATGTCCCTGTAACTCTCGTGAAGACTACATAAAAATAGATTCATTATTGGGTGTACCCTGAAGGACTGAAAGTCTGTGACAGCTTAGGTTTCTCCAAGGTTTTTTTAGCTGCATTTCAGCTTAAAACAGTAGTGAGTGTTACTTTGGCCTTTTGTTTCAATTCTTTATAAAATAAGAGGGTGTGCCTTTCATATAGCTTGAATTTTACCAGAAGTGGTTAAAAAGGTGGTAAAAGTTGAAGTTAAAAAAATACATTACAATATGTTCTAAATTCAGCCAGTTGTTTATGTTTATCTCATTAGCTGGTCATGACTTACCTGAAATATGCAGTTTGACAGGCTGTGTTACATTATCAACATTAATAGCAGGCATTCCAATGTAGAAAGATTGCACATTATTATATGGTGAGTTAAAATACACTTCCTTTACAAATGTATAAGAAACCAGCATGCAGCTGCTTCAGTAAGCATCACAGGACTCCAGCCAGAGGGTAGGATGTGGGACCACTTCCAAATCTGATGAAACTCCAGTTGGGTCCCAATCATGAAACAGATTAAACTTGGGTCCATATCGTGTAGCTCTACACTTCACTTTATTTTCAGTGGGAAGGCATTTTAGCGGTCAAGCAGGGATGGAACGGTGGGAAACCTCGGCTGCTCCGAGGGATCCGAATGTGAGCTTGTTAACATTAGCCTTGAACAGATACCTGTGTATCCTTGAAGAGTCTGGGAAAGTCCTGAGAAGAGCTGAGCTGACAAG
>JAVJGI010000014.1:57919158-58017121 GCA_035590275.1 Ibycter americanus | reverse complement strand
TTAAGAAATGTATAAAAAGGCTTGTTTAGAACAATAAAATGGCTTTTGTCTGATCACATTGATCTCTGACTGAGTCCCTATTGTGGCACGGAACTGTTGTGTACCCTGACAGACCACCCAGTCTGACAACTGGGGCACCAGGATGCCAGGGAACACTGCGCAGCACAGCAGTCTGCATCTCACATAGCTATAATGACTGATGAGTATCATGAAAAGCTCAGTTCATCATTAAGGGCCATTATCATTAACAGTCACTGACATTTTTTAGCAATATAAGAAAACTCAGCTGCATTGCCTTTTGAGAGCCTGGCCCTACTCTCTTGCACAGCCAAATTGTCTCTGCACGCTGTAACACACCATGTTGTGTAACTTCTAAGTACTATTCATGCATTACACTAGATAGATTTTAACTAGCTAATGTTGAATTTGTCATTAGAGAAAATGAGTGACTGAGTTGTGAGATACGAAAGCTCTTCTAAGAGAGCAATTTTGGAGAGTGATTTTTCCTCTTCCCAAAGTGTGTTGAAATACTAATCAACATACCACAATTAGAGACTGGCAATGCTGATAGGATTGGGAGAGCTATAAAGAGCAGAGTTAAACTCTTCCTTATTGAGTTACTTAATCCTTTGGCAGTCTGATATGTGCTAAAATGCATGAGTTTATTAAAAAACATTGGAATTATATGTGTGCTGTGCAGCCCAGCAAAATTTGACTAGTTTATACCTCACATCATATGTTAAAGGAATATCAGAGGAATTACTGTAAGGAAAATATCAGTCATATTTAGTTCTCAGGTACATTGGTTCCCCAATGAGCACAGGGCTTACTGGACATCATGTTTTAGAGTTCAGACATTCACAGTATGAAATGTTTCCAAACCCAACCTTGGTCCCAGCTGAATGTTCCTTTTTTTATCATTTCCTTTTTATTTATGATTCACCACATTTATTAAGATAAAAGCTTGCACTGCAGAAACAGTCTAAAGTGTACCCCCTACATACAAACTGATCTCCAGATTACTAGCAAAATTGCTGCCTTTGTATACTTATGGACTGATGTGATAACTGAAAATAACTTCCATTAGCACTATAAAAACTCCAGCTGATACCAAATGAATTTCATTTGATACCAGCAGAGAAAAATATTGGCTACTGAGATATTCTTTGTTCATGGTTATTTACAGTTAGCTAGAATCCATGTACCATTCAGGAATCAGAAGTCACCAGATGTTTTTCTTTACATCAGGTTCTTAAACACAAGCTTTCCCATCTATGACTACCTAACATTCATATATTTATATGAAATCCTTCTCTCTTAGTCAATATGGCTTCCATATCTTTGATTCATTGCAAAAAAAACATGTCTTGTAAGAGGACTATAAGAGCTTGACTACCACCTGGTTTGATTCTATCTTACTTCTTTAGATTCATGGAAAGCAGAGGTAGCCAGTATTACAGGCTATGGTAAAATTATTTTTTTTCTTGGTATCTTGCAAACCATTTTGCACATGCAGAACCAGGGCACTTTTGTGTCAAGACAAGACCAAGATGCCATGCAAATATTGAATGTCACTGCACCCCTAAGTGAACAATCCTGTACATCATCTGCTGAAGGGCAAGTCACAGAGATTATGTTAAATCATTTCAACTGATCAGCAAAAGAGTGTATCTTGATGGGTAGTCTCATTGCTCTGGTGTTGCATAGTTCCAGTTGCTTTCTTCCAAAGCACCAGGAGACTTTTTGGTTGTCATGAAAATACCACTGTGAAGCAATGCTGCTTAGATCCAGCTGCAGGTTACTTTCAGTTTGTCTTTGCTGTGCAATTACTGACTCAAGGTCTACTAAAAAAAAAAAAATTAAATAACTCCCCAAAGACAAAAAAACCCCACAAACAACCACAAAAGCATAATCCAAATTTATAGTTAAAATTTGTTTGCTATCTATTTCTTTATGCAAGAACAAAGTCATAAAAGCAGAGGTCAGTGGATTGCTTAAATGTAAGGTTCTTGTTTGCTGAATGGATACTCTAAAAATAGTTCTTTTTTTAGTAATGCTTCTAGTTAGTGCTTCCTGGATTCATTCTTAAATTTAAGTATAATTAAGAACTGTATTTCTACAAAGACCCTTTACATAGGGTTCATTTTGTATGCCTTTCATTTCTGTACTTTTTATTTTCTATGTGTTTACATGTTTTCCTAGTTTTTTATTTTTCTGTTTTATTTTGTCTATCTATGACTGGTAAAAAGTAGGCTTCAAATGTAACCAAATTATTTAAGTCTTCCTTATCACCAAAGAAGAAATAAAGACACTTTCAGACAGCAGTTTATACCATGTAGGCACCTAAAGCATGGGGGATAGAGCAGGTATTCTTAGCTGGCTATAGCATGAGTCTAAATGAATGGCTCTGAGCAGACATCTAACTTTTCTGTGGTGGCTTCTTGTGGATAAATTCCAAGTGTCACAATTTGTTTCATGCTTTCTACCAATGGCTCCAGTGATATTTAAAATTTTATCCTTTAAGCTTTGTTGCCCAAATGTAAACATGTGTCACGGATTGGTATTTGTGGAAGTCTCTGCTAGTTCCTTATGAGTTAGCTTTCCTATGTACAGATCCAGCAAATCCTAGATTGTGGATTTGTTGTTTCTTGGGCTTTTTATAGTTTTCTTGAAAAGAATGATGGGCACAAAACCATATTTAGGTCACACTTAATCCGAGCTATGTGAAGCCCTGTTTCCAGACTGTGTTCTCAACTGTTGCTTCCCCTGAAATCAGCAAAGTTTGTATTCCAATTTTCTGAAAATCAAGCCAGAAAATATGTCTAGAGACTTCTCCCCACATTTTTTTGGACTTTCATACTCAGTTTTAGGTATATAGGTCTGAATAAGCTTGGTCCTGCCTCTGGAGGCTGCTGAGGATATTAGAAATTTTGTAGCATGGCTGCAGTCATCACAGGTGCTTTCCTACCGTGGAAGGCAAGGGTACATCTCTCCTGTGGGATGGAATACAGAGATATTCAGTCAAGCTCTGGGCAAACTGTTACATACATATGACAACCCAGCACCAATATCACTTAGGTCCCAAGAAGGATGCACAGCCAGTCCTGGCTAGCACCTTGCCTCCTGGCCATCGCAGTGCTGGGGTGTGGAGCTAGCTCAGATGAAGTCAGCTGAAGGATTTGTGCACCACACCACAGTGAGCTGTGCCAATATGCTCTTAGATGCTCAAATGCATTTCTGATTCTAAGCCAGTTTCTGCTGTTTCCAACTTAGATGTACTGGATGCTACTAAGTATTACTCAGCACAAGTAAGGACAGTAGGATTACGCTCACTGGTAGGCTTCACTCATAAGTATGGAAGGGGAAATAGCAATCGTTAGAAAAAGACACTTTGCTGGAAAAATAAACTGAAACATTAGCTAATTTCATATGCACATATCCAGCACTGCTTTCTATTTTAGGAAAAATATGAGGTAAAAGGGTAAAATCATACAATTACAATCAACATTTTAAACTCAGCATTTACGAATATTACCTTGAGTACAATAGTTCGTAGACAACTTCCCACTGCCTTTGTTTAAACTCTTTCTGAAGGAATTTTCAAAACTTTTTCATCTGCCTCCTTCATTGGGACACTTTTCCAAAAAGAGTTTTTCCAGTGAGTCTTACTATAAAATCTTCATAGTTGTTTAAATATTTGTGGTTTGGTTTTGTTTTGGGGTTATAGGATAATCTTTCCAGTATAAACTTCTTGACCACCCAGAAATAACAGATGGATTGCTTCTACCAAACATTGAAAATAAACAAATTCCACCATTTCTTTACTTTTAGGAATATTTCTAGGATATTTATTTCTCCAGTCTCCAGGCTTCCTACTTAGATCTACCAGGGCAAATACTTGCTCTGAGTCTTTCTGCTGAAACATCTTGTGCGTGCAGTTTTAATCTTCAAAAGGAGTTGGATATTTTTTTTGTATTTCCTGAACAAACAAAAGAAGACTAAAACAGTGGAACAAATAAAAGTGGACAGCTTGAATATTTGCACGTTTTTAGGTTTGTTTCAGCTGGTATGATTTAAGTAATGAGATTTTGTTTTGGTCAGTAAGCAGCTCAGTAGAGTGCGCTACCTCATAGAGCTCTACCTACTAGAGTTTTTCTGTAACGCATTTCTAAGAATGACAACTTAAGATCTTGCGACCTATATTGTTGTCATTAATTTTGCTTCCACAGTGTTCAGGGAACTGAAGCCAGCAAGTGTTTCCTGTTAGAGGCTTGTTATAGAAAACTGTGATAGCAAAAAAAGGATTAATAGAGCGTTAGTGTAGCTAGTACTGGTGAAATAAAGAATGGGCTTTGAGAATAATGTGATGAAGTCCAAAAAGTAGAACAGGGCACAGCTGTCTTAGCCTTGGAGATAAAGTGAGGAAGTTTAAATTTATTGATCTACTTGAGCATTGAAAAGGGACCTTGTAAAGAAGAGATGAGGGATAAGTTATAATTAAGGACATATAATCTTTGGTTTAGACATAAATGTAAATGTGGGATGATTTTCATCATCACAAAGGTGAAATGAGATTCACCGCTGACATATTTCCTCCAGAGTCTGTCAATGTCTGTGTTGGCAAATCCTCTGTACAGAGCCACTCAGTGACCTTCAAAGTGCTTGGTATCAAGGTCCATTCAGCTGACAACTGGCCAATTTTCAAAGGTAATGATAATGGAGAAGTAGGGATGCATATTGTCTGTAAGGCAGCTTAAGCTATACTTACTGTCGAGTAAGTGCTTTGTTTCTATGGAAAAAACAGAATGAGTCCTTTAAGCTTAGATCAGATTGACAGATTGGAAACATAATGCTGAAAGATTGCTTACCCTGCAGCTAAGCCTGTATTTTTAAAATGAGGTTATACACAAAAAAGGGACTGAATAAATGGCCCAATTTTTATTTTATTATTTATTTGGATTTACGGGTATATAAAAAGTGGGTAAACTGTGTTTTGACATTTTAAAACCCCCACAAATCAAACTACAAAGGGAAAACCAGCAGCAAATACCATTATGTACCAGAGAGTGGTAAGGAGGCAATCCTCATAAAAGATTACAGAGTATCTTATTTTCTGGCTTTTCCAGCCTGAATCACTCTCGAAACAAGGAAAAATCATTAGTCCTGTGGCACACTATGAGGTTAAGACTAGTTTCTTATGGACTAAGAGTACATTCACAGTTACTCCCCTTTCCTGCCTTTGCTAGTGTCTTTGCTGAAAGCAGCTGTAGCATTGGTTTCCACATATCTCTGTCAATACAGAAACAGCTAAATTAATTTTGCTCAGTATTAAATATCCATTCAGATCTTGCCAGACAAGCCAGACTCTTTCTAACTTGTGCAGCCATAACAAGACACATGTTACAAAGCACAGCAGGTGATGCTGGAAATTAATTAATCATTCTGTTGAAGACGGACATACCCCAGGGGACATGAGCTCCTGCTCACATGCTTTCTTTGGTTCTGCAGTGCTAACAGCATAATGCACTCTTGGTTAACTTGAAAAGGAAGTAGCTATGAGCAGCCTGAAAAAGCCTCCTTTCATTCTCCAGAGGATTATCTTGTCTACCACAAAACCTAATCAACACAGGTTTCTAAGACAGAACTCAAATTGATCAGAATTTGATGGATTACCAACTTCAGTTATGAGCATTCCTCATTTACCAGGAAAAGAGAGATTTCAACCTTGTACAGAGTAACATCTGCTTTCTAGGTCCTTCCTCAATCCAGATTTCTCTCTGTGATGACCTGGAGAGATGTCATTCAGAGAAACAATAATTTAGCATCTGAAAACTGTTGTTTTATGAATACCTAAGGGCCATTTTCATACTGCTTGTTATAGATGCCCAAATTAATCATCCTGGCAACTGGTAGCAATATCTAAACTCAAGAAGCTAATGAGTGATTCAGATAGAAAAACATCCAGGGCTACCAAGGTTGGTTCCTCAGGTGGCCAATGAGGAAAAGTAGTTTTGATGCCTGTTGGACATTTGAAGTTGTCAACTCATTTAAATTCATGATTGTTTCTCTCTGCTGCCCATATAAGCAGGACATAGGGTCTCCCAGCCACGGGTGATGTGTATCTCTCCTCTACCTCTTGAACTTTGCTTAACAGCAATGACACCAGTGGTGAAGATCATTATTTAATTTGGACTGCCTACTGATTAGCTATCTAGACTAGGATAACCACTTAATCATTGGAGGGGACAGGCACCTTCAATGGCCAGGCCTTCTCACTTATCTCAGGCATTTTTACTATCTGTCTTACCTGAAATGAATACAATTCTGAAAGTGTCCATCTCTCTCTTTATCCAGAAATTATGGTGAGAGAAAACTGGTTTAGTCCACATCTTACCTTTGGCCAGATAAGGTGATTTTAGCATGACCCCAGCCTTGCTAAATTAACAATTCTAGCAAGCCTATCTATTTACCTAGACAGTTGGTAGATATATTTGTTCTCATGACAGGATTAAATTGCTATAATATCAATACACGGGAACAGGCTTCTCTAGTATTTTCTTCTAGAGACCTCTTGGTTTAATCTGTGCAGTTATTGATTGGTGGATATTCACAAGGGGCCACTGAAGTCAATGAAAAGTCAATCAGCAGGCTTGCATCGAATCTTGCACAGCTGTGCCTTACACTGTCCACACACAGTAAAACTTCAGTCATACATATAGTCTCAGTTTTACCATATCCTAATTCCAGTGCTAGTGAATGCAGAAGATATTATTTAGTTGGTCAAAAAGATGCTTATGTTTATTGTTCCTTCTGGGAGCTTCCCATTTTGGGGTGACCTCTATAAAATGACAAGTTCTATAATATACATATTGCTTTAAGCTCATGCTCTTTGCAGTGGAAGAAAGAGAAATAACCTGAAGAAATATCCACATTAAGTAACACCACAGGTCTATAGGATATGTGTGTTCAGGTACAATATTTTGGCATGAAAACTTCAGAACTATTGACTGGACTTCAAAAATAGTTTGAAAATTATTTTACTATTTATTTGATTTAGCAGTCCTGCTTGGGAAAATATCTTTTACTTTTGCATATGCCATGAAATCTGGACTTACTCAGGGTTCAACAGCATTTCCTCAGCATGGTAGTCCATGGAGATTAGCAAACCCCACTGCATTTCCTGGAGTTTGGAAGGCAATTTATAGGATATTTTTCTAAAATTTTGATTATTGTTGTTTTAAATTTCATATAACCTGAGTATCCATTTTGCCTCCTTGTCTGGCTGCGTTCACTTTTTTGGTTCTCTTTCCGGTTTTTCTTGCTTTTCTCATTCTCTTTTGAGGAAATCTCTTCTTCTCTTTTTCACATCTACCACTTCCTGCCACTTAGGTTCTGCTCTTCAGCCTTCCCTGAAGTATAGCCAGCCCCTGCCATTTTCCACATCCTACTTGCTCATCTCATTCCCCTCCCCCATTTCTACCCTATTTAAGTCACCAACTCTACTCTTTGCTCAGAACAGCGTCCTCCTGAAACAGGAAGGCAGTCCCGTAACACAACTGTAAAACCTAAAAATAAGTACCTAGTTTAATTTAAAGTCAACTCACCACCTCTTTCTATCGCTTTCTCTATATGCAGGTTATTTTCCCCTGAACACAAATAACCTGGATCCTTATGGAACAATATGGTCTCTGCATGTTACTTGAGAAGTCCCTGACTTTGGTCCCACAAGAGCAGTTGCTTCACTCACACAGTCAGGCAACATAACGCCTGCACCCCTTGTTGATGCAATAGAGAAAAACAACACGATTTTCCACATTCTGCTTATTTTTGGTGCCTGGCTTAGGTATGTCTCAGAAGTAGCTGAAGCTTCCAGTGCTCAGTGAGAGGGGATGCTCATTCTACCCAACATAGCTATCAAAACACTTGGAAAGCACCTCTCGCACATTTCTCATGTAAGGAAGTAAGGCACTTAAAATCCATTTCTGGCAAATATTTTATGTTTCCATTGAGAGTACAGGAAAACAACAGAAATATTGAGCTTCTCTACTAGGTCATGGCTGTGTCCGCCTGTGCCCTTCCTGAGAATAAGTACCTACCAGTACTGCCCTGGGGTGATCTGGGCAATGGTTGGTCATTTTACAGCCAGGGATGCAGGAGACACAGAGCTAGACAAGGAACCAGGACGATGTCAGCAGCAAGCCACCTCCTCACCAGCCTTCTCTGTCCCAGCCTTATCTGCTCCAGTGATGGCTGGAAAAGGGCATGCCCTCTGCTGAGCTTGGCTTGAGCCTTTTGATCATTCTTTTTGAGTTTCTTCCACTCTGGATGAGTGCTCCAGCTGCTAGATCCCTGTTCACGAGGTGAGAGATATTCTGACACAGGTCAAGCTAGACTTGAATGTATCCAGCTTTTTGTCATTCTCCAGGAATTTAAGCAAGTAAATGCCCAAAACCTAGAAGCTACGTAGCTTTAGGAAAAAAGTAGGTACCCATTTCCCAAAAAATAGTCATTTCAGGATGACTGTTCCCAGGCAATGAATAATAAGCACCAGAGGGGCTTTCGAATTAAGTAGAGAGGTATCTAGAGAGCTAAGGTACATACATTGTCAAGCAATCCTGCAAAGTGAAGGGACCAGGTTGCTGTTTCACCCTAAGATAAGTTTTAGTCACTGCTAGTGAGTATTGTTTCCTCCAAGGTCAAAAATGGCAGGATAGAGTTTTATTCATGCCTGCCTCTCACATCAATCATGAACATACCTGCAAATCATTTTCAAACACAGGGCCAGTCCTGTGACTATTGTGAAACGTGTGGACTTGGGTACTGAGGGGGAAATAGGCTTTTTGGAAGAAGAAGGATTATGTTGCTAGTAGACAGAAAACATCATTTTTCTAAAAACTCTTTGCCCCAACCCCAAGGCTGGTCAACGGACACATTTGTAGCACATCACAACTGTTTACTTAACCCTAGCATACTGATGTGAAAACACTCTCTTGAATAGCTGGAAAACTGCATTTACTTTGCAACATCAGGATACTAAACTATGGAACACCTCAACTTATTTAAAACTGCATGCACCAACATAAAGTGTACTTAACCCTAGATGCTGCAGAAATACGATCTGCAAGCTATCAACAGCATACTTAGAGGCTGGATAGCATAGCAAACTCTTTCCTTTCCACACAAGTTCCTTTTTTGTTTGTATGTTAGTTGCTTTTGTTTCTAAGTTGGAAAAAGGCTAATCTTCTCTAATAAAATCCCATTAGTACTGTGAGATGTACAACAGTGCACCACCCTGGCTCTGCTACAGCGTGACGCCAAATGAAGCCACAATGGAATTAAGTTTTTCCATATAGAGAGAAGCATATATGCTTTGTTCACTGTCCTACGCCCAAAATTCACATGGGGAGAGGAGGCACTTCTCACCATGTGGAAACTGTTAAGAAGATGTGAAAACAAATGTTTTTAATTGAAATTGTCATTGCTGAGCCAGACTGCTGTCTGGGGTTTCTTGCTGAAAAGTGACAGCAGCAGCAGGGAAACAATGTAAGAGATTGTAAAACCAGTTTTCATTCTGCACTAATTCAAGGACCACATATGGGATGCTATCGTGTTGTTTATTTTAAGACCTAACACTAAGGGCAGAAAGCCTCTTGGTGGCACGACGCTGAGAGCTGGGGGGGAAGCACAGTCCGGGTCAGACACTGGAGATCTGCGTCCCTCCGCCACTGACCTGCTGTGCAGCCTTGTGCCACTCACATCATCCGCCCTGCCCGTGCCTCCTCTCAGGCTCTGTCATTAGTCTGTCTCTTGACATCACCATTTCACTGGAGACAGGGACAATCTTTTGTAATGCATCCTGAAGTGCCAACGTGATAACGCTGTGAATAATGACAAATAATAGGTTGCACCGGTATGTTGGCTGTGGAAGGTCTCGCTTCCCTCCAGTCCAGCTCTCCAAATCTACAGCAAGAGAGTCCAACAGAGACTTGTCAATCCTGGAACAATTCTCTGTAAAAATGTTTCTTTAATTTATATTCAGAAAATTCTTTTATATATCTGCTTTTTCTAACTCGGTGAAACCTTGAAAGTTTGGCTATGTGGGTTTTGCTGGCGCAGGCCTGGGCGCTGTGCACACGTGTTATCACCCAGCGCGCACACCAGCAAGGTGGGTCTGCAGCAGATCAGTGCCCAGGCACAGGGTCCAGCTGCTCCCTTTGGTTCACCCAGAGAAGATCAAAGCTGCGATGCATCAGCCCTGCCTCTGTTTCTCACGGGAATGTGTCTAGCCAAACCATGTTCTGTAAGAACAGGTATCTGAAGGTGATCCTGGTATCCAGATGGTGAACACAAAGCTGATGCATGTGTGCCTGCTCTCCAGAACTTCTCTTTCAGCTCCCACTTCAGGCTGTAAAGCACCCATGAAAAGCAATGCTGTCTAGTTTTCTTCCATTTTCGTACAAATTTACCCAGCAAATGGTGAAGGAGAGTGAATCCCAGGGCAAGAATCATTTTCATTTTCAACTTCTATGGATGAGACAGAAAGGATTTACTTCTTTCACAGGAGGCAGGGAAAGCAACTCTTGCTAAGCCAGACCTTTCAGAGCTTTCTGAACTCAGAAGACAAAGTATTGCCAGTTCTGTCAAAATGGTCTCAGTTACATGAATAAACCTGATAATATATTCAGGCAGGCCAGAACTATCTGCAAAAAGCTTGTACATCAGTTCACAGCATGAACAAACTACAAGCAAGCCTTTTCTGTTTCAAAGTAGAACCGAAGTCAAAGAATTAGTGCAATTCTATATCCCAATTCAGAGAGTTATGTAATGCTCATGCTACCACTGAATCCATAAATAGCCTTCTCCTGCATGCTTTTGCCTCCCTAGTTCTTGAAATATTAAATCCTTTTTGATAGCATCCTTTGGATTCTCGGTTTAAACACTGCATGAGCAAATAAAGTTTGTATATATATTTGTAATGTAACATTCATGTGAAGTGCCTCTTCATTTTGCATATATGCATCTTTGATATGGAAATGGGAATGCCTTAGGCATGCAACATTCTGCAGACCATTCTGGACTCGTGCACCTATGGCAAGGAGCCAACCACTGCATCTTCCTCCTGGGATGGGGAAGCACTTTTCAACGCCCTGCTCAAGGTGTGCACGCTGGGCATGCTCCATGCTGCAGGTTGCAAACAAAACCTGGGTACACACCATCTCTCCTATCCCTATGCCTGGTTTCTACAGGAAAGGAAGCTGACCCCCTGAAAATAGAAAGGGTCACTCATAGCTTTCCCAATGGGTGAGTGCCTGGGGAAGCTGGACATGGTGCAGCTCAGCCTTGCACTGCTGTTTAAACACATCCAGAGTCTGTTCAGCATTACCCCCCCGTAAGGGACTAGGCTTGATCCCCCAAGGAGTTTCTTCTATCCTTGTCCCTCAAGTCACATTTTAAGCACATATGCCCTCGCCTTCTGAGGATGCTTCCAATTCTAATTCAAAAGTCACCTCCCTTTGGCACAGATTTGCATCTCCACACTTTTGTAATGGAAAATTATGAGCTGAAATAAATAATCATGAGCCTGTGGTAGCAGAAAGAATGATGTCCCCTAAAGGAAGGAATCCTCAGCAATTTCGGTTGTCTGCATAATTAATTTTTTTGTGTCCCTCATTTGGAGTCTCTGCCACACTTTGCAAATCCACACCAGGGCATTGCAGCTATTGCTTTAGGGCACAAGCCATTTATATTCTCCAAGTCCCATTTTGGAAGCCTCAGTCCCACTGAGTAGATATTATACATTCAAGGAATCTCACTGATACCAAAACGACTAACCGTGTGAGTGCAACTCACAGCATCAATAAGCTACGTGACCTACTAGATAAATTAGTATTGCTTTGAAAATGCATTGCAAAGTAATGCAAAGGCTGTACATTATTTTGCAGAAGGAGTGGATTGAATCACCTGAGACCCTTGCCTTACAGCTGGCTGAGGTGGGGTAGGAGGAGTTGCTTTGGTATGGTTTTTCCTAAAAGATTTGTACAGTTCAAATAGAAAACATGAACTTGTTGGGGAATGGTAGGCAATGGTCTGTGTGCAGTAAGCTGGACTGAGTAATCGTAAGGCAAGTAAATGCCAAGAAGATGTGATTTTCACATAGTTTGTCACATTCCTCCAGTTCACATGCATATTATTGTTAATATTAGTCTAGGTGTAAAACTTAGCACCAGACATGAAACGTTAAGCCTGCCATGACAAGTATGGGATTTGTGTGTGTTGTAAAAAGTCAATCAAATTCAGACTCACATCTAAAGACATTTTTCAGCTTTTCCCCTTGCATCCGCAAGTGTCTGTAGGATCTTAATTATTCACATATTCACATTATGCTATTCCCTACTCTCTAACTACAAATCCAGAGTTCATAGGCTGACATTTTTTCATTACTTTTATTTTCATTACTTATATCCACTTCAGAAATAGCTCGAATTATTTTGAACTGTATTTTTGATGACCTAAATGACTTTGTGAGTTCATATCTATAAAGTGTGCCATTTTTGTCATGACTGTCACATGATATCGCTCATCTTTTTCCATAGTCTGTTCACACAAAGCATGAAGAAATTATTTTTGGTTTGTTTTGACTTGGCTTGTTCTGTGTTGTTGCTTTCATTTTTTTAAGTCAGAACATGCAATGTGCATCTTGGCCACGGTGATAAGTGCTCTCACTGCCCTTCCTCTGAAACAAGCTTCATTAACTTAGAATCTCCTCTGAATTTAATTTCAGTTTCCCTAAAGCTGCTGCTATACCAGGCCTCCTTTTAGACTGACCTCACTGAACACAGCTGCCATTTCTTATGTATTATACTCTACTAGAGCTCAGACTTATTTAAACAATGGAAAGAAAGCACTACCTCTGTCTTTCTTCCCTTGAGTTGACAATCTGCTCCATAATTATGAATAATCCCCCTAAGATGGCTGATGTGATTGGGTTAGCAACTAAACTATTTGAGGGAAGATAACCTGGGCTGATTTAAAAAAATAATAGTTTAATAGATTTTAAGGCCATAGGGGCTGCTGTGATTTTATGGGTTAAATTCCTACAAAACATTAGGCTAATTCCTGCCTGAATTAAATAATATATTTTTGAAGCCAATGCAGTTTTGAATTAAAGAGACATCCCTTGGCAAATTGCTCCAATGATTAATTACCTTTGCTGTTTAAAACTGCGAACCCCCCTTGAAATGTCAAGCTTCAGTTGGTAGTCCAAACACATACACGAGTTCTTGCTTCTTCCATGGGGTTAATGACTTCCCTAGTGTCAGATACTCCCACCCTCTCTCGGGGTGTTCAAAGGCTGCTCTCAGATCAGCTTAGGATCTTCTTTTTTTTTCTTTTTTTTCTTTTTTTTTTGACAGGCAGGAGGTGCTGCTTCAACAAGACCTTTATGGCAGAGTATAATTTCCATACTTGTAGTCATTGTTGTTCCTTTCTAAAATCCCTTTAGATGTCTAAAATCATCCTTCTAAAATCTCTCCAGTTTTTATCATCTTTTTTTTTTCCCCCTTTTAAGCCTGGCACTGGCATGGGGCACAGTAATCTGCAAACGATCCTGCTGGTGCTGTATGGGGGGGCAATACAACCTCCTGCTCCTGCCTGACACCCTGCTGTTTACACCTCCTTGGCTCTCATCCATGCTCTCCGCCAGCACATCTCAGTGGGAGCTCATGTTCAGTTTGTTAACCAATGAGACTGGCCAAAAAACCTGAAAATGTAACTGCTTTTCAATAGAGAATTTTAAGACTACTTTTCCTGCTTTCTGTCATGCTCCAACACACACACATATAGAAAAGACCCAGCAAATAAAATGCTTCAATCAAGACTTGCTGCTGTAATACCCCTTGGGTACGACAGCTTGCTTTCTCCCTCATCTCCTCAGTGGGTGAGACTTCTCGGTCAGGCTAGGAGTTGAAAGAGGAGATAAAAGTGGTGACAGGAACTCGAACGGCGAGGAACAGAGCCTTCTCCCCAGCAAGACACCAATGCCATGCTTCTCCTGCACCTTCTCGTGTCCTGGTGCCGGGAGGAATAGCAGTGGCCCAGCATGGCACTGTCAGACCTGACATACAGGGTGGCTCAGCACCATGTCATCCAAAATCCAAATGCCATGGTTCTCTACAGCGAGGTCTGAGTACTGAGCTTTTCCATTTTAAATCACAGCAGTTCATGTTGGCCAGAGTCAGGCACTCCCACCAAAAACTTCCCCAAGTCATGAACAAGTCTATCACTGCGCCTTTGGTCCTCTTCAAAGTTTCCATTGCCCAGAGTGCAATCCCCTCCTTCTCCATCCATCAGGTACGCATGACCCTTCTGAGACGTGGTTACAGATTTGGAAAGTGGTGTTTGAACCGGGCACACGGAGCAGTGGGCAGCAGGCTTCTTCAGACCGGCCAAGCGCAGTCACTGCACGCCTGGGAAGGGGTGCAGAGGGCCACCAACCCTGCCTCTCCTGTGCTGCACCCCGTGCCCTTCTTGGAGAAGATCATTGCACCTTGGACAGCCTTCAGAGCTATACAGATAATTAGCATTCTCTCGTCACGGTTTCATGCCCATACTTCAAAGACTCTACTTTGCTCTCCTGTAGCAGTCGCTCCTGTGACAGAAATGCTGCCACAGGGACATCTGAAGGCTCCCAGTCTCTACTGTCTACTCTGCTATCACTTTCTCCCACTTCTGTTTTCCTTTGTTTTAGCTGAGCTAATGTTTTTATCCCAATATGCTCACTTCAAAATTGACTGGTTGTTTATTCTTTGCTTCTCTCACTTTTTTTCATACGCTTTCTTCACAGCTCCTTATATCTTTGAAAATAAATATTTGTGTCTTCATGTCCAGTACGAGTTATTAAAAAAACCACCAAATGGCTGTTCGTTCATGTCGGTCAGCCACACTGCACTGATTCAGTATGCACACATTGTGTAAACTTTAAAAAAATCTCTTATTACATATATTATAAGACATCAGCTTTCCAATTGTCACACTCTGGAAGGTATGATATGGAAAGTTAACTTTCAGAGGAAACTGAGAACAAATGGCTGTTCAGTAGAGTTTCAGATAAAATTGCCCTGGTTTTATTCCTCTCATGGTATAACTTGTCAGGATTTTATATCTCTCTTCTGCTTTTTTTTTTAATTCTATATTTATGTTTATAGTATAGTTTTTTATATTACCAATAAAAGACATGCATTAAAAGAAAAAAAAAGAGAAAGTCAGAAAGAACCAGGCAATTATTTCTGCCTCTAACAACTAAATATCAATCTATGTGCCACCTTGCCTGGTGATTCAATATGGCCCTGACTCAGCAAAGTTCCCAACCACATGCTTAACTGTAAGCCTGCAAATAGTCTCATTGACTTTGCTTTGCCATATGTTCAGGTTTGACTGAATCGAGACCTCTAACAGATGTACACAAGTTTTATTAAACGCGAAACTGAGGAAAACAATGTGCCTGGCTTTCTGAATAGTCTGAAAATCAGGCAGGAGTGTTAGAAATGTTACATTTGTGAGGTTTAGTGTGAGATCAAAACATTAACTTTTTCTTCACAAGCACTCCTCTCCCTTCCTGATCCAGGCATTGCTGTCTTGGATAAATGCAAACCCAGGTTCATACTATTCTGGCTTGGTTTTGCAAAAGCTGCGTCAAAAGGTTTTGCAAAATCAAAACTGCAGTCAGCATAGTCCAGCTGCTGCGGTGTGTCTAAAACTCAAAATGGGTGATAGAAATAAGCTTGGGCTCTGCAACTTAGATGCCTTTGATCCTCATCCCCTGCCATTAGCTTTCACTCATAGCTTGTCTTAGGTCACTGCACACTTTTCACAGTTATGTCTCAAAAGGTTTGATTTCAGTAGAGGACTCAAGGCATTCACTTGTTATTCCTTCTTTATTCACCTCTTTCATAAAATGGGAAATGTCCTCTTCAGCTGGAACCATATCCAGCTCCCCTTCCTAGAAGGAAAGCAAAATATGATATATGGACATCTAGTGTGGGAAAGGACAGGAGAATGGAGATCTTCACTGAAGATGAGCTCTTTTTTAAAGAAATAGCTGAATTTTCTTCTTTTGTGGCTCTGGTCCCCAACACGTTACAAGGAAGAATGAGGGCCTAAAATAATAAAGTGAGAACGGTGAAATCAGAGCACCAAGTTTTGTGCTGCTTTATACCCCTGTTCACCTGACCTGGCCTGACACCGGTTGGAAAGCCAGCTCAGAAAGTGAAGGCCAGGAAGCATTCCATCACTTACACCCGGAACAGTGGGCTGGCAGACCGCAGCATTTTCAACCCCTAATTTCAGGATTAAAGTCCAAGGGTGGCCAAAACAAACAGAATTACATCAGTCAGCAGTTGCTAATGGACACCAGCGAGTCTCCCATTTCAGCAAAACACAACTTCATAAGGATTAATTGTTTTGTATGGCAGAGGGTTAGAACTGCATAATTATTGGAAATATTGCCTGACAATGGTGAAAGCAGCAAGACTTGGGAGATTGTTCTGTTCCTAGAACCTGGGGAGTAACCCAACTGGGGAGAGGCATGAGACAGCCTGCTGAGCACCATCAGTGATCCCAGGAGAGATTCCCCAGGATACTGGGGATGTTTATGTTCATGCAATGGATTAAGTTTCTCTTCAGTGGAGCCAGTGATGTCCAGACAGCCACTCAGCATCATTTGCAAGAGTTAGACAAACAGCTCTTTGGATCTCTCAGACTCTATCAACCAGGTGCATGACTGCTGCTTACACTTAGGCAGCTGGTGTCATTTTGAGGTACTGTGGGACATCCCGTCTGTCACTGAGCAGGCTCACAAGATGCAGTAAGTTCTGACACACCTCGTATCTGCAGAGAAGTATTTTGGATACTCTGTGGCATCTCAGAAAGCATTAGTCACCTATACATAGGCAAGTAACCTCCTCCTAGACCTCCACTGACTATAGCAGGAGCTTGTAGTCACAGCTCGTGTGTAGAGACTGACAGACACCTGACCTTGCGTGTCCTTATCATTGAGCTGAATCCCATTCTTTTTGACCCAGTAACATTTGTCTTTCATGCCCAAAACACAGACCCAGTAAAAGGTCAGTGCTGCCTGGCTTTTTCCTACTTTTGCTAAGGGTCTTCAGGTTCAGCATTCTCATGAAGTCCCTTCTAGCTCCTTTCACTTTCTTTTGTCTGTCCTTTGGTCCCCATGCTCCATCAGTTATTTTAACCTCTTTCCTTCATCCTTTTCCACAGATTTTATCCACTGGTCTGTGTACACAGAATGGCCATCCTCCTTGAGCCCCTGCGTCCTAAATCCTGTCACAGTCTTTAGAAATTACCAAGGCTGCCTGGTCTCTGCAACACAGTGATGCACCCTATTGAGGACCACTGGAGAGAACATCTACCACAGTGTTGAGGTCCTTGTTTTGCCAGCTGGGTGGTAACGGTCTGACATTCCCCAGGTTGAGGAACACCTTCAGCCTTAGTCCGGGTTAAGCACTGGTCAAATGCTCTTGTACTAAACAAGGTGCCATACATGAAAAAAAGTAGCAGCCAAGATCTTGAAGAATTATGGGATTCAGATATCCCTGCTTTTAGCATTTACTGTCAGCTAACTCCAGGCACTCCCTGCTCTCTGTGCAAGCTGGTTTTGATGCCATTTGGAGACACTGAGTTTGGATATGTTCAAGAGGCATGATACTATGTCATGAAGGTACCTGAACAATCTTTGAGCCAGGTATTATAAGTGTACATCACTTAACAGTAATTCTCTTCTCAGGTAACGACCTGCTGAGAAAACAAATACACAGGAGCACTGCTGTATGTGTTTTAAAAGCTATATGCAAGTGCTGAATGACTGAGTCAGTTCTTCCGGGAATTTCTGCCTTCACTGGATATAAAGCTGCTTGAGACTATTTGTAGATTAAGGGGCTGGACCATGTCCTGATTCTTAGGTACATGTCCCAGTAGTATCCCAACTCCAGAAAGGTCAAGAGCCCTTGATGCATCTTGGTTTCCACAGAAAGCGAACAAATAGCTATGCATTAGAAAGGAAATACACAGTCCAGACAGCAGTGGGCCAGGATGCTGGGTGCACACAGCCAGTAATTCAGATTCAGACTGTGTCTCCTAAACCTTTGGATTGTGCCTGATTTTTAATCCCTGAGATCAAAAGCTCCCACAGGCAGAGCACGCACTGCTTTGTGTGCACAGCGCAGCGCAAGCTGTCAGCGCTGAGTAAATAATACACAACAAGTTTTATAACCAGGACTTAAAGTGTCTAACAGTTCTGTCATGGCAGCTGCATATTTGCTTACTGTGGGACCTGAGTGACACTTGAACGCATGCATCCAGGCAGCTCACCGGTCTGGGGAACTCTGCCATCCGTCCTGCTAGCTCCTGGTTCTACCATCCGATCTGTGATGTAGGGGTGACATTTGGTTCCAGCCCCAAGCACATCGCAACAGAGGCATAGATTTGCCTCTTCGGAGGGATTTCTAGGGGTGTAGGAGAAGCTGTTCTTCTAGAGCTTTAACAGATGTGAATACACCAAAGGTACTGTTGCACTGCAGTTCTTGGGGCAGCAGCATCCCTTTGCCACATTTGTCTGGCATGGGGAAGGAAGAGGAGGCTTGCCTGTCCCTGAATCCACCTCTCTGGAACGGGAAAGAGTTCTGAAAATAAATCAATGCCTTCAAGTCAGGATAATATGTGCATTTGTGATTTGCTTGTTTTTAAAGCAAAATCCCCCCATTTTTCATAGGAGTACAGACCTGGAAGGAGCCTCCCATACCATCAAATCCTGTTTCCTCTTGCCTCTTTCAATCACGTCACTTTATCCCTTTCTTCAGCTGATTGTGCTCTATCTTGAATCTACTCAGGCCTCTTGTAGCCCCTGTTCCTACTGGGAAGCAGCTCCAGAGCCTCATTCTTCCTCTGCTTAGAAATCTAATAATTTACAGATGATGTATAGTGCTAGCCTTTTTATATTACTTAGTTCTGCTCTCTGCCTTGTCTTCTGCCTTACAGACTCCTGTTTCCCTGAGGTACTTTGAGGGAGCAATCAGTCTCTGTTCCATTTGGCTAAACAAGCTGAGCCCTAGTTTCTTTTTTATCTCATCTTCAGCAAAATCACTTCCAAACAAAAACTGTCCAAGCAACTCTGCCCTTTGGGAATTTGTACTTGGGAAGGAAAGCCATCTTTCTAGAAAAAGGCCGTGCCACGGGGCGACATTTCCACTTGCCTCTCCTTGCGAGGGGTGTTGGTCACCTGAGAAACATCACGGAAATGAGTGCTTGCAAGACTTCAGAAGAGCCAGGGTGCAGGTCCACCCCATGCATTTCTCACTACTCTTTCTATCCTTTCCCTTTGTGGCTCTGTTCTCATTTTGACTCTTTCAGCTCATTACCTGTCTAGAAGTGCCCCCTGAATTTGGGGTAACTGTGAAGATGGCTCCACGCATCAGTCACTATTCCCGTAGAGAATCTCAGAATTTACACCAAACCAGGTTTCTCTGTCTGAAGCCCCTAGAGTACCTCTGCCTCTCCCAGTATAGAGGTGTATGTGATGCCTGTCTTTTGCAGAAGGCTGTGAAATGAGCAGGTTTTTCCTTGCACCCTCTCCATCTGCACACAAATCAGTAGGAGCCTTTGTAGGCTTTAGCATGTGATTAGACTAGCACAGAGTACTAGTGCTGTAATATCAACCCTGCTGCTGCAGGTTTTAACCTTGTATTTTTTAACATATAGAGAGAGTATATCTCTGGATTTAATGCTCATCATAAGGACATGACAGCCAAAGCTTCCTTCTCCAAGAAAAATACAATTATGACTTATTTTAGAATGCTCTTTTTAATGGGTTGTCACAGATATGATCAAACCATAGGAGGTTGTTAAAAATACATGTCATTCCAGACACTTCAACCTACACCATGTTTTCAACTATTCGTGTTCTGATTGGAAAGTTACCTTTGCCATGCTCATTATTATCTGCCCATATCTGAATAGGTCTTTAGGTTTGTGTTTCGCTTCTCTTGCAATTAAAACTTTCTTTTTTTCTTGTGTTGGGGTTTTGTTGTGGGTTTTTTTCCCAAGCAGGTACACCACAACTGCTAGAGGGGGGAAAAGAAAAAAAAAAAAAAAAAGATCCACTTACTCATAAGTGATAAAAATTCACAGTAAAGCCACAGATGTAGCAGAGTGAGAATTACTGTAGCAGCAGGAACAGAAGATAAAAGAGGATTACATACGATGAAATGTAGTAATTGACTAGAAGTCACTGAAAAATACCAGATGGATGTCACCATTCCACACATCTCTAATATGCCTGTAGACTTTATTGAGCTTCACTTGAGCTTTGCTTTTAGTATTTTCTTGAGTGTAATTGAGGTTTATTGATATGCTATTATGGGCCAGTTTATATGCAACCATAAAAAAATACAGTTTGAGGCCCCTGTGTAATCAGGAACACTGTACTATTCTGCTTAGCTGAAGACAGTCACATTAATGACTGCAATAAGATAAATTCCTGTTTCCTCCCTTAGACCTTTGCATAGAGTGTGAACAGTAAATGCTTCACACAGCATTTAAATTGCAGGAGCATTTTCAGTGAGGGATTGCTGCATAAAAAGATCAGGCACGCAATTTCAGATACTGCCAAAAGAAGCTTATATGGGATTTTGATTCTAGTTTTGTGCATAAAGAAAACAAATCTACATACTATAATGACTTGCCAGAGCCAGTTTGAAGCTCTGCTTAGTTATCAAGAATTTATTTTTCTATTTATTTTAGCACTAAGGGCAGGGGAGGGGGGACGTATTTGAATTTTGCTCTTCTTTATCTCCTTCTACCTGGTAGGGGTTGAAATAAAAGGAAGTAAGCAAAAGCTAGCACTCTCTTCTGAGTTAGAGGGTCCTGATACTTTCCTGATTTGGCTGGTGAAATGGTGCCTCAGCGGCCAGGAATTTGCTATTAGCAGGATTAGCTGGTACCTAACTCAAAAGTTTCTGCCTTCCTGGCAAAGGATTGGAGCATCACACATGGGAAGAAAAGATGCCTTACCTGAGATAACCACTGCGGCTGGATTTTCACAATGACCCGGAGCGTGGGTTGTTTGAGTAGGTGACACCAGCTCTCAGATCTGCACCTGCCCTTCTGCAATCCTCTGCCGCAGGGTGGGATGCATCATTTTGCCTTATGTTTCCCAAAAAGCATTTGGGAGACTGGAGCACCTAAACAAGGGATGTGCAGAGGTCTGTCATCTGGGCAGGGAGGCAGCTAAGCCAGCCAGGAAACAGAATGGACCCCGACACGGCACCTCTGAAATACCAAAACATGGGGAGGTCCCAGGTGCCAGTCATGGGCTGAGCCAGGAGCTCAGTCCAAGATCAGGTCAGAGGAAACACGGCTTCTGCAAACAGAGGCGTGTGCTGCCTTGAGGACAGGCATGAGGGGATAAGAGGAAACAGCCAGAGAGCCCAAGTGCTGGGATGGCAAACTGGGTGGGCCTGGCTGACTGGCCAGAGGTGAGCCCTTTCCTCTGTTTGGGAGGGTCAGCTACGATCCCTCCCCTGAGGGTCAGCTTGTCCACTGGATCACCTTCCCCAGGAACACTCTCCTCCCCATCCTCATCCTCATCGTCCATTTGCCTATCCCACGTTGCATTTCCAGCTTCTCCACCAGTGGCCTTTGGCCCAGGTGTTGCAAAGCCAGCTCAGAGGCACACAAGTTTAAAAAGTGAAACCTCGGGGTGCCAGCACTCCAGGTCGTGCCACACTGCCCTGCAGCCGAGCTGTCCTCCCGCAGGCAGCTGGGGAGCTGGGGCGCAGCCAGCGGGCGGGGTGCAGGGCAAGCAGCTTCAGGCATCTGCTGGCCACCGCCTGGGGAGCAGTACTGCAGCATCAGCACTGCTGGACATGCCAGCAGACTCTGCCACAACTACAGATGACCATCTCCTTCTGTCCATAATTAATCCCTCTAAACCACTGCATCGGCATGACTTGCTAGCTCTCCCTTCCTGTTGCAGAGGCTTGCACACACACTCTGCTTCCACACAGCTTTCGTCCGAAAGAGCAAAAGGGAGGTGCTTCCCACCTTCTTGTAACCTGCTTCAAATATTTCTTCTTAACATATTTATTTTAAACTATGCTTTGAGTGTAAGACATTATGTTGACCATTTTACTCACACAGGAAAGAAAGCACAATTGTTTCGGTTTCATTGTCACGTACTGGTTTTCTTTTATCCTTGTAGACTCTTGCTCTGTTTGAACCCTGGTAGAGAAGATGGGATCACCAAGCAGCGTAGCCCTGCTCTGCTGTGTATGCTACATGTTCAAATTCCCACGTGCCCTTCTTTTCCTTCCCCCCTGCCAGGGCGCCTGCATTTCTGACAATTGCCACTCTGTTTGGTTTGCCTTTCCCCTTTTCTACACCCGGTCAGCAGGGTCACTTTGAAATACATCAGAACCGTGCCGATGGTTGGCTTGGCTACTCTGAAGAGCTCCTGACACCCAACATGTCACTGACCAAATCAGGGCACATTGTGGCTGTAGCCACTGACATTGAGTTGCTAATTAAAATTTTGCGCTTATTGTAGAGAAGATGATGTGCCCTATGTGATGTGTATTTTAATCATCCCTCAGCAAAACCCAGAATCTTTTTGTTGTTTCTTCCTTTTTAAAACATCTTTAATGACTGTTAGATTATAGCCAGTAAGAGTGTGGTAATTCAGTACTTAGTCATTTTCAGGAATTAAATTGTGGGAGGCTGTCACACATACGTGCCCTTAAACCTATTGGAATAAAGTTTTATTTATATAATATAAAATCATTATACTGTACTAGGACACGTGTAATTTTCATCTATGTAAATGGCATCTTTATAGGAAAAATATGTTGTTCTAGCTGTGACATTGTCCAGCCTGTGCACGTTGCCACTGAATACTCTTCATTACATAAATGCATCATAGTATATAGACTTTTGTTTCCACTACAGCTGTTTTTATAGAGAACATGATCAGAAATGTCATTATACAAAATGCTAAAAAGCGGCTTGCGAGTACGTATCTTCATGTAAGCATTTTCGAAATATTTTTAGCAAATTAAAAATAAACTTTGCTGAAAACAATGGGTTTTTAAAAGTTCAGTTGACTGAAATGAAAAATACTGTTTCTACTTGGAGGTTTTACCCCACTTCTAGAAAATGAAATCAGGTTAATTTTCTAAACAAATTGCACTTAAAATACATAAAGCCAAATATTCGTCTCAATAAATAAGCAAAAGAAGTATTTATATTATTCAGATCTTATTTTGTGAGATGTTTTTTAAGAAAATTTATTGGTAACTGTAAAGCAACCTTGTAAAGTCATTTGATGGCGTAGAATATACACTATAACTTTAAAGGAGACACACATACTTACAGGAAAACTGTGGTGTAAATCACCTTTGATCTCGACAATTTTCACATTCAACAAAGTGTCCACAGCTTGCTTTTCCCCTGAACCAACCTTGGCTTTGCCTTTTGGTCTCTATCATCTATTTCTTACACACATACAACTATTTTCTTATTGTTCTTCTAACTTGAGTTTGCTGTTTAACAGGACATATATTGCCTACATATTTGAGAAAACACCATTTGCATTGCTGGTAGTAAATTAAAAACTGTCACAGGAACACATAATAAATAGATTAAATGCACAGTTCAACATTTGAAGATGAAACTGTAAACACCAGCAAGCTGTCACCTTGACATTTGCTTGCATTCATCTAGAAGCCGATTTAAATATCTTTGACTGTTTGTATCAGTATAATGTAACATTGCCTTTCTCCAGGAGGATACACTCAAAATAAATTTTAGAAAGAGAGCAGAACAAAAATTGTTCAACTAATATGCAGCCCCTTTGCAAATATGAAACTATTTTCAGTAGAAACCCATGTATAGAAGTAGTTATAAGAAACTTAGCACAATAACAACTCCTGGGAAAAGACAAAGGGCTGAACCTTAGCAACAACATGAACGTGTCAGATGTTTACTGTCTTGTTACAGAGCATGGGAAATAAAAGCATCTTTAGTCACTTTTCTTGATCCTCACATGTGTATGAGTTCCTATGTACTCACATACAACTACGCACTGTCTGATAAATGGGCATTTGGCACCAGCATTAATTATTCCCCAGTGACAGGCCCAGCCGCACCAGGTATTTGCTCGTTACCATGCGCCCTACTGCCAAAGGATGGATGGAGATAAAACCAGACACAAGAGAAGAGATAAAAGGAGGTGAATGGGGGAAAAGGCCTTTTAACTGTCTGTCTCTCTTCTCTCTGAGGATCTCCCTCCCAAACTACCTTAAGTCAAGTAGCTGACATACGTGTTGTATTGCTGGTAGAGATGCAGTGTATCTGTCTCAAGTGCAGTTATTTGGTACTTTCCACCTTCTCTTTGCCTTCTACAATGGTGACAAGAAGCCAGATTCTTTCAAGTATCTCCACAATTACGGCAGAGAGAATCTGCCTTGTTGCTAATAATAGAAATAATCAGTTTTCCAAGTTCTATATTTTATTCAGAGCCATTTCTCTCAATTTTAATAACATCACATTTTCAGAAATTAGTATAATTAGCTTTTTCTTGGCTCAAGTAAAATAAGCAAAATTGTTCTCTCATCGATCAAAAAGAAGTCAGTGAAAAGAAGGCTGATTACAATGCTCACGTGGTAACATCTAATCTAATATTCCACTTTGTGAGAGAGAGAAGAATCAGACATGAAGTTTATATCATAATCATATCACATAAATACTTTCCTACTGTCTTGTCTGTAGTGTTGCAGCTGAATTGGGATGACAGATCCAGTATTTATGAAGTCTGACAGAGGAGCACAGCTCAAGGGGTTTTGATATATGCTGGCACAAATATGTCCTTTTTATTTTATTTTGCTGCTTGGATCAGTCAGAAATTTATCACTCTGATTAGTAAGTATTTATGTCAGCAAATTCATAATGCTATAAAGCATTTCCCTTCCAACTTTCCTGGTTTCACAGCTTTGGAGATTTGTAGGGAAACAGGGGAAAGCCAGAAGGATATCTGTATTTCATAGCAGACATCATTTTCAACAAGAACTGTAGGCAAAAAACAACATGCAAGCTAGTTACCACCATTTAAACAGGTTTGGAGCTCATTCAGGGAAGCTAAGGGACCTTTCTTTCAAATTGTAATTGTAAATAGCTCACTACAGAGTAACACGATTTTGCCTACATGCCTCACTGTGGGGATAAAGGAGGGGCTGCTTTTTTATGGAATTCTACCTAAGCAATTTTGGGTCTCCGTCTAGAAAAAAGATAGCTCCAAAGCACTCATTGCTCACAGAAATGTCCCATCCCCATTCTGTGCACAATCAAATCTTCTAATAAATACCAGCAGAATGCCACTGCCTGGGAGATATTTGCAGTGAGATTGTCTAAAGGGTTTCATTCTCCTGATGTGTGGTGTCATAAACAAGCCATCTGTAAAATACATCATTAGAGCATCAATCCTTACAATCATATGCAGCGGATGTAGGAACACTGGAGTCATGACACTTCGCAGTTCAGGACGTACCCGTTGTCCCCCTTGTTTTTAAATCTACTGCTAGCAATGCAGAGGCCCCTTATTTTACACCTCACCAAAATTTCGACCTGCCTAGCATTTCAGCACTGATCAGCCCACGTTGCTGGTATAGCATTTCTGCTAAGAACCCTTTCCCTTGGCCTACAATTTGACTAACAGCTTCACAGACTGGAGATGAACTGATGAATAGATATATACATTTCCTAATGTTGGCTGCAAAGTGATCTTTCACTCATGCAGAATAAGTAATTCCACAAGCATCAGATGTGACAAAGCCTCCCGTTTCTTGCCATTTGTGTCGTCTGATATTATTTTTGTTTGCCAAATTACAGAACTTTCCATTAACACCACAAATACATGCGATGTCTTCCCACAGAATATATTGGCAGCGATCCTTGGGCTGGCACATTCAGCAATGCCAATAAGCCAGAGGGATCAGACATAAACCAGGGGTGAATTTGCAAGTGTTCATACTCCCATTTCACATCTACTCAACTGCCTGTTTTTATAAAACTGGTAAAAATATAATTACTTTTGAGACCTCCACCTCTCTGTCAAAACTGGCTGGAAACAGCTACTGAGTTCAAGAGTTATTAAGAGTGAGGCGAGAGACCCACAGGCTGAAGAAGGGATCATCCCAGGCTTGTTTCCATGGGAAATCAAGATACAAATGTTCAGAAAAAAAGTGGGGTTTAGCACAGTCCACAGCCTGCTTGAGAAGAGCTGGGAGCAAGCCAGCCTCACTCCAAAGGGGAAAGCTGTCAAGGCTGCTAAGGAAGGGAACAGCACCGGGGAGATGCCTGGGGTCAGCCAGGAGGAAGGAGAGCTGCTGGAGTTCCCGAAACAGGATCAGCTATTTGCAGCCAGATTCTGTTGCTCTGCCTGGACTAATAAAACCCTTCACAGCAGTTGCTTGCGAGGCAGAGAGGGACTCCAAAGCCTTCTGGCTCAGCTTGACCCCCGGCAGCAGAAGCCCTGGAAATCAACCATTCTCAGCAACACACTCTCCATCCCAAACGGGAAGTGGGAAAGGTCTCCTGTGCCATCCTCCTCTTGCTCAGCGATCCCCAGGCACTCAGTAGCCTTACCATTGATCTTCAAAATTACTTTTTCCTGTGTAGCTTTCCAGACACTCCCCACAGGGCACAGAAGGATGCCTCCTCATAGGCAGAGTTCTTCTTCATGTGCACTTTGTAGCCTCCAAGAAAATGTAAGCTCTAAACAAAGCTTTTCCCTCTCTTAGGAGTCTGAATAAGCATCTCTCCTGGGAGGTGTCTCAGGTATCCAGTAAAAATGGGAAATAATGTTAAAGCTTTCTTTCAGAGAAAACTCAGGAACTTTACTCCTTTTGAGACTTCCAGGCTTCGTACTGGGTTGGGTTCAGCCACAGACAGTTTCCACAGACCTTGCTTTTTGAGAAAGTAAAGCTACAAATGTAGAAACCTCCTCTGATTTAAATAGTTTTATAGTGACTCTCCTGATGCTTCCTACTAAAAGCCTGGCAAACTATCTATCCGATTTCAAACTAAGCCTTTTTAACTCAGAACACGTAATCTGCCTGAGTTTTTGTTTATGGTGGCTTGATTTTTAATTTGATATTTCAGGGAAAGATTTTGCAAGGAAAAAAAATTCCATGCCTGACTTCTTTTCAAAGTTAATAACACCTGCATTAACAAAAAGTGTGGGATATCTTTGTAGAATGATTCAAGTTCGAATCTGCTATTTTTCTGCTAATTAAAACCATTAATCCAAAAAGTTTATTACGGACAGTAAATCTTTTCTAGATAAATATTTTTGTTTGATAACAAATTGCCTGTTACCTGAAAATCTATCCTGTGCTGGTTTGTTTTTCAGCTCAGTACAGCAGCCTGAATACCATATCCACTTTTTCTAATTAATTGTCTGCACAGAATGCATTTCCACCTGGTCTTTTAGAAGTGCCTCTGTCAACTTTGGCCGTTCTGTCTGAATCGAGCCTTTGACGAGGTTGTGCATTGCCCTCTGAGCATGTTCGTTACACAGCCAGGGGAACGGCAGGCAAGACAGGTCCGGATTGAAACCAGCATATTTGTGAATCATGTATGACACAGCACCCATCAGAAGTGAAGTAAGGGAAATGTAGTGCGGCCTGAAGGTTGTCAGCATTTATGCATTCATTCTACTGATGGTACAACTTCTTGGCTGTCTGCTGTTGAATATGCTTTCATCTTTGTCTCTCCTGCCTAGCGACGTGTGCTAAGAGACTTAATCAGTTCTGTCCAGATGGATGCTAATGAAGGAGACGTTATATAAAACTCTATTATAAATTCTTATTCACATCTCATTTTCTTTTGTCTCACTCTATTTTTAGAGCTGATTTCTGGAGATGCAATTACAATCCCAATATTTATCAAGCAGGCAACATCTGAAGGTGCTATTTCATGTCCACCCACTCCAATTTTTATCTGCCAACAGATGACAAACAAGTCCTACATGTCTTATTCATCTGTCCCATAATAATATTGACATTGTGTGACATTTATATAACAAACAATTCCAAAAACACTTTATGTTTTTAGATATGTGATAAAGATGTCTTTTTATCTACATACTAGGGCAACCATTTTTTACAGAGATTATTTGAACTCACACATGGGCAGCAGTAGCACATAAATATTCAGGATGGCAACTAGAAAATATTTCAGGTTCCAATTTCAGGAGACATTAGGAAGGAACAAGTGGTTCTGTGAGATGCTAATAAAGTCTGGTTACTGACGGACTTGAATATTGTACCTGATTGACTTTGGTCCCTAAGAAACTGCAGACACCAGTGAAACTATTATCAGAACTGGGACATTCATAGTTCAGCTCTCCTGTTGACTTTTTGTGGTGTCAGTAAAGGACAATGTCACACTGTCAGGGTCTCAACAGGACTTCTCTCACCAGCACCCACTCTCAAGAAGTTCAAAGAAATGCAATGACCTTTGGGATGTCTATCCTTTTGCAAAGCGACTGAAGCTGTCAAATGTGTCCGGAAATAATTAATAGGGAAAACAGACAAGCACATGGGCTCACACACAAAGATGTGACAGCCTCGCACAAAACTGTGAAACTGAGGCAAAATGTAACTAGTGAAGTCAGGACACACCGAGGATACTTCCTAATAGCATACTTGTGCTTCTTTACCAAAAACACCTGTTTAAAATTTGGGTTTACTTTTGATTCAGGAGATGACATTTTGTACAAAAGAATGCATGCTCTTCACATGCTGGGATATCTTCTCACTGCTGACTTAGAAGTAGATATACCTCTTGAGAGAGGAAAACCTGGCGTTTTGTGATGCTCTTACTACTGGGATTGGGGGAAAGGAAGGAAGAGGGCTGAGTCTGGTGACTGCTGTGGTCCTGTAACTGTAAGAAAAAAAGCATGCTTGTTTTTAAGAAAAATGACCTCTAATGTTCTGAGGAAAGAGAAATGGGATCACAGGCAATGCTGGTCGCAAAGCCTTGAGTCAAGACTTCCTGAAAAAAAAAATAAAAATCCCCACTATTTGGTTGCTTAAAACTTGGCCAGACGCAAACTTTTTGGTCTGGCCTTTTTACTTTCCAGTACCTACTTCTGTTGACACACCATCATGCCACATGCAGTGCCCATCACACCCATCTGTCTCAAGAGCCAGTGGACAGAAAGGTTGGCACCACCTCCAACTTTTTACCTTAAGGAATCCGTGTGGTTGTGGCACTGAGGTCATCTAGTGCCTCATGCCTTGGAAGAGGGGTTGGTATTATCAGGGAAATCATCTTGTTGGGAGTGATGTGACATTTGTGTTTTCTGAAAACTGCCCCACACTTGGCCATGTAATGAACAGAGGAGTCTTGTCTTGCCTTGATTGTTCAGCGGGCTTACACTCCCCTGAATCAGCAAGAAGTGCTCCCCTTTCTATTTTGGGGTTGCTATTTGTTAGCTGCTGGCCCCATTGATTTATTATTATTATTATTTCCTCCCAACATTTGTGCTTCACTGGATGCTGAACAAGCACAGACAACAGGCAACCCCCCCTCCCTGGAAGAGCTGCCAGCCTGATGAGCACAAGAAGGCAACCAGACTAACTAATTTCAGGCCAGGGAATGTCTCTCTTGCAATCTTTAAATTATTCACGAGCTCTCTTTGTAAATTATTAAGTTCCCAGTTCTTAGATTTAGCTCTTTGGGTTTACAGGATACGTTTTCAGATGCTCACATCTGTAGTTGGCTGCCATTCATTCAGAGGATGGCAGCGCAGCCCTGCAGAGTTAAGCATCCTAGTTTTGCTTTCTTGTTATAATTTTCTTTTGGCTTTTAAAATGACAACTACCAAAGGCAGGCAAAGGAAAGGGAGGGCAACATACTTACATCAACACTTAACCATGCCTCAGACCACTCAGAATTCCTGCACTCATCCCATGGACTTGCTCAATCCTCTACTGCTAAATAACAATGCTTTCAGTATCTCTAGTGCAAATAAAAAGAAAATTAGATTTGGCTCTTATCCAGGACTCAGTCCTGTGCTGGGACTTTCAGCACCTCAAGCTTGGTGTCTACAGGTCCCGGACCACAGACACCAACTTATATTCCTGCAGTTACCCAGGTAAGAACAGTACCTGTGACATGTCTGTGTCCCTTATCTTCTTTTCTTCAGCCACCAGTGATGTCTGTTCTCAGCCCCATCCTGGTGACTGCTGTCCTAAATGCAGATGTTAATCAGTAAACAGCAAAATACATGTGTACTGCTTATCTACATTGCTTAGTCAGCATTGCAATTCATCTGAAACGTAACTGAGGATTATTGATCCCATTGGGAGACACCAACAGATTTATGCCAGCATTTAAAATGTGGATGTCACAAGTCACATCATATTTCATTGAAATGATATTTTAGAATCTCTTACTGCTGGTAAGGGAAAGGCAACAATGTCATCCTTCACAACAATATTATGAAGGAGGGATTACCCACTGTCTGTCAGCTCCCCATATCTCAAGTCTCCTTTTGATGCACTCAGTGCTGGCAATAGAGAAAGGTACCACAGTGCGTTGGGTGGATTGCAGGTCTGACCTGGCTTGGTGTTTCCTGCCTTGCTGCTTCTCTAGAGGTGCTGAGTATCTACAGCATCCATGCAGTATCCAGAATTTTCTTATGCTGGTGACAGAGACACATGCAATGTAACACAATTAAGCAGGGGAAGAGCTTTGTCTAGAAGTACTATGAATGATATCTTGAAACCCAGCAAACTGTTCCCTAAAGCTAGGCAATGTTGCTTCTATTTTTGAAATAAGATAGCATTTCTCTCTGCCACGCTTGTATGATAGACTCCCCCCTGACTGTGCAAATCACAACTTTTTGCTTCTCCCATTCTAACTCTGTGTTGGATGCTGGTTTACTCTGGCACGTTTATGCTCCCATGCTTCTCTCTTTGCGCTGTGGATTTACTCCCAGTGTACCTGAAACTTGTTCCTTGACACTGGCTTACCTCCTTCTACCTTTTGATGTATGTACTTTCCTTGGTGGTCTGGCTTTGTCTCCTTACAGCTATTCGTTCAGATGTTTGCTAACCTTCACCAGATCTTGTAAGTTTATTCTCCCACTCAAACTCATCTTACATGTCCTTTGTATTCCTTTTGCACATGTCATATGGTTCAACTTACTTTATAAACTGTGATAAGAAAGATTTGGAAACCTGCTGTGAAAAGTTATTAACCCAGTCCCAGAGCTTCCAAACCAAAACTTTGACTATACTGCTGTGTTACTTTTCTTATCTTTTCAGTGCATTCATGTCATGAACAGTTTTTTTCCTATTTGTTTCAGACCCATGAAAAATCTACCCCCCTACCCACAGTTATAAGCTGAATCCCTGTAGCTATGGCTAGCCTAAGAGACACAGCCAGGGTTCATACCCAAGCAGCTTCAGCAATGCTGACTTTGATCCGAAGGAGCTGAGGAGCAATATGAAGGATACAATAAAATTTTGCAGCAGAGTTCCTTATTTCTGGGACTTCTTTCTCCACTATTTCTAAATAATTTTTGTGACTTGTGTTTCCCCTACCCCCCTAAGGATAGAAATCTTCATTCTGGAACACTAGAAATATTTCCCCTGTACCACCAGAGGAGTCTGCATTTGCCTGTGGACACATCCTCAGCAGGTCCCAGCCGTGCCAGGCAAAGAGCTCACCCTCCCTTGCTCACACTCGGTTGCTTGTCGTTACGCTTTGACAGAGGACTACGTGCTGATCAGGTAGCCAGCTGCTCCCTGTGAAAATACGAGACAGGCTAGCAAAGACCTAGCACTTAATTTCCTTAAGCTGTCTGGTTTAGAGCGTCTAGGAGGAATGAGGCAGTGCAGCAGGCAGATCCGAGGAGGATCCAAGGACCGTCCACCTGGCAGGAGGGTGGTGGCAAGGAGCGCTCTACCTTCTGGGAATTTCTCTCAAGTAACATTGCTGAAGCAAGAAGTGTGTCCCCAGCCTCAGCAGCACCACAGCAGGCAGAGGCAAAGCTTAGGAGTCAATCCACTGTTTCTCCTCATCTCCAGTCTTAAAAAAGCTGTACCCTGCTAAAAAAGAGCCAGGCAGCAGCACACGTTAGCAAGGAGGCTGCAGCTCTCCCACTCTTCCAACAAATTGAGTCAATTAGCCGTTCCTCCCCAGGGCTGCAAGGAGGATCTATCTGTACAAGAGTAAACAGTCTGAAAACCAGAAAACAACATTGACGTGCCAGTCAAAAGCTGGCATCAACAAACTGATTGCCCACATGTAAACAAAGCCTTTTTAGGGCCTAATTTAATTTTATTTATCTTTTGTTGATTTTTATTTATTTTTTCCCCCAGCTTTCCAGTTTTTAGATGCTGATGGACAAAGGCAGAGTCCAAAAAAAAAAAAAAGAAAACCCTACTCATAACATTTTTACATTTTCAGTCTTAGAAAGTAGCAGAAAACAGGGAGGAGGTGCTTCTGAAAATGATTCACCTCAGGTTTCCACATACAGGCATTTCAGATATGAATTAGTGCCCCTGTTGGACCATAATTTGAATTAAACACTGCTTATTATATTAATTGTCAGAAGAGATTGGGAATAATCAGAAGCCCAGTGATTACAGCAGGAAAACACCTGGATTACTGAATCATCTCATGTCCACTCATTTGTGTTTGTGTCATGATCTCATTTTGCAAAATCCTCAGCTCCCTCAGCTTCTATTGAAATTGCTAAGCAATGCAGCGGATGCACATATCATCTTGAAGAGCAAAGCCTTTAGGTTTTCTCGCTTCCAAAGCTGCACTGTTTGTTATTTGGCACAGGAGTCTGTTGCAGAGCTGTGAATCGATCCCACTCCGACGCTGACCTTCATGTTGTTCAGACATAAACCAGGAAGAGGGATGAATCTACAGGAGAAACATAAACTAAATCAGTTTTATTTTCTTCCGGGTGACATAGTTCATAGATATCATTTATTTCCACCTTCAGGCTATGCAGAAAGTCATTGCCAGGCAGGCAGCTACAGCAGCTGTGTGTTTGCTAGCTGAACAGCACCCAGGGGAGATGCCCTCAGCCCTCCTGAGACATTCCGTCCCCTGTGATAAGTAAGTGGCTATATTCCCAAAATAAGAGTATAAATTAATTTGTTGGTTTTAAGCAAGACTCTGCATCTCCAAACTGACCAGGTAAGAGAACTGTGGTTCGTCACACAATGAAGAGTACGCCAGAGACAGGTTTATGTGCAAGCCAGCGTGCTAAGTTAACAACTGAGTAAAACAGCACAAATATGAACAGGAGGTCAAGGTAATCCTGCTAACTTTGCAGTGATTCTGGCTCAAGGCTCATTTTGTGGGGCAAAAATGGGAAGTAGATAGATGAAAGTCCAGTTCCTCCACACTTTCACATAAGTGATGCCAGCCTCACTTCCCCAGCAGGACATGGAAGAGGTTTGGTACCACCTGGTACGATCAGTACGTTTTCCTCAATTTACAGCCATTCAACTCAACTGCCAGAGCCAACAACAACCAAAAAAAAAAGTCAGCCTCCAAGTTCTTGCAGAGCTCCTTGAAGTGTTGAAAAAAAAGACCTTCCTTACAGTTTGAAAGCTGTGAATTAAGTCACAGCTTTGAGGATTGTGCCTCTCTGCTACCTGTTGCTCCAGGATGGTGCAGGCAGGCTTAGGACAGAGCGCTGCCTCATTTGTAACTGAAGGCGTCTGGTACCTGCCAGAGGGGTGTCTGTGGGTTACGTACGGCCGCTGTAAATCAGACTAGGAGGGAAGATCAGGGAGAGAGATGAGAGCTCATAGAGTCTCTCAGGAGGGTTTGGGATGGAAAGTTCCACCAATGACACAGTAAGTTGGACACGTGAAATCTCTGCAAGAAAACATTTCTCAGGTTTTTGATGTTGGTTTCTGGTAACAGAAGTTTTAGACAAAGTGACTGTTATACACAGAAACTTTGAAAGAATATCTGCTTGCATTTATACACCCAAGTAACAGAGGTTGGGTAAAAATCTCCTCATAGAATCATGGAATTGTTTAGGTTGGAAAAGACCTTTGAGATCTTCAAGTCCAACCATTAACCCAGGACTGCCAAGCCCACCACTAAAGCATGTCCCTGAGTGCCACACCTATGAGTGACAAACAGGAATTCATGAGAGGCACTGGCAGAAGACCTGAGTCTGGAGTGGCTGCAGACTGTGTGCAAACTGATTTGGGCTTCTTTTTTGATTATTACTGAATTTAGACATTATTTTAAAGAAAAAAGCTCAAAGAGGAACAATCAGTTTGACATTTCCTTCCAAGGCCTGCTAATTTTTCTGTTTCAGGCTTCTATTGACCCTCAAAGATAAGGGCATTTAGGACCATTAGCTAAAAAACAAGCAATGTGCCAAGAAAACTGAGGAAGGGAACACGCTGCTATGGCAAACACAGCTCTATGTGCCTGAACCTGTAGAGATAGATGGTTCAGAGTAGTCTTTTATTTTCTGGCAAGGTCTACCACAGCCTCTGCTTCTTTTGCTGCTTGGCCTCTCTCTTTACTTAGGCTACTATTTTTACAGACTGGCAAAAAATAATTTCCTTTTGGCCTCATAATATTGTCTTCTTTAGGAAAAAAAAAAAAAAAAAATCTTTCTAATGGGTGCGTTATTTCCTTTCTATAGAAAACAAAAATAAAAATCAATCACCATAGTTATCTTAAAGCCTCAAATTTGACCAAGAAAACCTCAAGCCATCCATCCTCCCACAGTTACAGCACAGGAGGGTAATGGCTGTACCATTGCTACCTGGTCAGTGGCAATTGTGATTACTGGTGACAGCATCCCTCTGTTAACTGTCAGGTTGAGTGACAATAACATATCATTTGCTAAGGCTTGGGAGAATAGCAGTGTATTTATTGCAAACACAGAAAGATTACAGATTATTTTCAAGTCAAATTTCTGTCTTTTTTTTTTTTTCCCCAGGCAGGAAAAGTCTTGTTTATAATATTCCATAATAAGGATAGCAAAATGCCTATAGGTGCTTTTTATATTCCTATATTAATCTTCCTGGTCATTCAGACAAATTACTTAGTGAGTCTCCCAAATGTTGTATATGGCCCAGAGGACAGATTCAAAGTATTCAGTTTTGTGAGGTAATTAAATGTTAAGGTAATGGATAATCCTATTTTTACAAGCTGCAGAGGAAGACTGTTCATAGACAACAGTTTGAGATCGACTCCGAAAATAAGTTCAGTGAAGATGTTCAGAAGGGAGGCTTTTAAGACAGCTGGTTTGCAAAATTTTCAGACAGGAGAATCCTCTGGAAGTATTTTCATGAAGGTGAGTGAAGTCATCCGCAATAATAATGCCAAAGGTTGAGTAAAAATATATGCTCTAAATAACA
This sequence comes from Ibycter americanus, assembly GCA_035590275.1. Lineage (NCBI taxonomy): Eukaryota > Metazoa > Chordata > Aves > Falconiformes > Falconidae > Ibycter > Ibycter americanus. The sequence continues at coordinate 57,981,629 of JAVJGI010000014.1, read as the reverse complement.
CTGTTGAATGCAAAAGAAAACATATCAGCAGAAAGTTGCTTGACAAATAGAATGAGAAATGTTTAGTTTTCTATTTCTTCTCCAAATGCAAACAAACCCCCTAAATGTCTGTATACTTGGAAACATGTCTCCTATTGCCTGTCTCCCACTTACTCTACTTTCAGAGTTTGTATATTGCTGTCTTTCTTCCTGTTTTTCTTGCAGAAAGGTCTGTGTAATAAAATTCAATATTTTATAAACAAAAATATGTAGAAGGCATGAGATGCTGCAATAATGGCAATGAAATGAAAAGACAAAAGTTATTAGCATGGTAGATCAGGCTTGGGCTAATCCAAACAGATAGGCTTGCGTCACTGAGACTTGTAGTAGATGTTGTTTTCAATGGTGCTTACCGGAAGATGAGAAGAACAAAAACCCCAGAGATACTCAGCTGGCATCTGGGTGTCTTGCTTGCTTGCCTGCTTGCTTTTTATTCTGGGGGAAGAAGAGACATTTAAAGTGAAGAAAACACAAAGAGAGTAACCCCAAAAGTGACACTCATCCTTTTTCTTGACTTAAATGAGGGACAGCTAATCTTCAACTTGTCTGCTGTGAAGCAGAAAATAAATGGGAGAAATTAACAGCTTTCCTAGCCATAGCATGGTGGTTCAAGGGGGGTTCAGATCTGAAATAAACTGAAATTTCAGTGAAGTCACAAAGGGACTCCAGTCACATTCCATACTGGCATATTGCGAGGCACTTTATCTAATACCATTAGGTAAACAGGACTGACAAACCAACTGTACATGTTGGGTATCAGCAGAAAAAATAATGAATGTCCCAACATGGAAATAGAAACAGCAACTATGCTGATTCTATTAGTCACATGCAGACAGCATACAGTACCAGGACTCAGCACCAAAATCATCTATCCCTCTTGTTTCAGTAGCTGTGAACATTTGGGTGTACATACTTTTCTATTTTGAAGCCAGCCAGCCCTTCGTCATGAAGACCAGTAAGCTTTTGGATAGACCTAATCAACACGGAGCCCACCACTCCATTCTGCCTAGCACGCTACCAAACACTGACAGAAAAACTAGAATCTGATCCTTATTAAATTCGTGAAGGCAGAATGCCCAATTTGAAATGGCAGTGGAACTTCCATTATTTTACTGTACGCCTTGGGCTACCTGTGCAGCCCTGCCAGTAGATTGCTGATTAGTCTGCCTTTCATCCTGAATCCAGCTGTGCACCTGACACTCTGAAAGCTACTATTGAGACATAGATCATCCTTGATTTATCTTGTCAACCATGTTGAAATGTTTATCCATGCCAGAGACTTACCTGGAAGGTGTTCTTCCTCTAGCTAGGTAAGGGGCAAACATTCTGAACTCATCTGGTCGGATTACACAATTTACTAGCTCTGAAACGCATCCTCCCTCGGATTATTCCTTCTTCTCTTACAGTAAGAGAAATCCTATTTTTGCTCCAGATCAGTGTCAAGCACTACCACAGGCTCGATTTTTCCATTTTGTCCAAGGTGGTTCTCCTCTTGTGCCAGCGGGTGCTGAAGCTGCCTGTGATGACCTTGGCTGCTGGGCTGAGCCTCCCTTCTGTTTTGAAGAATTAGGGATATCTGAGGCTTAATGCTGTCAGTCTTTCTCAACAAAAGGATGATTCACACCAATAGCTAAATCATCCTGGGCCTGAATCCTGCCTTAGCATGTATTTAGCACAGTGTCACAAAAAGGATGTCGAGATAGACTTATATGCACAAAGTTTTATTTGTGGGGTCTTCAGCTAGTTGCATACACTGACTTCAAGGTTGCCGTCAAGAACAAAAAATGCTGGTGATGATTTTTCACCATGCTTTTCCCATAAGCCTGGATACTTTTCATCAGGAACTCTGTTTGCACTATTAGCACTGACTGAAGAACATTTTCATCAGCTGCGGGTGCTGCCCAGTCATCTGTTGTCAATCTTTGTGCATGCACATCATTGAGTAATACTTATTGGCTATTTAAATTATTATTATCTACACCGTTATTCACCGAGTCTTGTTTTTCCTCTGATGTAAACTAAAATCTTCAAAATAAAAACTAGGAAAAAGCGGGTAACAAAGAGCCAATTCCATGCAGGTGGCAATTGTTTCACGTGAGAAACCTGACATAACAATAATATTGGGGTTTGCAGGTATAAAACAGTGAGAATTACAGCACAACAACAGCAGTGTGAGAACTACAATGGAAAAAGGCAGGCTACAAGGCTGCAAATAGAAGACCCTTAGCACTTCAAAGGTTAAGGCACTGAGCAAAGATGATGTTAGCCAGAGGACAGTGGACTTTACAAGTGCAGATTTTATTAGTTGTAAGACAACTGAGAAGTTCAAGAACGGCAAATAGTAGGAAACCTCTTCCACTAGTTTGCCAATGGCTTCATTTTGGTTTAGCTGTTCTGCACTGAATCCACTTACGAAGTATTAAAAGTTGAGTACATCCTGGGCCAGTTGAAGAAATGGCTAGTTGACCTGAATCCTACTAACTGAGCTGCTCTTCTCAGAGTTGAAATGTTGCTCTGCACCTGCAGAAGGTAAGTGAGGAGTTGTTCATTCATGGGTTTGAATCACTGAAGAACATTAATGAATTCAAGAAATATACCAGAACCAGAAAGCTGGTTCTCGTCACACAAAACATTTACATTTCACTTAGAAAAGGCACAAGAAGACAGGCTACAGCAGGATCAGAACATTGTGCATTGGCATTATGGCAAGCCACAAATGTGAAGGAAAGTGGAAAATAACCTTCCTTTCCCGTCTCCAAAGCTCGCTGTCCCTCTAGCAGATGGCTGAGTGCATGCACCATTGGACTGGCACCTTCTAATCATTTTCCTCTCCATCCAGTTTACAGCAAATGGTAGTTATTTCAGCCCTTTTAACATTCCTGCTTTTGCAGAAGAGCTCCAAGCTATATTTACAGAGATCCTTGATAGTTTTAATAATCCAAGTGAAAAAGTGTTTTCGATGAGTTTTGGGGCCATTGCCAGATCATCATGGACTGCAAGAGCGAGGACAAACATAGTGTGGAATTTGTGAAGATTGCCAGAGTTTCAACCCTTCTCAGCTGATGTAAAGCACAAAGCAGAGCGATGGATTTAGTAAGTGTTGTTAAAGCTTTAAGGGACTAGTCATAATGTGTGTCTGTGCAAGCAGAACAAAAATAGAAGCAAAATATGATTCTATGGAAAACTGAAAGCATGCTTTAGAAGAACAACTAATTCAGTCATTTCATCCTTCCAGAGCCCCACTTTTCCATTTGCGTTTCTGCCAGATAACCCAGCAACACACACTAATAATAGCAATTGCCATCCACTGTAGTAAGAGTAACAACCAAACGCTCATAACCCTGAACAGAGTAAATGAAAACAGAAAAGGCTTGCTCCCATAAAGACAGAAATGAATCCTCTAAGGCTGAATGCAAACCATATACAGAGTTTGTACAGCCTCTATTCTTTTTGCTATAAATGAGGTGTAGCTGAAATTGATGGAATTACAGTAGCATGAAATCAGCACAAAAGTAATATCAAGCCTAAGTATGTAATCCATAATACACTAAGGATGACATTCCTATATAAGATCACATAACTATATGTCATCATATGCAAACCTGGTACCATTCACAGATGTGCCTGATGTAACATGACATATTGATGTGTAAGTCAAAAGCAGAACATCTTTCATCACACTTCTCATGTCAGATATATCACCCATGCCTTAACTTGGTAACATTCAGCAATTTAAGATCTTACTGCATTTTCAAAGCGTTTTGGAAATGTTATCTAATTAAGCCTTACAGAGCCCCAGTGCAGTAGGTAAATGTTATCACCACCATTTGCAGTGATGGGAAAACTGAGACACAGATGCTTAATGAGTTGCCCCACCAAGGTCACCCTGGGAGCTCCAAATACCCCATAGTATAAGCAACTGAACCTCAGGAGAATGAAAGTAAAGAGCCCTTTAGATAAGAGGTTAATACTACTTTTATTTGATTGTATTTGGATTTGAAGTTGTTTGCTTTCTACACATGACTGAAATAGACTCTAGTTCCTCACTCTGGCTGAAGTGCTTAAAAGACCATGCCTTTTCAGAACCTCTTCATCAGTGGAAATACTTACTAAAGTCTACATTTTGGCAAATTGAAACCATTCTCCTTCTGTGAGTGATTTGCCTATGCTGTGACCACTCTGTAAAATTGATGAAGCCTTTCCCTACGGTGTATTTCACAGGAGTGGCACAATGGCAGAATGCTGTGCTGCATTTAAAATATTTAGATATTTGCTCAGAGCTGTGACTGTGAATGTGAAAGAGAAATTCCTAATAGAAGAAAAAGCCCTCACTAGCATGGTCTCACTGCTGCTGAATCTGCAGCAGCAGAGTCCTAATGCAATCGCAGTGACTTGGCCATTCTTGGCATGGCACTGAAGAACACAAATGCTTGTGAGCTCCTCCAGTCTCCCAAGGCTGCAGAGTGTCACGCTGTCAGGCTCTCATATTTCCCACGTCAAATGGATGAAAGAATGAAGATATCACTCCAGATATTCACTTCTGATATCCCAGGTGCTCAGCTCATTAAGAGTCACTCCCTTAAGAAGAGCCAGATGCGAGTGGCTCAGCAGACCATCTGGGACCAGCAGGCTGCCTCCCTGGAATTGGTGTGAAAGAGGAATGATGAAGAATCCACGTGGCCCACTGGAGTCCTTTAACATTCATTCTTCTAAGTTTCAATTCTCAATTGGCAGCAAAAAATATTGTAACTGTCCATCAGCACTAATCCTGGAATGTTTGCTTGTGTCTTCTTGTTTGGTAGGCTTACACAAAGACTGGGGTGGACTTCAAATGACAGCCAGGAATCCAGGAAAAAACAGCTGCAAGCAACATGCAAGGAAACCCTGTGCAAGCATCTTGGTTTTAATTGTCTGTAAATAAGGATGACATCTTTCACCCTGCTCACCTCAGGACTGTTTTGGGGATCCAGCAGCACCAGGACCATGCTGAGAAGGGTAGAAGAGGCTTCACTTTTCCACAAAGTGCTCTGAGATTTCCCAAATAGCTTTACTGCAGCACATCTTGGAAAGATGCTCAAACACAGGGCACTTTCAAAACTGGAAGGGAGAAAGCACAACAAACAATCCGTATTTGAAAACTGTGAAGGAGTTGAGTGATATCCAGTATTCTGCATGACCACAGTTTCCAGCCCCAGGCAAAGTACTAGTACTTTAGAAAAATTTTATTTGAAAGAATTTTTATCTTTTTCTTTTTTTTTTTTTTTGCCTGGTTTGGTTTTGTTTTTACAATAAGCAATAACCGAAAATTCATAGCACATACTCCCAGGAATTTTCCTTCTCACCAGTCTGAGAATTTTCTGTTTCTTTCCATGTTGAGCAACACCTGGGAAGATTATTTGACTTTTTAGACCAGGTCAAGGGATATCTCAGAAGCCCACGAGCTTCATTAGGGAGAGTTGCCAGGAAATCTATAGGTAACCAAAAATAATTTTCTCTCCTTTCAAGAGCTACCAGAGAATCCTTTACCGTGCTGCGAAACCATTTCCATTGTCTGGCAGAAATAATAATGCTTAGTTCAAAAAGATCTGATTTCATTTCCTTCACCTCAGGTGCTTAACACCAAGAATGTAAACAAGAACAGAGGAAACAAATTGTTATGCTACCTCTCCTTTTCTGACATTACAGTCCAAAATAGTCCTCACGTTCCCTATAAAGACATGTTGAATATTACTACCAGAGAAATCTCTTTTCTAAACACCTTCTTCTTTAATCTGAAAACTGATGGAAGAATGCAATATTAGACCATAGCACTCAAGAACATAAAAAACAACATGAAATTTTAATTGTTCTTATTGCAAATGTAGACTGCACATTCCAGTTTATGAAATCCAACTTGGGACAAAAGGGAGAAGTGGATTTGTCTCAGCATGGTAGACAATGACTGAAAAGAAAAGCAGTTCCTTCTCTTTCACATTTAAATACTATCTATACCTGCCAATTCTCTTTCATACCTAAATATTATCTATATCTCCCTAAGAGTACACAAAATTATCAAAATGTATTTGTTTCAATTATGGTGCCTGCTCCTATGGTTGTATGTAATACAGATTCACACTGTCTATAAATCATACACAACCAATTATGTATACTCTCCTGTTCCTCTGCTGCAGCACAGTTGAGCTACAGCATGGGAAAAATTTTTTCTCTTCAACTGCTTTTGCCAAAAAAGCATAATTTTTGCAGAGCAATTCATCCTTGAATTTGGCTTGAATTTGCCAGACAGTTTTGGTTTTAAATGTCAAGAGAGAGACAAATCAGGAGCGAAAGAACAAGACTAAGAAGGTGGAAGGGAATACCCTTCTCCAGCTTCCTTATCAGCACTCCTGGCTAGTGAGTGGGTATTTTGAAAAAATCCCACCATTTCCTTTCTTACCACCATCCTGTTTCTGCCCTGCTCTTCTGTGTTCCTCACCTTCACTTAATTCTTCATTTCTATAGCTCTTCTTTTTTTCATTTCTATAGCTCTTCTTTTTTTAGAGATCCCCAAAATAAGCACATAATATAAATCTGTTGAGCAGGTAAATCAAACAAATGGGGGTGGAAGGCAGACATGGACGGCTGCCCCTACCTCTCCTGCTCTTTCTACACTTGTTTTTAACCAATATGGCTTACCATTCCTTTAAATTCCAAAGAAGCTTCTTTTCTTATTATGTACATCCTTAGAAACAGGCTAGAGGCTACGTGCATCATCTGTTCTACAGATTGCATCTTGACCCTCGTTTTATAAAACTTGAAATTAAATGTCTTGAATCGAAAGTCTTCCATTCTTTGAGTCTAACAGTCATGATCCCCCATTTCAGGTATTTAATCTCCTTCATTTCAGGCAGGTATGTAACCTTTTCCCTCTGTCATACATTACTCATGCGAAGTCAAGGAATAGCCGAATCATAAGCAGCCCGTGAAACATGCAAAGAATGAGAGTAAAACCTTCCAAGAACAAAGGAAGCCTAGAGCTCAGTAGAGCAGAAGTGGTAGAACACACAGAAAGGCTTCTGGGACATACCCGTAATAATGCAAAAGCTCTGGCAGCAGAAAGAGGTATGGAGTCATTCTAGTGACAAAGGCCTGGTCTTCAAGCAGGGGGTTTGACCTGCCATTTCATCTTTTGGTCAGTTCTCAGCTCTTCACCCTTGGAATTCTTCACCCACGGCATTTCTAGTGTGCACACTGAGGAGAGAGCAGCACCATGCAGCTTCTTCCAGCAAGCTCGATTTTATTTCTGTTTGGAGAAATACAGGAAAATTAACAGTGTCATCAATTACTGTCTTTTAGGCTGCTAGTTTAACGTATCCACAATCACAGAAGGCTCCATGTTCACAGACCAAAGCATATTCTGACTGGTATTATAATCCCAATTTCACACTACTGGAATATTAGTATACTGGAATTATGATAATCACCATAATTAAAAATATAGCTAGAAAAATCAGGGACAAAATGTCTCCATCCCAATCCCTCTCTAGCGGGCTTCCAGCCTCACTGCACAAAGCTGAGATGACTAGACAGTTTAGAAAACATCTGAAAACACAAAAGGCTTGAAATGCATATGACAAAAGGGGTTTCATACCTTAAAACATTTAAAATCACATAAATTTTAATTAGTCAGTACAGCTGACTAATCACAAGGCCTAGAGACCTAGAAGTCAGGCGCACGCCTTATGAACTCACGCATCTGAACTATTCGTGGTACTGTTTCTCAGTAGCAGTGCAGTTCCAGGATGATCCTTAGGAACCCTTTCTTCCCAGTTGTCAGAAGAGGTCCATTACATCTCTTCTGAAATGTAGACAAAACCATCAGTCCTTTGCTCCAAATCCTGCGTCCTAATTGAAAATCCTTTTGGAAGACCCCTGGAAGGGCTAACGAGGGATAATTTGCACGTGTTGGGACTGGATGGCAGGGAGTAACTGCAAAACCGAAGGCAAGTACAGAGCTGATTAACTGGTCATAGTGACCCAAACAAAAAAAAATCTAACTTTCTTTGTGGGAAACTTTTGAAGGCTGTTGTTATAGCCTTCTCATTTGGGTTTTTTTTTTTTCCTTTGATGGCTCTTGGACCTACTGGCTATAATTCCATCTCTATCATTTATGAAGTGGAACAGACTCACACACCAGCATGCGTGATTCTCACTAAAAATTATCTTCTCCTGCTTCTTAGCATCTTTTACATTAGTAGGATCAAATAATTAATAACAGAACCCACTGTCCCTAACATTTTAAGTTTACCCACCAGACAGTTGCCTTATTTGTTTCTTTTTTCTGCTGGATAGATAGAAATTGCAACCAGTATGTGTACTGCCAGCCTTTGGGAAGGGAACAAGCACTCTACCCTCCTTCTTCTTTGTATCTGGAATGTCCTTTGGGATAGGGCTGCCAGCCGTCGCTCCAGGCCGCACGACAGAGTTTGTTTCTCCTCTCTATCGCACTTCCAACTCTCTAGCTTACAAGTTCATGCAAGGGTTTTGCAGCATTTACTGAATTGTGAGTATGAGAATTAAATGCTATATACCACAGCCTTATTTTTTATTACAATGGTTATAAAAAACTCCTTCTTATGGTGAACAATTCTCTCTTCCCAATGGAGGGTTTTCAGTTGCCTTCCAGCCAGTTTCTCTCAGCTATGTCCTTAGTCTGAGCCTACTCACTTATGAAACTCCGGCCCTGAAAGTAAGCAGCAACCAGTATTACAAATTTTTAAACGTGCAAACAGCAGCCTGGACTAAGTATGAAGTGTTTTGGTATATAAGGAAGTAGGCAGATATGTCCTTCCAGCCAATGAAATAAAGTTTGGTATACACGTAGCACAGCAAATACATCTTTAAAGCTCTGTATCTTTAGAATACAAAATAGCCCTAGAAGTAATTAACTGTTTATCACATAGCAACAGGGGTTATACAGCACCAGCTCTACTGTAAGCATTCATATAGGTTTCCTAAAATCTCAGCTTGTAGCGTACACAAAAAAAGGAAGCAACCTTGAGGTCAGAAGCAAATTGCTATTATACATCACCAAGGACAGCGTGTCAAGTACCATATTTATGTGTGAAGTGGAAAGGAATTAATGAACACAAGTAGAATTCAGACAGTGTATGTTCTCTGGAGCAATACAAATGAATGATGTCTTGCAACAATTATTGAGCCAGCTTTATTCTGATAGGAATTACTAACATATTAACATGTTAATTGATTTGTTAACCATCATAACTATAAAGTGCATAACAAAAAGTTTGCAGTATTTTTTCTGAGGTTTTTAACAAACTTTCATTTTCCAAATAAACACTCAATTGTCAAGAGGTTGTTCAGCTCTCATGGGCATTATACACAGTGCTTAAACTTTGGACTGATGATGCAATATCTAATTTTACACAACATGTACCTGAGTATTGTGCATGAGGCTGAAATAAATAAATCATTCTTGAACGTTCAATTGTCACTACCCATGGCACCCAGTCATTAGTGTCTGATTAGTTCAACCACCTGAGTTCTTTTCTTCTGAATAACCTGTTCTTTACTGCAGGCCAGATTTTGTCACTCTTGCCTATACTGGTAGAGGTTTCTACACAGATAAGGCTAATCAGTATCAGTGCTGAACCAGGAAAATTCAGCAGAAGACAAGAAAAAGAAGAGACAGCCTTAACAGGAATAAACACTGTAAGAAATGTCCTGGCAAACTCTTGCACTGAACTATCTTCTTAGAATTTGGAAAAGAACCATTTACAGATTTAGGAACCTACTTTCAAAATGTGTAGTAGAGGGTCTTCTCTCTAGTGCTGCCTCAAAAGAGAACGCATCTTATCAAGAGAAAGAAAAATGCTATGCACCTGCATAACATTTTTCTATGGTCTGTGGAGGCATAGACAAAGTACAAAACTGATTTTGTAGTCTTTGGTTTTATTCACTGGGAAGTAAGAACTTTTAACCAAAGCTAAATTGCCAGTCATTCCCAGAGCAAGCAATCAGCAGAGGAGAAAGCTGCGTGCTACAAGTGCAGTGGTGGGTACCATGCCCTATCGAGCCATTTGTGCAGAAGTTGTTAGTGTCCCCCTGTTTCTCTATTTCCTCCACCGCAACTGCTCGTTTAAGTAAAACAAACATGTGGCATTGACATTTATGCTGAGATAAGTAAAAATCTGTGCTGTGCTTTTGTGAAATGATGTGTGAAAAACCAAAAGACAAGGTTTGTAAAGTAGTTTCATATGAAGCAAATGTGGCATTCGTACATAATGTCACCAGGAAGCCAGGTACAAAAAAAATGCAAACATAATAGAATGAATTTCCTCAAGAACAGTGGGGTGGTAGATGTTTTGGAAGTAAAGAATACAATATTTTTTTGAGATTCCAGTGAAAAACAGTTGAGATTGAAGCCATCCACATATGAGGAAACATAATCAAATATCGTGTCAACACCTCCCACCTCTCAAAACAGTGTCTGAGACAAACTGATCCAGCTGACCTGAACCTTTTGTGCAGTTCTGGGAATATTTGTGCATTGTGTGAGAAATCTATGAGAAAGAGAGAGATTCTGGAATAAACCGATGCCTGCCTTAACTTCCAGAGAATTGCCTTCGTGCACCTCTGAGGTAATGAAGCGTGAGTTCAAAAGGTTAGATTTCATACAAGTCAGCATAGAAAACAAGAGGGAAACTTCACATTTGAAGCTGTATTTTTTAGAGCAGTTTTTGTATGAATGGTTCCAAAGACAATAAAGCAAAAAAACCCTTAATATTGTCATGAAGGTTATCAACAATTGCTGCGGCTGAAGATGTGTCAAACGCAAGTTACCTGCATACATTGTCAAGTATAAACTGTGCTTCTGTTTGTTACCCAATATTTCATCCCCTGGATAAGTACAAATATGACTTTTTGGTGAAACGTTCTGTCTGAGACAGAGAAAGGTGAGAATCAATCCTTCAACAGACTGTAAAAAAATCAATAATTCTCAACAAATCTGACACTTATTTATGGAGTTGTAAAAGAATTAAATAAATTGTAATATTTTTCTTGACTTATTCATGACTTCCACGAGTCCTAAAGCATAGAGCTGCTATGTGCATGGTTCCAGGTAGTCTGCCAACAAAAATTCCCCTAATAATGAAGAACTTTTCCAAAGATTAAAATGCCTTTTGTCCTCTCAGGAATTATTTTATTTGCTAGGCAATGTTTCCTCCCTGCCTTCACGAAGTGTTCACTCCTTCTCTAATATTAATAGGCTCCTTCTGTGTCTTTTTTGCAAAAACTGGAAAGAAGGAACAATTCTACCCTAACCTTTTGGCACCTGAACATTTAATTAAAAGTCTCTTGTATCTTTCAACAAAACATTAGCTTTGGCAAGTATCCCAGCACAGTCAGGAAATCATAAAGAAAATATCCTACTGCAGACCTCTGTTTAGTAAAACTACAAGGGCATACCTCACAACCTTGCTTATTCTTGAGTTTCAGTGTTTTTTACTCTTTCCACTGCTGCAAAATAGGGATCTGAGCTGTTATATATGACTCGGTTATACATTTCCCCAGATGCCATAAACAGAGCACACAGAGTTGGTAATTTGATGAAAGTCGAGTCATCCCCTGATTAGTGCCCTCGGTCATTAATATCAACAATGAACCTGAATAAAGCCCTGGAGTCTGAGTGCCCACCGATGCATTGCTGAATGGTCTTGGAACACAGGCTCTGCTGTCAGTTTTAACTTCATGCTTACTCTTGCTTCATGTTGTTTAAGGATGGGTGCCAACTACCATGGAAGGCAGTGGACAGATTATTACCGTTATGATTACGGTTTTGGTTGATGGTAAGCTCCATATTAATCAGAAATTTGCCCTGGTTGACCAAAAGGGCCAACCATATCCATGAAGCGTAGTATAGCTAGCCGTCGAAAGAAGTGATTGTCCCACTATACTCAGCACTGGTGTGGTCTTACCTCGAGTAATGCATGCAGTTTTGGTTCCACAGTATAAGAAGGATATAGAAATATTAGGATGTGTCCAAAGGCAGGCAAGGAAGATGATGAAAGGACTAGAGGGCATGACTTATGAGAAGAAGCTGAGGATACTTGGTTTGTTCAGCTTAGAAAAGAGGAGACTGAGGGGTGACTTCATTACTGTCTACATCTTCCTCATGAGGGGAAGCGAACAGGGAGGTGCTGAACTCTTCTCTCTTGTGTCCAGTGATAGGATGTGAGGGAATAACTTAAAACTGCATCAAGGAAAGTTCAGATTGAATATTGGGGAAAAGTTCTTCATTGAGAGGGTGGTCAAGCACTGAAACAAGCTCCCCAGGGAAGTGGTCATGGCCCCAAGCTTCTCAGTGTTGAAGAAGTGTTTGGACAACCTTCTTAGATACATGGTTAAAATTCTAGGTTGCCCTGTCTGAAGTCAGGAGTTGGAGTCGATGATTCTCATGGGTCCCTTCCAACTCAGGATATTCTATGATATTCTACCCTTATTCCAGCAAAAACCTCTTTGTTTTGATGGTATAGTGATGGCAAGATCACAGCCAAAATTGTTTGTCCTCCTGAACTAATTGCAAATTTATCTCCATTTCAGTTACAGAATCAAGAAGAATAAGTGAACCTATGAAAGTATCTTTATATTATTTTTCTATGCAATCTGGTCTGTCAGCCTACTTGAACTTGTGCACCATGGTAAATCATCTTTGGCAGCTACATTGGTGTAAACCATTTGCAAATCTACCAGGATCGGTGGCATAACTTCTGCATAAAATCTGTATCCATGAGGGTCATGGCCTATCTCACTGTAACAACAAATATGTCTAAAAACTCAGTGAACTACTCTGAAGAGATCTGACTTCCCTCTGTGCATTTCCACTGACACCAAATGGAAATGAATATCATTCTTCCATAATTCTCTGTGACAACGTCCCACTTTCAGATGGAGGAACTTGAGTGGTAAGTTGGTGGCAAGACTCTTAAAGCCTGATAGGCACATTCAGAGGCACATAACATCCTTAGCAGAAGTCAGTAGATGTTTCATTAGAACAATTTTTCCTTTGTTGTATTTTCCAATACAAGGAAGTGTGGCACATAAGGAGTTAAACTATTTTGCCCCCAACTATTCTCACCTAACTTTTTAAAAAGTCTTTGAACTGCAAGTACGAATTTTCCATTACACTAAGTCTTTCCTACAATAAAGACTTACGCTAATAACAAAAAAAGACTCAAGGGAGAATGGTTCCTATAGACTAATCATAACCTCAGGGAACCGGCGTATCTATCTTGCATTGCCCCACAGATGCAATTATCTCTCTCCAGCTGCACAATTTATTGTGACTGTTAATGAAGGACTAATACATGTGCAGAATTACACAGTTAAATCCAGAAGCAGAATCACACACAATAAAAGAGCAACAACATTTACAGATAATTATTGAACTAATTAAAATATACTATTCTGTAGACCCAGAAGCCTCGCATATGCAATAAATGATTGTACCTTTATAATATTACTTGTGTAAGCAAGGTTACAGCATCAGGTCCTGACTAACCAACTTGAAGCACCAACTCTAGCAGTATATAGAAGTTGCAATTTAATGAAGTGTCAGTTATAAACTGCTAATTTTAAATGAATTAGATAGATTAACAATAAAAATTCCCTCTGGGCAGAGTCTTGGCTTTTTAATTCACAGGCATGGAGACAATTTCATTGTAAAATAACTTTACATGGGGAATTCATTAGATAAATTATTTCTGAGATATTTTCCTCAAAATATTAAAAGTTTCATTTTAAAAAAATTGTTAGATAATTAAAAGACCTGGAAAAGTCCTGAAGTATGATTGTAGTATAAAATAAAAACAGTTTAAGATGTTGATACCTAGCTTTTTGAATGAAATGAAAGTATGCAAAGTTACCATGAGCATCACTGGCACTGCTTTCTTTACCTCCAACCCTTCCCTTGGCTTTCAGGTTTCCTTGGTCCAATTCTGCTGCCACCTCTGTTCTCTCTTCCACCCTTCCAGTGATGACATGCATGCTTCCCTAAAACATCCACATCTTTGCTACAATAATGAAATAAACTAAGTAAATTCGAATATTTCCCAGCTATTGGTGAGAGGAGGAAAAATAACCTAAATTAATGAAATGTACTAACTCTAGTCTCCATGAACTGACACACACGTGTACACGTGCACAAGTATACATATATGAACTGAGAACTTTGAAACCAGGAAACTGATTCAAAAACTCTGTGCAACCTGAAAGGTCAGCTACGTTGCTTTGGCACTTGGGTGTTTCAAAGCCCTCTATTGGAAAGAAAAAAACAAAAAGCATAAAATGCTTCTGATGTTAACAAATATTTGCAAAAGTCATCATGTGCTTTTGTTAATACTGAAATAAAATTCCTTGCACCACATCATTTACCTGAAAAATGAGCACAGTCTAATTTACTCAAATTAATTTTCCCAATGTGTAAAAACATAAGGAATTTGATGCAGAATAAATAAAGATTCAGTAAACTCAAGGTACCACCTCCTTTTCCTTTTTACACGGATAATTTATCATAGACTTCTGGGCTGTAGTAGATTTCATAGACTACACTTGTAGACTTCGTAGACTTCATAGACTTCAAAACTATCATAGACTATGTGGTATGACAAGCAAAAGGAACAAGCTTTGTAAAATCTATAGCATTTGATGTTTCTCACTTCAGACCATTCTTCATCCTGGAACTGAATCTGGATAGATGTCAACAGTCCTTCACAACATGATATTCAAACAGAATCCTAAAAACATAAACATTTTGAGTAGATCCTCTGCATGCAGCAATTTCCATATGTAAACTTCCAATGCATTACCTGTTTCGATTGCCCAACAGAAGTGTGTGGTCCTCACTTGCAGCAAAAATCTACTGACACCTGCTAAATTATTTAAGACACAAGATTTTTTTAAGAGCTGCAGTAATGCAGAAGACAACAGCATCCTGCACAAAGCTGCTATCCAGCAAAGCCTTTCTTAGAGTGCTATACATGAACAGGTATCTGTGTAAATTTAGTTATCGTGTTTGAAAAGACACCAAGTGTATTACCAAGTGGCAGCAGATTGAATGAAGGGCATCTTTTTAGTTCAATACAACAGTTTAAAAAATTAAGATTAGATAAAAAGGAAAACAAAATTAGTCTATGGCATTAATTTTGAAAATATCTGCCTTTTCTGACCACTCATTCAGCATATAAAATACACAGGCTCACATCCATCCTCCTCTTGAATAGAGGAACTCCTGTGTCTTGAATAGAGGAAATCCGTATGTCCAGGCTCCATCCAAAGTACCACAGATCACATTGAACTGAAGAAATGTGTAGTAAAAGTTCCTAATTTCTATCATTGAAGGTATTGCAGTGTGTAGAAAAAACCTCAAATTTAGCAGCACAAGGAGAGTGAAACAGGGAGCATGATTCTCAGCTCCAGTGGAGGAATCCTGGTCTTCAGTTTCCGTCTCGCACACCGTGTTATTTTTCTGATTCAGTGGTTTCTTCATGTAAACTACAAAACTGGTTCACTGCCTTGGCTTTGTTTGCACAGCATTGTTGGGCTTCCATCGTTCTATTGCAGGCAGATCTGGCCTCACTAACACCCTAGTTGTTCACGTTGGAAAGTGGCTAAAGTTCACTTTGTTAAGTGTGTGTCAGGCTGCTCACCCAACTGTAAAAGAATGAAGAGCCAAAGCTATTCCAAAAGGCATTATTAAAATGAATAAAAAGGAAAGCAATACAATGAAGTATCATTTCAGACCATCTCCAACTAACCAGAAAGAAAACTACATTTGAATCTACATTTGAGATGTCAGTGCTTTTTACCTGCAAAGCCTGTATGGCTTACCAGAAGTCAAGGACTGTGAGCATTGAGAGCTCCTGACCCTGGTTTAAAACCTCATTGCAACAATGAAAAGCTCTTCTGGAAGCCAGGACAAAGCATTACAAGCAGTTGTACAGCTTCACAAGCCAGAAAGGAGAAGTGAAAAAGAATTTCATAAGCCAGAAAGACGTTATGTCTTCCAAATGGAAGGTAATGCCGATGGATGCTGATGGTTTGTCACTGGGAAAGAAGAGTGTCCATTTGTGCTTGCAAATTCCTAATGTCTACAAAATATTCCACCTGTACCCCTTTGCCAGTGCTTTCTGCAGTAGTGTTCATGCATGGTATCCTCTGGTTCATGAGGTGTTGAAGGGTAAGGGGGAAGAAACCTTGTGGAAGTTAATATATTGCCTAAACCTTTCTAGAATTAATTTCCAGAAGAAAATCCTGCAGCTTTGAAATTCTAGTCTTCCCCCTCTTTGAAAAATAGGTAGCTTACGGGAAGTTCACGTTTGCAGTACTTAGTGTTTGAACACTAGCAACACAGAAATCCACGAACACACACACACCCCACATCCACTCTCAGGCTGACAAATAACTTATCAATCCAAACTGGCCAAACATGAGGTGACACCCAGCTGTCAGAGCTGGTTTCAGGCAATGTGAGAAGTCTGTATTTTGTGCAGCAGGACCTGATACATTAATAAAATAAATGGGTTCAAAACTAGGGCAGGACTCGTGACATAGGGTCACACAGGACAAATTACAGGCAATGCATCTACACAGTGAAATAGAGCATAGTGAAGAGACACCTGAACCAGCAAAGACCTGCGACAGCAAGTGGCAACACTGCAACAGAACTCCTTGAAGACTTTGACAGAGCGGATCTGGACACACATTCACTAGCGTGTCAGTAGTGGGATGTATTCAACTGCATGTAGTGCTTTGGTAGATGGATTCAGTACCTCAGATCTCCATTAGCTCAAGTATCTCCATTTCATGTGTAGACACAGGTGGAGAGATTAAATAACTATCAATTTAGACTTGCCTTCAGAGACATAGAACTTGTGTTTCTTATATGAAACTGTGGCAAGAATAATAAAACAAACTAATTCAGAGAAAATAAAATTGCTCAGAGGAATAATTATAGCGACTTTCACCTCAACAGCTAGGTCACTGGTTCAAAATCATTCAAATCACTTGTGACTGAAAGTCATTACTGGTTGACTCCACTCAATGAGCTTGTGCTTCAGGTCAGAGTAATAATCACTGCAGGACTAAAACAACCATTAGTGGCTCCATTAGTAAGAAAGGGAGAGAAAAGGAGTAGCAGCCTCAGTCTCATTAGTGCTGCTTCCCAGTCAAGGATGAGAGGAGAAAATACTTTGAGGAATCCTGTCCTGCTGAGGCCTGATTTAGCTGCCCATACAAAGTACCGTTTGAGATACTCCGGGATATGCCACCTGCTCTGCATCTGCATCTCCAAACAGACACAGGTCTCCCTTGGATCTTACCTGTGACACCGACCAGTGCCATGCAGAGATGATAGATAGCCTGCTTCATCTTGGCTCTAGCACGAGGTGTCTGGCCATCTGGGGACAGCCAAGTCCAGCCCTTTGCATTCCAGCCTCCCTCCAACTCTTCCAAACAGAAACTCCAGCCTCAAAAACTATTGAGTTATTAGTAAGCTTATTAATTGAAGTCTTCCCTTTTCCCTGTTTTTGTCTTTGTTATGTCAGCCAACAAAAACCATACAGATGTTGGGAAATGGTGTAAGATAATTTGTGTATATAAATGGTGAAAACTAGATACCCAGCAGACATTCACCTGGAGAGCTGTTTCCCTGGAGATTCCTTATAGCGTGAATTCTGCCACACTGTTTATCACCAGCAGTTTACCTATATTTGGGGTGGGGTTTTTCCTATGCAAAAGCAATATCTGAACGTTTCAATATTATGGAAATACACTAAAGCTGAGCTGAGGAGCTGCCCTAGGAAGAGCAGCCAGGCTAGCAGTAAGGTTTATGACAGCTCTGTGCAGCTGGACCTGCTGACGACTCTCTGGTGCATGAACTACAGTGGAATACGGCTGAGTTAGGATGTTAACCACACTGCTCTGTAAAGTGAATGATGGGCCCAGATGATGCCAGGTGGAAAAAGTATGGGTTTACTTGCATCAGGTGAAAGGAAATTCATGGTGGAAAACAAAACCTTTAAGAGAAGATGTGTTTCTCATGTTTTCTGAAGGAGAGCTGTGAAAATGCCAAATATTAATGACCATGGATCCAGAGGGCTGTGAAGGGAGAGCAGTGTTTTTAAAATGGTGACAAATGCATGAACACTGCATAAGGATTTATTATAGAGCATCTTTATTCCTAGCAATTTCTGGTAATTTTTAAAAATACATTTGCTTATATGACAGGTTTCTTTATACCAAGATACCCTCATAACAACATGCACTCCTAATAATAGTATGGACTTACCAACATTCCATATTTAAAAGATCAGCTGACGTGTTCAATTGGGTCTTCTAACATTGTAACAGTTCTCCTAATGGTTGCTACTTTAATTTGTCTGTCTCCTTTGAAATATGTCTCTTAAATATTTATCTCTCTCTTTAAGCCGAGTGTTTTAATCCAACACCAACTCTTTAGATTTTAAGAGAAGGTTATTACAACACATAAAACATATGGTCTCACTTCAGCTCCCGGTACACATAAAATTAGGCAAAACAAAACACTACCTAATCACTACCAAAACATGTGGTTCAGTCAGTAATTTTTGCTCAGAAGCATCTTGGGACTAATTCAGCATGAACAACGCGATTTTTTTTCTCACTCTTCTCTTATCTCTGTAGGTCACACAGCAGCAGAAGGCAGACTTGCAAGATGAAGTTCACTCTCTCTGCCTAGCTCTGTCCCTCACTTATATTTCATTCAAGGTTGTCTCCGCTTCCAAGATAACAATTGCTTTCAGAGACTGGGAAATCTATTTTCAGAATTTATATTGCCTTTTGGAATTACAGAAACATATAAATCTCACCACGCTGGTGGAAGCAAAAACTTCAAAGCAATATAGACATAGTATTGGAAACCTGAGGTAATTTCAGGGTCTTCCTTACAACAAAGATTTTTTTCTGTTTTTATATGAGAAGGAAAAAACTGCCGATAGGAACATCTGAGTTCACTGCTTGCCCTGCTGTTAGGAAAGGGAGCACATCCGATCTTCCTGGGAGTGAATTTAAGCACTGAGCTTGGGACCGTCAGTGGCTCCCTCTCCCCCAGCTCTGCCTTGGGACACTGGGCAATCACTGCCTTCAGGACAATGCCCAGGTGCATTCCAAGGGACAATTTTTTCCCAGGACCATGCAACATAGATATAAAGGTGACACATATTGGTTTTGCCACCTTCTACTCCATGCAGCCTTCCATCACCACCCCAGGCAGGCTCTGCACCCTCAGGATCCTTGTGCCACATCCCAGGGCAGACAAATGCACCCCCGGCTTCATGCTGTAAAAATACCACACTGAAGAGCTGCGGTTCAGCCCTCACGTTACTTCAGCTTCTTTGAACAGGAAAAAGCAGACCAAATAATTATTGCTTTTGAGGGTCACAGGGCAATCATACTCAATCCACAGGATCCACACCCCCAGGTGCAGCACAGGGAGTAAGCAGCTGCCCATGCTAGGGGACGGCCATCTGGGCGGTGGGACGGAAAGCTGGCAGTGCAGCATGGCATGGGAATGGTCCTCGCCCTGTCCCCTTCCAGAGCACGGGCACAGCCGAGGAACGAAGGCAGAGCTCTGCCTCAGGACTGCCAACCTACCTCCTTTTCTGGAGAGACGGCTGCTGAAGCGGAGGCCACCAGCAGCTCCGCAGATTAGTGTTGTTCTTCGGGCTACCAGCCACTCAGTTACACTGGCAAATATTAAAGGCAGTCAGCTAAAGTATGATTTGCAATCTAGTTAGTTTGATGTGCACCAGGATAATTGTGAAACGGAATTTGGGCCTGCCTGTACCAAGGGTGCGAGGCTCTGGTGCGCGCCACGGTGAAAGGGCAAGCAGCGCAAGCAGATGCAGAATCGAACGGTGATTCGCCATCAGTGTGCGATGGCAGGCAACAGCTGGCAGAGGTTTCAGGCCAGGAAGCAGACCCAAACACAGCTTCTAAATATATAGAGAGACCACTAAAACCTTGATGTGTTTAGAAGTATAATACCTGTTTAATGTAACCCCACAACAGTCTATGAACAGTGTAAAACTGTAAAGGAAGATTGAAAGTAACCTTTGACATTCCTGACATAAGTCAAGAATTATAGTGTGAATCTGATATGAGAAAATCAAAGCAAAGATGAGTCCTAACATGGCCAATTTTTAAAGGAAAACATTTTTCCGTACACATGTGTGTATGTTCTATTTACTCGTATTTTTTCACAAGATTTTCTGTGGGAAAAGAATCCAAGAATCGTGTTGCTGGGAAACTAAAATAATGGTGTAATCTTCTGAGAAAGTGTGAAACGTAGAATTAACACCACTGAATTGAATTTAATAACACTGTACAACATCAGACCTAGCCTTAAATCAATACTTAATTTTCTCAGTCATCTTACAGATTAGTTGTAGCCATTATATCTCCAGGGAATGACAACCACCCTGTGGAAGGTCAGCCTACTTCAGTATTATTTTGCAGGATCTTCTAGCAGACAGATCTCAAAATATTCTTTAAGAGTGTATAACCTCAGCTTCCACAAATATTTTTTTGTATATTCTGGAGACATTCCTCATGTTCTGTAGTAATCACTACAGCTGGTTTTACCCACTTATGACACATTACACCTATTATTTCTAAACCTAAACTAAACATAACCCACTTTTGGAAGGCAACAAAAATAATAATCACCAATGTGACTGCATAAAAACAAGTTTCTACAGCCACTGCTTTCCCAGAAAGCTAATTTCAAATGGAAGTCAGGGCTGCACTTTAGATTACTCAGAGCAAAATTCTGCTGCCTGAAGTTCTTCCATATTCTATTTCAATCCAGTTTTTACGTGAAAGTATCTCGCAACCACAAACAAAATGGAATCAAGAAACTGGGTGCACCATAAGATGTACCCTTGCCTTGAAAAAAATTGTTTGTGAAAAGGCTTTGTAATAGCAGCATAGATGCCACTCCTTGGATGATATTCCCCTGCTGCAGTATGCAGGCATGGCAGAGAGCACCATTGCATACCAGGGGATCAGCAGATCACACCAGTATCGTCACCAGATGCTCATGCAAGATTGCTGCCAGACCTGGGACCCACCAATTAGCTGCATCAAATATATGGGGTCCTCGAGCTAGGAAGTGTGGTAGCTTGATGCTACGGCTCAGCTCCCTGCTACTGCACGAGCATCCATCGTGTCGCTTGGTACCAGAGTCTATTCAGGCTGTAGCCCACTGCACAAGTCTTCCCTATCAGGTTCCCACACATTCAAGAAAATTGTGCCAGTACAAAATGTGCTGGTGTTAAATGCACTCGAATGGACATAAGCTTGGCCAAGCTGAGCCCTGCAGCATGTGCAATTAAGCAGCTTGATGCTGGGAGTGGAATTTGCACTGCCTACAGCCCTTTCTGAATCTGAACATAGCTGTTTCTTTTTCAGAGATTCATAGATTTGCTAAATTATTCTTGCATTGGCAAACACAAGCAAACACTCGAGCAGAATAAACGCTTGGTGCTGTAAGAAGCAACGATTTCATTTAGTAAATAACATTGCAAACTGATGGAAATAAGAATATAGAATTAGGTTATGTGATGGCAGAAGATAAAATTTGTAGTTTTGCCTTTGCCGGTAGGCTGACTTTGTGCATGGAACTAACCCACAGGTTAGTGTAGTCTGTAAAAGAAAAGGTGAGAAAGCCAGCTAGGAAGTTAACACCTGCCATACAGGTTCAGCCAACAGCAACCAGCCAGCAGCAAATTCTTAGAAGATACTGAAGTGAGCATGTCAGAAAAGGATCCTTCCCTTTTTATATTTTCCTTGATTTCTAGCTGTCAGTGATTTATTAATTGCCTGATAGAGATGTTTTAAGTCTAAACTTCATATCTACTGACAGATATATATGGGTCATAACCACAAAAGTCAGGGTTATAATAGAATGCTACAGGGATCATTGATGGACTTGTATACAGATTGCACTGTACCTACTGGTCTATCTGTAACTGTTGGACAGGCAGTTTAGTTCCTTATTTGCATGAGCTACAAAATTACTCTAAAAAAAACCATTCCAAATTGTTGACATAAAAAGATTTTGGTCCTCCATCAGTTTGGCAAGAAAAGGAAGAGAGAAGCAACAAAAGAGCAGATGGTAGAAGAGATAAACCAACATGTTATATGCAACAGTGAAGATGGGAATCTTGCAGGAACAAAATATGCTTTATTTGCTTAAAAACGCTAGGCAAAGGAGATCTTTAGTTCAATACATGAGACAATGTGAGCTTCCAGAACTGAGGAATAAAGGGATATTTTTCTAGGTTTCTTTCTACTACTGAAAATAGTAAAAAACGATCTGTAGAGCTTACTGCCTTTGACTGCAAGAAGTGATTTAAATTACTCATGCTACATTTACTTTTTATATCCAATGTTTAGCAAGCAATCTTTGAGTAACCCTGAGAGTAGCTAGTGATATTGCCTTAACAGAGTGCAAAATCTGGGAGAGTTCCTACAGCCTCAGGAGGCAGATACCGGTCCTGGAAAGAATTGTGGATACTGTATGTAAGTGTGCATAGGAGAGTTTTGAAGACTGAGACAAAGGATATCATGTGTAAGTGTTCACATTCAGGTAAGTCTGGGCTGAGCGGTGTTCCTCTTTCATGTGCCTGGAAGGTTATATCTAAAGTCACCTTAATGTTGGCAACAGCATAGCCTCAGTGGAACACAGTCTTCATTTACTGTATTTAAATATTGTAGCTGAGGGGTTTTTCTTAAATATTCATTGTTTGTTTAACCAAAGCACTATTGATTGGTGGAACTCATTGGGGGTTTAGTGCCTTTAAGAAATTGCTCTTTTCCCCAGCTAAACTGTGCTGTATCATGTGTGAAGTAAATGACTAATCTGTGCAACTTCAATCTCAAATATTTAAACATTTGAAAGAAACTTAAAATCACTCAGACTCACTATGGTCCTGTTCTTAAAAGTCAAGACACAAACTGTGCAAATGATACTTGAGTAAAAGGGGGATAACGATGGATGTAGATGCCAGTGAGATTTGCAGAGTTCTCACACTGACATTTGGAAAGGAATCAACATACATCTTGCAGTGCCTGGGACTACTGGTTGACAGTAGTAACCTTGGGTCAAAAAGAACTGAGATTATATCCTGTTGTGCAATCAAAGAAAAAATTACTTTCTAATGTGGTTTAATTATGTCTGAATTTTTAGATAATTCCTCTTTTATTTGTCTTCTTTACATTTTTAAGCCTAGAAACAAATAGAACTGCAGAGGAGAGGCAATTTCACGGCCCTCTACTTATGACATTAAATTGTTCTAAGTCAATATTCTTCCTAGGTAATAGGCGTTAAAAGTAGATTTATTATTTGAAAACATATTGCAAACTGCTTGAATAAAGGATAGCCAAAATCCATCTGTTCTACAGCAAGATATCACTGGAAAAATGCCAGCCTTCACCAAGACTCTGGGGAAGGCTGATTGTTGTAGTTAATACATGACCTCAGCACCATCGAAATACATAAGAAATACATCGCTTTTACACAAGGAATTTTATCATGCTTTCATGCCCATATTAAATAATGAGGTAGGCAAACTAAACAGAGAAACTAGGAAAGAGCAACTAAGTGCCCGTTTCATTCAAACAGTACACTAAGCCCAAACCCATAAGACTGTGCCAATCCAAACACAGAGAAGTACCTGAATGTTTTTCAGAGAAACAGGGCTGGCACAAACCACAACTTCTTAGTTCAACATTTTGACTGGAATGGAAGTTCTCCGGTATCTTTGAAAACTGATACTTGACTCTCAGCTTTGAACAGCCGAAGAAATGTACACAAACACAACATCCACCTGGACATTTTCATCTTGAAAGGTCCTAATCATATTACTCATTCTGACTCTACTGCTTTTGGTATTAGCTGAACACATTTGTGTTCATTTTTCCATAGTGGAAACTAACTCAAGAGCCTGATTATAATAATAACTTGAGGGCACCTTTTGTTTATAAGGTAATATGCATAATCTGGACTAATAGATTCTGTGGCTGAAGGCCAAGGACTTTATTAGCCCAGGATATGGTTATTACACGTTATTATACTCAATGTGTAATTAAATACTGAAATCTTGAAAGACAGAAGTAGGAGGAAAATTGCTTTCTTCCTTTACCCTCCTTCAGCCATGTCCTTTAGTCTCCTGATGTACTTCTTTTTATACCATGTCCATTTTACATTACCTTCTAATATTTTGTGTGCAGTTTCCTTTTATTTCCACAGATTTTGATGACAACTGAATAAGGAGTTTAGATTGTAACTTTCAAAGTGAAAAACACTTTGAAAACTCAAAGCTCTGCAGTTTTTTACCAGAATATCTAGATACTAAGAGGCAGTTGAGGTACTTGTATATTCACAGTAAAAGTACTGTAGAAAAATCCTTATGTGAGTAGAACTCGAGCATGGAGGGAGGAAGGTTTGTCACTGAAGCTAGGTAACATAAACCACCTAGTGCCAGTCCTTCCCAGTGAAGATATAGGACACTTCATATAACTAGGTCTGACTGCATGCCTGATTTTAGGAGGACGTCATTAGATGAGATGAATCCCATCTCTGCTAAGAGTTCTTTCCTGGACTCCATTTTCTTGAGCTGTAACAAATACAGTCTCAAATTCACCCACAATATACAGTAAATGAAGTGCAGGTGACTCAACTGAGTGCGTTTAGGAGAACTGTCAAGGGAGTGGATATATTGGAAGCTGCTTAGGGAAGCGTTACCAAGCATGAGAGAGCAATGGGGAATTTCAGGTGAGTATATATGAAGCAACATTGAATGAACGTGGATGATGACAGCTGATGAAAATGTTGACAGTCAGTTGGTAATTGTCCTCCTGATGATGAAGTTAGCAGAAGTGTCCTCTCATTTGCTATAAGGTCACAAGCAGCACCAAAGGATGAAGATAAAGGCTCCAGGAACATAGTGGGAGGCAGTGTTAACCAATGGCGCCAAGACGCCAAGCAGAGATGGCTCTGTCACTACTATCAGTAGTATTTGAGGAATAAAAATCTGACACCAAAACCCATTTAGATCCATAGTCCCTGTTCTTCCTCCACAGGCTGGAGTGCCAGTATTTCCAAGGGAATCAGAAAGCGAGTTCCTGTCCTCCCCTGCCAGTGATTCAGTAGGCTTTCCAAGCTGAACAATATTTTTGTATCCCTGTGACCCTTTGAGCCCATGCTGTTATCCAGCTCAAGTCTCTGGCAGCCACAGAGGTTTAATATCTGGCAAGATAATAGTTTGTTGTCAACAAAATCAGTAATTTATGAAAGGAAGAGGTGCTTCACAAATGCCATGGGAAACTGTGTCTTAATAGCAGCTGTGTTCCCAAATAATTTCCAAGTTTGAGATTATTTGCTTTCTGAAATGGCACATGAAGAAGCAGTTGCAAAGTAAGGCAGAAAGCGAATTGTAGCTTGCCTGCAGGGACCCACACTCTGAACTCGCTCACACCCTGATCTGAGAGAAACTGCTCAAACACAGCTACGGTACTCGGGTAACACCTCATGGACCAGAATCTGAGCTAATATGAATAATGGCAACAGAACCTCAAAACCGATGTGAGTGTCACCTTACGGAATTGTGAAGGCACACGTGGTGCACCACCACAACATTTGTGTAGCCATACTCCAGAAGATACATGAAAAGTATGCAGGAGCAAGTGCCAAACATGATGCAGGTTGTCAATAGTGCCAAAACCAGGAAAGATTTGGAAATTAAGTTTTATATCAATTCTAAAGAAGAGGTTAAGCAGACATACAAGGGAGATGGAGATGGACTTTGCAAATGAGGCTGCTGTCACAAAAACCTTGGATAAGCAACAGCTCTGAAAGCAGGGAAAATGAAATTTGAAGTTTGGAAGTGAGCATGAATTGAAGTAAAAGAAAATTCTCACATTCAAATGGATCATTAAAAGGAAAATTTTTACCAGCTAGAAACTTCTCTAATTTATCTAAGGTGGAGATGGATTTTAACAACCTCCTCGACTCCTCAGTGTTATTATAATTCCACTGAAGATTTGGCCCCTAGCCAACCCGGTCTGTAGGTAGAGTAGATTTTCCTTTTCTCTTCATTGCTTTCCCTGTTTCACTTGCAGTACAACGGTAGCCAGATTTATTCTACATCTCTTCCTCCACTTTCAGATGACTGAAAGGTTCTCTGCAGCTAACGTTACTCACTCTACACATACACTTCGACAGGTGAGCTGTAAAATAAAACTGTCTTGGCAGAAATCTTCCCAGTTATCCACAGCTGCACACATGTGAGCGAGCCTGTGCTTTTATACTGTTTCCTTTCTGTTTGAGCGAGGTGCTTTATTCTGAACAGAGCACTTTCCTTTCCACCTGACCCAGATTCACCCACACCCAGACCTGCAACGTGCACAATATCCTACCAAAATACAGGGGCAATATGAGTGCAGTCACTGCTTTTTTGTCCACCTGTCACTCTAACCCTAATAGTTTCCTACTTCTCATTTTCCCTCTGGGTTTTCTACTTCTCCAAAGTGCTGCTACTCGACCTGTGACACTAACAGTGAAGAGCTGGCTCTGCTCGGCGATCTGCAGGCTCCCCAGGACACTTGAAGTGAGGCAGCCAAACCTCCACCAGGGAGCAGGGGCTGTAAGATAAAAGACAGTTGCCAAGGCACTGGGATGACTTCTGGTTTTCTAGTTTCAACACACACATGTATTTCAAAGTCTACTCTCTGGGTATTTGACCCACATGGGCAAGTATTCATGCAAAAAGAGACTATCAATTCTATTGTTCATAAATTCTACTTGAGTGACTCTCAGAGCTCAAGCTGAGGGCCAGCGCATGTGCCTGGCAAACAAAGACATTTAACTTCTGGCAGCAGAGCAGTTATTTTTCTACAAAATCAATAATTTATAGGGGAAAGAGGCTGTGTAAAACTAAGAGTGAAAGAAAAACAGTAAAATCTCTAAAATACAAGTGCAGGAAATAAATCACTCTTTCTTTTCCTATACTAGAAATTTAATTCAAAAATTCTTACATCCAGTAGTCAGCTTAATGGAAATAAACCACCAAGATTATAATTCTCTGTAGCATGCAAGTACTGAGGTCTTATTCAATTGCCTCAGCGAACAGTTGTTCTGAAGGGGCAAAGAATTAGGTGAATAAGGAAGTTTTAAGATTGAATTACGCTTTGAGACTCAGTGATATGATCTGTATTTTCCTTGCCTTTAGCTGACCCTGTCAGTATCTCCATAGGTGACCTGATTTATTCACCACGATCTTATTTGGTTGGGTCAAACAATGTTCCTATTTGAAGATCACAGGTAAGAGCAGAGTGGCTTAGTTTCAGGGAAAAAAAGCAAGGTGTCAGGAAATTAGTACTGATGCCCGAGCTTCTGCTTGGAAAGCTCAAGCCCGTGGTGACCTCATGGACAGCTGGATTTGTGGACCCCAGATCTCACAAGGGCACTGCAAACCTTCTCCCCATCCTACATTTCAGTGGAACAATGTACTGGAAGCTCTGTGTGTGAAAACTCACCCAGTTTCTTCCCTCTTTGAAAAGTCTTTTCTTCATATAAACAACAATCCAGCACAGAGCTATTAATGCTGGCAATTTGATTTTCAGAGTCTCATGTTCTGTTTGAAATGGCATTGTCCAACATAATATGAAATAAAATAATACGAAAAATGAACAATTTAGCAAAACTTCTGGCACAGAAAATACTGGCACATTGTAAACTAATGACCCAGATTTCAGAAGGCAAAAATCTAAACAATTGCCTCCAGGAGGATCCATGGAGGGAAGGTAGATAGTCAATGGCAGATACTTGGCCTACGACTGATGCCATCCCGAGTGTCAGCATAAAAGAAATAGGGAGGATACAAGTTACAGGAAAAGCTATGGTAACTCTACACTATGTTTGCCTGAGATAGAATTTCTTGACTCTTATTTTCTCCTCAAGCTGCCTTAAGATGACAAGCAATGGCCAGAATATTGTATAAAGGTGGAGGTAGTACATGTCATATCTTACTTGAGCTTAGTATCCTTTTTCACAAGATTCCCTGCTCTAACTTGTTAAGTATGGAACAGATACAGCCACATAATGAGCCAAAACCTATTCTCTTAATTCATGCAAGTAATCCCAAATATCACTGGCTATGCTGCCAGATGGCAGGGCTTCACAGAAACACAATGTTAGCTTTCACAGCATCCTGAGCAGGTAAAGCATTGCCTCCAAAGGATGAGACTCACACTTAAATATTTGTATGCACTTGGACATGTTCACACAAGCTAGCTTCAGGCTGTGCGTTAAGACCAAAATGAAGAGAGACCCATCAATTTCAGAGGAACCATTGTTGTGAATGAAAATGAAACCGGCTTCTTTTTGTCAGAGGTAAGTGTCTTCTGTTTGCAGTAAGATACCTACGGTGCAACCAGTGGGCTAGGCACTAAACAGTATAAAAAGAAAGGCACATAAAAGCTCCCAGTTCAAAGAGAAAAAGAAAAGGATGAAAGGTACACAAAGACTCATGGTCTTGATCGTGTCCTGTGTTCTGGCTCCAATGATGTGGAAGTAGAAAAGTGCTATAAAACCTCTGCCTCTGTTTCTGCAAGTGGAAATTATTGCTTGGTGATGCAGCTTTTGTCCACCAGTTCTGTCCAGGTCTCACTCATGCACTGCAATGAAGGGCGGTCTGGCACTGAGGCATGTAGTAGTAAGGAAAGGATTGTGGCCAAAGCAATCTGTGCTGTAGCTCGGGCTGCAAAAAAGACTGGGTGATTACTCATAATACCTAGCATGGCTCCAGCTTGTGCTAATGCTGCACTGACTCCTGACAGCACCAAAACCTCACAGGCGCAAAAATAGCAGTACAAGATCGTCCTCAACTTCTTTTGGCAAAACTTAGAATCAAAACTAAAACAAAGAAGAGAGGGACGCGCTATGTACAGTGCCCAGGTGACGACTGGCCCCATTTTGATAAGGCAGTGTTTAAATAGCATTTTATTTGTAATGAAATATGTAAAGCTCATCCCAATTATTCATTAGACAGGCCACTAATTCCATTCCTTTGTTCCCCTTAAAGTCACCTGATGCCAGTGATTAAATTACGTATAGCAGAAGGAGAGTTCTTAAGTTACCTAGCAAATGTCAGAGTATGAGGTAGATTTTCAGCAGTGGACAAAATATCATTACCTTACAGTTAATGCAATTTTATAGGAGTATGCTTTATTTGTCATATCCAAAAATACAAAAATTGCAGCTGCATGAGTCAACATAAATATTCAAACTGTTAATGCATTAACACAAGTGACAGTACCAGATTGCAAAGCTTAGCATAAAATCACAAATAACTAAATATGGTGTAGAGTGTTGCTTCTTCAAGCAATCAAAACCCTTGCATAATATTACAGTGCAGCTGGCTAGTAGCTCATGCCATGTAATTTAAGTCTCCTTAATCTCTTTACCCATCTAAGAAGAACTTTGAAGCAGTCTCTGATGAAATATCACTTTGGTCCCAACAGTATCTTGAATAAGTTCTTTCTTAGGTTTTCCCTATTTCCAGGCATATTCATGACAAAGTAATAGCTTCTGTAGATTATTTTATGCATTTTCACTTTTACCATATAATGTAAAAAATGGATGTTATTCCATGCCCTTGTGCAGCTGTGCAGTGTATATTTTAGAAGGGCAAACACTGGATGGTATGTGAATATTCACACCGGCAAATTAATAGCTTACACGTTCAGAGCAGTGCAAAAGAAAAGGACAATACAAGTTTCTCCATTACAGCGATAAGACAATACTGGTACACTTGGCTTGTTGTGAGAGGTGATACTGTCCCAGAAACAACCTTATTACCTGTCACATTGAGCTCCAGAACCATAAAACTCTCATCTCCCCTTGTAATTTCTGACATGCTCAATAGCCCTGGTAATTGAACTACACTCCTAGGACTTCTTTAGCATGCTGAGATACCTTACCAGCTAACTACTGGCAATTAAAATCTGTAATGTGAATAGAAAAAACATGAATTAATCAGCAGTATATTAGATAAGTAACAAATAACAAAATTAGCGCTTTGGAGCAGAAGCCAAAATTTCAATAGGAAATGTGCCATATAAGGCACCCTAAAAAAACAGGGTGTAAAGAGCATTCTTAAAACTGGACTCTGGTATGTGTTCCCATACAGAAAATAAATCATGTGCATCTTCATAGCATTCAGATGTGAAAAAAACTGCCTGGAGCTATGAGAGCAGCTGAATGCTTCATTCTGTGAAGAATTAGTATTTTCAGCAGCAGTAACCAGCATTTTATGGAGATCAGATAAATCATTGCAATAAATATGAGCTACAGCAGAACAGACAGTATGTTTTCTTAATTTATTCATTCATCTACTCATAATATATATTGATGCATTTATGTTAAGACATATAAAACATTGAAAGAAACAGACAGGTGTCTGAGGCTGTAGAGCTTTTGTTTTGTTTTGACTATTAAATTTTAACAATAGATACAAGATTAAATTATTCAGTTCCATTTACAGAAATATAATATGAAAACATTCTGTTCTGGAATGAGACATAAATGGTAAATTAATTGCCTCACCAAGCCATTGTGTAGCCTCTTTGAAAAACATGTTGAAGACATACTATTCACAGAATACCCTGGAGATCAATATGTTATGCTTAAGCAGTAATGAATTTTATGCTGGCCACTGCATTACCAGTCAGTTAAGTGTTTTCTTAGTTAGACCCTTGAGAATTTAGCAAGTAATTAATGAGCATGAAAGATGAGAAGATTCATTATGGGTAATACGCATTTTTCCAAGATATGTCATTATCCAGATTTGTCATAAAGCAGCATCTATTATATTAAAAACTTAAGCACTAAGGACTATAGGCTTAGGAAATAAATCTACAGAGGGACTGGAACATTGAAATATGAAATGCTGTAATACCCACATTTCACAAGCCCATGACAGCCTTGAGGTAGTCTGCCTATGCCCAGGCACTTTTCAGAGGAGCTCTAATAGAAGAGCAAGCTGCCTAAAAACAAGAAACAATCAGGATTAGACATGGCAATCCAAATTAGTTACAAGAGGTGCTGAAGAGGATAATAGACCTTAGCATCCTCAGCAATACTCTAAATATAAATTAGGGCAAGGGCTTGGATTCAGGTCTGAGTGCATTTTATAAACTAGAGCAGCTACAACAGAAGAAACCAGATCCTGTCTCTACTGCCGCACAGGGTGTGACCTTGAGCAGAAATTCAGTCTATCCATATTTACTTAATGCTAACCTCCATCCACCCCACCTCCCCTTGTAAAAACGTTACTTGATCATGTCAGGCAGACAAGATAGCTGGCACTCTTCCTACAGGTGCCCCAATGTGACGTCCCCGAGTTCAGGCTACTTACATGAGAAATGGGAACACCAGGTAGCAGGAAGACAATGACACACCACAACCTTCTCCTTCCCTCCCTCCCTCTTTCTTTCCCTCCTTTGAAATAAGCTACTCTGATTTTATAACTTGGGAACTTAAGATGCATTCTTATCGGATACATGATGCTATCATTCTTACATTTTATACTGTCTTGGTACACTTACCACACAAAAAACACTTATATTGGTTAGAAAGGAAAAAGAACACTTTCTTGCACTATAAGTGATTAAACAAAACAAAAAAAAAAAAAAACCCAAAAAAAAAACAACCCCAAACCTGAAAAAACAAGAGAAGAATGTAAAACTTTATAGGTAGCTGCTGTTTCTTAAAATCAGCCTACCTCTTCAGGGGGTTGAAGTGATAATAACCCACAAAATACTATTCGTTTGGAAGGTAATGCCTCCCATGCATACAAAGCTACATAAAAGGATATTTGGTAGTGCAAGTAAAAGTCAGGGAAATGACCCTTGGAGAATTACATTCATTGCTTTCTCCACTTCTGTCATGCTGACTCTTGAAAATCTGGACCATCGTTCAACCTACGGGTTCTGCTGTGCTGTTTCATAGAGAACCCCTGGGTTCGGTGAGAGCTGAGCTGCTTTTAGCCAAGTACATAGAGCAGTTCACAAGGAACGATTAATCTCTGAGCTGCTTGCCTCCTTTTTGATCCTTTTGATGAAAGCTATACAATAAAGGCGATGCTTTGTAAAAACAGTTCCTAAGAAATCAGCTCAGTCTAGAAAACCCATTCATGTTGCGCTTCAGTTACATCAAAGAAACACTGGCATGGAGCTAATAATAGTCAGCTTCACAGAAGCACCCTGATAGTCTGACTTGAAATGGTGAAGATCACGAGCCCCTTTCTCTAGAGACATGAAAAGATATTTCCATGAAAATCAAGGTACTGATTTGAAGAAATCTCTATAATCAGTTCAGACATTGCACATCCAGCTGATGACCCAGGCACAAACTTCCAAAGATCAGTAACAACCACCAAGTATTTAGGAAATGCGTGGCGAGCACCTCACTTGGTTGCTCATGATTCTCTGGATACATTCACAAGCTGTTCCATACTGACGGGCAGCACGCTGTCTTCCCAGAAGTGCTCACTGAGACAACAGCCTTTGTTCCTGCAGGCAGCACTACTGATGGAAAATGGACCTGGACAAAGGCTTCCATAAATAAGGATGAGCGGATTAGTCCTAAAGCCACTCTTCTGAGAAGGGCAGTCAGGGAGCAGCAGCGCAGGTGAGGGCTGAGCCAGCAGCTGAGCAGACCCCACGGATTGCCGTGCCCTTCCCAAAGGGACCATCCCACAGGGTCACAGCACGGAGGGCAGAGCCAGAGGCCAGTAACAGGGTCCACAGGCAGACAGGGCAAGCAATGAGCCAGTACAGGAGTCCAACTGGAGTGTCACATCAGGGGTGACAGGAGAAAAAGCTGGGCACAGGCACACTCTCAGCGTAGCTCCAGGGCAGGTCTCAGTGCCCAGGGCTGAGTCAAAACGGGGCTCCTGGACCATGGGAAGGGGGATGCATAGGTGGGGTCTCAGGTGAGGCTGCTCAGGGCAGTTAGAACCTATGGGTGCACTCATGCACCTGACCAGAACTACCTCTGGTGTCACTTGGAGGTTATGACTTTGAAAACGGTAGATTTCCTTGGTAGCTTCCAGCTTTCTGCTGTTTCTTGCTGAAAGACCAATGGAGTTACAGGGAATGTATGCAAGGTATGAAAATTAAAAACAGACTCCAGCCAATGTGCTCCAGCAAAGTCTGATAAATAACAGACAAGTTGCCAGTGTGAGTTCTTTGGTCTTTTTACCTCCTTAATACCGTATCTATACTGAAAATTCACACACAGAAAACTTAGGAAATCCTACCACTAATTTTCGTCAACCAGTTTATATATGCTTGTGTTTTTTATAGTTAAAAGTACCTTTGGTATAGGCCGTTTGAAAGGTGACCAAGGTTTTAGAAGGAGCCACGGTCTAAGCAAAAACCTGAGTAATGGTTGGCTCCAAGCAGGGCATGGACGCTATAAGGAAGGTTTTGGTTTTGGTAAAGAGCCAAGATGACCTGTTTGATCTTTCCTTTACCTATCTCCTATGATCCTTCTTATCTGTAAGGGGATGGAATGATACTTTAACATGTCATGTTTATTAGCTTCCTGAAAAAAGTTGGCATGTGTAATGTCTGTGTTTCAACCTATGTACTGGTCTGGAAAAGAGTCAGTGGATTGCCCTGCTGCCCTCAACATGTCATTTGCCCTGAAATTTGCTTACCCTTTGCTGCCTGAAATAACCACAGCCTTTCTATACAAGAAAAATGTATGGAATAACAAAGACCCTACCTATCTATTTGTCCCCCTGTACTTGGCACTGGTGAGGCCGCACCTTGGATATTGTATTCAGTTTAGGGCCCCTCACTTCAAGAAAGACATTGAGGTGCTGGAACACATCCAGAGAAGGGCAACAAAGCTGCTGAAGGGACTAGAGAATAAGTCCTCTTAAGAGGAGCAGCTGAGGGAACTGGGGCTCTTTAGTCTGGAGAAGACTCAGGGGGGACCTTATCACTCTCTACAGCTGCCTGAAAGGATGTTGCAGCCAGGTGGGGGGTTGGTCTCTTCTCGCAGATGACAAGCAATAGGACAAGAGGAAACAGCCTCAAGTTGTGCCAGAGGAGGTTTAAACTGGATATTAGGAAAAAAATTTTCACTTAAAGGGTAATGAAGCATAGTAACAGGCTGTCCGGGGAGGTGGTGGAATCACCATCCCTGGAAGTGCTCAAAAAACATGTAGATGTGGTGCTTAGGCATGCTTTAGTGGTGGGCTTGGCAGTCCTGGGTTAACAGTTGGACTTGATGATCTTAAAGGTCTTTTCCAAACTAAATGATTCTATGATTCTATGACCTTGTCAAAACCACAACAGCTAGATCTATGTTACAGCCTTAGTTTTGACCCATAAACCTCTGTTTGACCCATAAACCTCTGTCAGGGCACCTACGCAGAAGAGAGGCCACACAGACATGAGGCTCTTCACCACCATCTACTTTGTCAAATGCATTTAATTATTTCCATTCTGGCAAGTCACATTAGTAAACCCATAGTTTGGATTTGCTTACAATCTTTTTGATCAATAACTGTATTCAATGTGGGCATTCATTGCCAGCCAGAGATGGGATAGATTAGAACAGAGAATGTAAGTGCCTCTAATAAATTGCTTTGAAAACAGGAGTAATCTTGAGAACAGCATTAGGAAACCATTTTCTTCTGTTTCCAGAGAATGTCCCTGCGTTATATGTCAAAAAGGGAAAAAATGTGAAACAATGCAAAGCCATACATTTAAACTATAATTTTATTAAAAGAAATTACAAGAGTGCATAAGACGTAGGCCACAAAAGGAGATTAGAAAAAGTGATTTGTGAAAAATTAATGCTTTTCATCATCCTGTAGCTACATGAAGTAATATATTTTGAATGACTGGCTCTGAGAACCTAGATTTCTCCTCTTTTCCTACTCCCCTTTTAACTGCAGTGTTAGCCTTCTTTTATGAGGCCAGCGATGGCAGGGTACCACCACAGCTATGAAGGAAATACCTTACCGTACATGTACTGTGAATAGGCTTCAGCCACTGCCAGGGGGCTAAGTCGTCCCAGAATGAAAGGGAGAGGACAGAAAAATACTCCTGTATTCCAGGTTATACAGTGAGAATTCTCACCCACAAGATTTTTTAATAAGCACCACAGGGGCCATTGTGAGCACACAGGAAACCTAAAATAAACCAAAATTAAAGCATAGCAAGTCACAGGTGCCTTAAGGAAAGAAGAATCCAAGAAATAAGAAAAAGCTCTTGACTTTTTTTGTGAGGGATCATTCTGCCAACTAAAACTAAACACAACCGTCCTTCTTCAAAATCAAGAAGTGGAGAGGCAAGTAAATGAATATATTTCAAGCTAGTTGGACAAGTTCATATGGGCAAGGGGGTCTGTATCATGAGCAAGCCTGAACCTCTGACCCATGGCAAGGATCATGATTTCTGTGTGGAAAGTGAAGACAGCAAATGTTCTAACTCCTGGCAAGTGCAATTGTATCGAGTAAAACATTGACATAAATGTTGTTACATTCAGTTGTTCCTAAGCTCTTTATTTTAGGAGTTACAGACGAAGCATGTTTCCTGATTAATATAATGTAAAAAGTCAGTAATTAAATATTTAAGTAGATTTACATTGAAGTTGTCACTTTCAGATTTCAGCATCAGCCAGCCACTGACATACCAGAAGCACTCACCTTTCTGAGCTACCATTTCACACCCTTTTGTGCATCAGATTACAGATGGCTCATATTTTTAAGACCCTCTTTATCATCATAAATTGTCATTTTGTCATAATTCTCATAAATGCTTCTTTTATTAGTGATAGTAAAGTAGTGTAGAAAACATTAAAGGAGGTATCAAAGAAATTTACAGTACTGTGAACGTGGAAACTGGAAAGGAGGTGGGGGACACCTACAGCGGTAGGCACAGGAACTTGCAAAGGTGCGTATGCTTCCCGTGGAAAGGATGACGGGTGCAAATCTGTACCAAAGACCCCATTTTTCAGTTGTCCAGCTACTCATTGGACAACTTCATTTGTAACCAGCAAAGACAGATTTAAAAGTTCACTCGGAGGTTGTCTGCTATCCATTAGCTGGTGAAAATATAACATTAGTGCTCTCCTTATATCTATTTTACTTTAAATTGAGATATCTTCTGGTATCAATTTTTATATAGGAAGAATGAATTTGCCATTAAGGAACTACACTAATTCCATGTTTACGTTCCCAGCTGCACCATTGATGTTCTGTAACCTGTGAACAGTTAGCCCAAGTTTCACTAGTTCGGAATTGGTTTGAATTTCACCTTTTCTCCAGTGTAGACAGGGAAAAATGTGTTAGCTTAAAATGATATATAAATGATGAGATCCAATAGGATTAAATCACCTAACCTACCCTACATGCAAACAACAGCATAGTTAAGGTTGAAGTTACATTACGTTAGGCCCATATTAGCCAAGCCCAATCCAGGTCAAACTCACTCAAAATTAAGCCTTGTGCAGGTACTTTCAAAGCCCAAGAACAATGCTCGACCAATCCATGTGCTTTTTGAAAAAGCAAAGCAAAGTGTTTTGAGTCAATTCCAAGCATTATTTTTTAATCTCCCTCCCTGGAGTCAGAAGTGAAAAAAGCACCTAAGGTAACAACAAAATTTTCATTGAACCCAAACCAGGCATTTTCTCTACCTGCACTTTTTGGCACTCTTATGCCAGGCTGGAGAGAGGGAGCTCTGCGGAGCTTCTGAGCTTTCCGTGTGGCAGCAGGTGACATCACGGCCCCTATGAGCTCCTCCCACCATGAAGAGGGGACAGCGGAGCGATTTATTTCTAGGCCAGGCCTGTGCTAGAGGATCAAGCTAGCATAACCTGCCCCTGACCACGTACTTCTACATACACATGTGTGTTTGTGTGTCTGAGCATGTGCATGCCTGCACATAACCCACACATATACATCACACATGCACACATACTTGCACATACATGAGCACATACATGAGTGCTTTAGCCTTATTTGCAGCCAAGAGCATGACAGAACAACACAGCATCAGGAAACAGTGATATCTGAGAATAAAGTCCTCTCTACTACCGATAGACGCAGCAGAAGTAGATTATCTCGCATGAGTTTCCATGGTAAGCTACATTAATGAAAAATGCCTCATTTCTGAATTGCATCACAAGAGAGCAATTGAAATGGAAGTAACAATGAGATATGTAGGTGATAATATTCTTCCTCCTCAATGTAGCAGAATGGGAGGAACATATCCCTGTTGTGCAGTAAATGCCAATAGGTATAGCCAAAGTGTTTATTGTTCTGAAGCCCTCAGGAAATTTGGGTGAAAACTAAAGCCAATTTTTCTATTGGATCATTCAGTGAAATGAATGTTCATTATAACACAGAGAAATGAAACAATGTAAGGCCATTTTAAATTTAAACATATTTTAGCAAGTAGAGCAAGGACTGCCACATTATTCTCTCGGTAGGGTGTGAGCTGCTGTATCAGTTAGCATCTGTTCTTTGCAATTTCTCCAGTCAGAATGCGATGATTTAGTAAATACACAAAAAGCTGTACTACTGCAAATTATCATTTTTCCTGAGGTGTTTGTTTCTGGTTCGCATACAGTAGATGGCACTGGTGGAATAAGAAGTTATGATACGTGGCAACTTGTAGAAGCTCTACAGCCTCCAGCATGTTCAATCAGGTTTTGAATGTCTACAGGGATGGAGACCCCACAGCCTGCCTGGGCAGCCTGTCTCTGTGTTTGACCAGCCTTACAGGAAATTAGTGTTTTCTTACATTTAAATGGAATTTGCTCTATTTCAGTTTGCATCCATTGTCTCTTGTCTTGTCACTGGACCCCACAGAAAAGAGCCTAGGTCCCCCTTCTTTGCACCCTCCCCTCAAGTATTTATACATGTTGATAGGATCCCCCCTTGAACCTTCTCTTCTCCAGGCTGAACAGTCCCAGCTCTCTCAGCTTCCTCTCACATGTCAGATTCTCCAACCCCATAACCATCTCTGAGGCTTTTTGCTGGACTAACTCCAGTCTGTCCATATGTGTCCTCTAC
This sequence comes from Ibycter americanus, assembly GCA_035590275.1. Taxonomy (NCBI): domain Eukaryota; kingdom Metazoa; phylum Chordata; class Aves; order Falconiformes; family Falconidae; genus Ibycter; species Ibycter americanus. Next base: position 57,943,395 of record JAVJGI010000014.1, on the reverse strand, counting down.
TGAGAAGCCCAGAACTGGACTCAGCACTCCAGATGCTGCCTAGAGAGGAAGGAGTGCCACTTTTGATATCCTAGCAATGCTTTTTCTAATGTAACCCAGGGAGTTTTTGGCTTTCTTTGCTGAAAGACCATGTTGTCTGTCAGGACCTCAGGGTCCTTTTCTGTAAAGAACTTTGCATTTGCCTTTGTTGAACTTCATGAGATTCCTCTTTGCCCATTTCTCCAGCCTGCTGAGAATTCAGCAAATCTGCTGCAGCTGCACTCTGTCCCACCCCAGGCTATTAACGAAGATGTTAAACACTGTTGGCCCCAGTATTAATGGTGGTACACTGCTGGCCTGGAGGCACAGTGCTGCTGATCACAACCCTTGGAGATTGGTATTTAAGCCAGATTTCAGGCCACTGAACTATTATTGTTCATTTATCTAGCCTGTATTTCATCGTTTTGCCTACAAGGGTGTTACAGAAGACAGGCTTGAAAGCTTTGCTAAAGTAAAAATGAACAACATCCACTACTCTCCCCTTGTCCACTGAGCCCATCAGATCATCATAGAAGGCTATCAGGTTTGTGATGTATGATTTCCCCTTCATAAATCCATGCTATGTACTCCCTTCTTGTCCTTAATATGTTAGGAAATGTTTTCCAGGATTAGTTGGTGCCAACACCTTCCCAGGGATTGAGGTGAGGCCATCCAGCCTGCAGTTCCCCAGATTCGCTTTCTGAATCCAGAAAATTCTTCCTTCCTGAAGGCAGAAGTGACATCTGCTTTCTTCCAGTCCTCAGGAACCTAGAGGAAACCTGGAGAAGGAACCTCGGGAACTCCACCATCCCACAAGCACTGCAGCTAAAGCAACCCCTAATCTTCACATCCCCAAGCAATTCTTCCTTGTTTGTGAATATCAGATCCAGCAGCACATCCCACTGTTGTCTGCTCCATGATCACCTGTGTTAGGAAGCTGTCATCACTGCACCTGGATTGCTCAGGCCCTGCTGTATCACCCTCCCAGAAGATACCAGGGTGTTTAAAGTTCCCCAATAAGAATCCAGGCTTGTGAACATGAGACTTATTCCAGTAGTCTGAAGAAAGCCTCACTATGACTTCTTCCTCATCTGTTACAGACACACACTACAATGTCACCCATGTTGGTCTGCCTACTAGTCCTGACCCGTAACCTCCCATCTGGCTCACCATCCATTCCAAGGCAGAGCTCCGTGCACTCCTGCTGCTCTCTCATGTGAAGGGCATCTCCCCTCCCTTGCCATCCTGGCCTTTCCTTTCTGAAGAGCCTCCATCCATCCACTGCATCCACTGCGTCTGGTCATGTTAGCTATCCCACTACATCTCCATGATCCCAATGAGGTCATCACACTGCAACTGCACACAGTCCTCTAATTCTTCCTCTTTGTTCCCCATGTCACTTGCATTTAGTGTATGGGTACCTGGTCCTGCTGATTTCCCCAGGAAAAGTGTGAGAGGCTGCCCCTTCCCTCTGGCGACATTTTGGAGAAGCTGTCAGACATCCCGGCAGGGAGGTCTCACCAAGGGCTGACCCCCTCCACCAGGCAGCTACTTATAACAGCCATGCCCCTGCCTGGCCCCAGGCACCACCAGTCCAGACCTGGACCCAGACCTGGACCCTGACCTGTGGGTTGACTTCCCAGGTTGACCTTGCACCTGCCCCATCCTGGCAGCCCCCCAGGCTGCTCCACACCCTGGGGTGGTGGGACTGGTCCCTGCTGGGGAGACCCTGACTTGCTGGCCCCATGGAAAGCCCCTCTCAGCTTCCAGGTCCTCAGCACCCATGGAACCATTGGTCCACAAGACACCCTGACAAACCAAAGAACTGATTTTTGTACAACTTATGCTGGGCAAAGTAAATTACAACTTTCTTCTGAATTAATGCAGACACCTTCTCCCTCCCTGCTTAGGCGCAACATCTCAGAATGAAAACAAAGCATGTTTCTTTGGGTTTAGCATATTTTTTCTCATTTCACCATGCACAAAGAACAAAATATTTACTGAAGGAGTATTCGGATATTTTTAGACTACCGAGAGGTTTCTGGGGCACTGATACAGTTCAAAGTGATGATAACGGAAAGAAACGTGATGGGTGTTTTAGAAGAAACTTCCTATGGCGGCTTCAGAAAGACTGTGGCTTGTCAGGTAAGCATACAGGCTTCCCTAGGATGACATTTATTTTGGTGCCATTGTCCTGATGATGACTACCACTGGCAAAATGTTATGAAGACAAGGTTACAAAAATAAAGGAAAAACCCTTTGACCAAAGTTCAAACTGACTGCTAAGTAAAAAAAGTATGTCCAATGCCCTCTCAAGGCTGTATTACGGAGGAATATGAAGTCATTTAAAGGTACTGAGACAGAAGAAAGAACATGGATGGTGAATCTACTTTAGCAACACTCTGAAGCTAGAAGACCACCTTCGGTGTTAACATCAAATCTCAAATTTTATTTAGTTTTATTTATTCAACTTTTATTGAACAGTTGGTTTTTTTTCCTTTAGGAGACAAGGTAAATCCTGGAGCTGTTACGTAAGGTTAGCTGCTGCTTGGAAACTTCTGCAGTACTCACCCTGGGTATTAAAACCTAGTTCTGAATTTTCCAACTTTTATTAGCACTTTAAATATTACAGCCCAGCCGATTTGTTTTTATTCCAATTTTAGGTTTAATGGTGGTGTTAAAAAAGCGAAGCCGAATGGAACCTTTTACTTCCAAGTACACTTTAAAAGCGTTTTGATAGAAGAAGATCTTAAACAAGTTACAACTTTCTATTCTGGTATGGCACGCATGAATAAAAGAACAGAACCAGAGTGATTTCCTAGCTACATGGATAAAACACAGTTGTGATTGTCAAGTGCTCTTAAGAGTAAGAAGTTATATAGGGGTGAAAGGGCACTCTTCTGCAGCAGAGAACAACAGGTAATTCTTATATATACAATAACACTTCAGGGTTTTTTTTTTCCATGCATTATACATGCACCACACTAGCTTGGAATAATTTCCATTCAGCTTTTGCACAGTATGCACAACTGACAGGTCTGGGAAATCATTCCTAGGTCTTTATTCTCTGTTGGACTTTGGGACTGCACAGTCTCGTCTTTCACGCCACTGATGTCACCGTGTTGAGTGAAGAAGTGGGCAACCTATTGGCTTTCCTAATACTCTGGTGCCAAGTAACACATGTATTGTTTCCCCAAACACTGATTTGGCAGTTATTTCGTGAACATCTGCTGCCCACAGCCAGGAACAACTTAGCTTCCCCTGCAACTGACGGTAGCAGCAGGCAGCTTGTGTCGTCACCTTCTTCTGGAAGTTCAGCTCCCTCTGTCAGCTTGAGGTCCATAGCTTAGTGCAGTGAAGAGCAACTACCACGGAAAAGGTGAGAGCAGAGCAGTTGTGGTCAGTGTAGCAGTGTAAAATGAAAAATGATGTTTCACTGACCTTCTCCAACACTTCAGTCCATTCCCCTGCAGAGCCCAAATTTTCAGAATTCATGGGAATAGCTGGCATTGCAAAAGGCCTGATAGGAGTAACAATGTTAAAATTTTTACCTACACCTTGCTGAAAAACCAATGAGTGGTGAGAGGGAAAGAAAATGGCAAACAACAGTGGAGAAGAAAAAGAAATTTAACTGGACTTCCTTTGTCACATAACACAAAAGGCAGCTTGCTTCTCTGAACTCTGGTGTAACAATGTCAGGAGTGATGTGGAGTTAAAAAGAACAAGAAAATGGCATTAAATATAATCTATTCCTATTCTTGCAGTGATAGCTGGCCCCCATCCAAGGCATTCACACAGAGCTACAGAATCCCCTCCTCCTCAGAACCAAAACACACAGTAGGGATGTTTGGTGTTACAGATGAGAAGTGAGCAAAAGAAGGAAAATAGCTTGAGGTATTCTAAATTCTTCTCCAAAATGTATACCCAGCAGGGATGAGTATGAATCATCAGCCAGAAAGGCACATAAATTATCATCCTCCCTATGCTGGTTTTGTTTCACTTGCCTTTAAATTTGTTGAAGGATTGTTTTGTTTTGTTTTGTTTTGTTTTGTTTTGTTTTGTTTTGTTTTAAATACCAGACCCCATGTTTTCTGTATGCTCACTTCCTGGGTTACATTCAGTTTTCAGAATTTTCTGAAATACAAGCCATACAAAAGAAATCATTCTTTGTTCACTCTCATAAATCATCATACAACAAAATCATTGCCCCTACTGCCTGCAGGTGACTGATGAAAATATGAGGTCTGACGCTGAAAAGATTATGACAAAGAATAGGGCACTAAAATGTTCTGCTTAAGAAAACAGAGCCTGATGTGGAAAAGGGAAAGGTTAGCTTCCTCCCAATTAACTTTTGGGGCACAGAATTGCAGCTCGTCAATTTGAAGCTGACGATTCACGTCAACAATTTGTAAATTAAAGTAGGATTCATCTCTTCTGAGAAGCAGGAATGAGAGTTTTACAAAGGAGCTGAGATTCAGATGTGTGCACTTTTTCCTCTATACCATGTACTCCAGGGCAGGATGCCACGGCGGAGTAGTACGGAGTATTGACCATCTGCTGTTTGCTGAACTCTCACCAGGGCTAAGTTTCCAGTTACTAGATCCCTGCATTTCAAAAGTGCTGGGACTTCCTGACAGCTCATTTGTCTTAAGCAATGAGATATTCAACACTCCATCACCTAGAAATTATCCACAGAATTCAAAAGTGAGCTCAAAAATGCTGAGTCAGGTGCCTGCAGTCTACACAAAAGGCATGTGGGTTATGTGAGCTTTGCAACAGCCAATCTACGGAGTGGAGCAGAAGCAACATCTAAACTGTACCATGAGCAACGCCAAGTGAGAGGAATGGTGAATTTTGCAGAACTTAGGTTTTGAATGCAGGCATATGATCAGCTGTGAAATGGATTCAGAGATGAAAAACACCTTTTGCACTGAAATACCTGTTACACCCATGCAGACCTGTAATGTCTTACGTATAAAATCTACATCTCAATGAGATAGCTAGGCTCCATTTATACTTAAAGGAGAGAAATAAGCACTCCCAGAAAGATTAATTTGTCTACTTTTAGGTATCTATCTTGAGATGAAACAAGTCACAAATGACATGCTAGGCATACAGATAGTTTGTAGACAGCTATTCAGATACAGACTTCTGTATACACAGAATCATTGAGCGGTTTGGGTTGGAATGGAGCTTTAAAGGTCATCAAGTACAACCCCCCTGCAATGAGCAGGGACATCTTCAACTAGATTAGGTTGCTCAGAGCCCCGTCCAACATGACCTTGAATGTTTCCAGGGATGGGGCATCTACCACCTCTCTGGGCAGCATTTCAACAGATTACTTTCATTGCCATTGGCTTGTCAGCTTGAAAAGATGGCCATGAAACAATTTGCCTGACTTCAGGAACAGGTTAATTATTAGAACATTTACCAGATCAATAGGACGCTTGAATTTCATTTTACCCACAGCAACGAGGGTTCAGGTTTCTAACTGCCTATTGGCAGTTTAACCCCCCATCTCTTAGTACAGGTGGGCCAGCAAGCAACAGGGAGGAACCCAAGCAGCAACACCACTGAACTGGAATCACAGTCACCTGAGTTCCTGTCAGCACTTCCCTGAGTGAAGCAGTCATGATTTAAAAACAGCAAAATAAACTTAAAGCCAGATCTAGGTCCTCTGTTTCCTTGGCAAAAACCAGTGCTGGCAAGCAAGAGACTCCTAGCACACTCTTCTGGCCTCACTGACTTGTGCATTCCTTGCCGCCCCTGCAGAATGAAGAGTGCCTTTTCCATAACCAGATGGTTAAGTTCTGCATTGGTTGGGCTGCATCTCTCTCAGGCATGCAAGCGACTATGTCACTGACCATAAAATAGGCTTGCCTATTCTGCTTCTATCTGATGAATTTGAAATACAGCAATACTGACTGTTAATTTGTTAGGTATAACTAGAAAATGCTTAGAAAGACTGCAGTCTTCAGGGACCTTAGACTGTAACTCCCAGAGAAGCCCAGGCAGTCAATAAGTTCCCAAATGTTCAGTTCAGCCACAGTAGCAGTACTCTTAACTATGCAGAATAGAAAAACTGCAGGCACATAATCCATTTTCAGTAGATAACTGGAGGATCTATTGCTTTTTAGGCACAGAAAGGATTTAACAGATTTTTTTTTGTTTGTAATTTTTCTATTAAAATTAGACATCTATGTTCTTTCAAAATACACTTTAGGCACCTAGGTAATATTTTCAGATTTTTCACTTAACTGCAATATTTGTACTTTGTTATACTAAATTTCATCTCATTCCCACTGTTCTATTCTCAAGGTTATCTAATTTTTCCTGTATGACATCCTAGACCTGTATTGACAGTGAGACCCAGTTCCATATTAGATATTATTAGTTCAATCCAACTTTTCATGCCAAAGTCATAAAAGGAAATACTAAGATCCACTCCAAGGCTGATTCATGAATAATGCTTCTAGTAGCTCCCTTCAACCCATTACATCTCTTTTTCCAACGTTGCCCATTTTCAACTTCTTAAACAGCTCCCTAACTATCTTAAAGTTTGTACCTCTGTCATATTAATGAGCACTTTCCTACAGGCATAATTTCAGATGCTTTACTCATAAATTAGTCTCATAATTGGGATCCCATAAATGGGATTACTCCCATTCAACTTCAGATGTCTTTAGGGTGGTCACCTAAGCTCAGCTAGTCACCCCTGGCTAACTTTACAGTCAATGGAGAGAAATTAGCACTTGTAGGTGTGATTCATGTAACTTATTTTAGACATTTCTTTTAGGATAGGATGAATCATACCTAAAAAGGATTTATTTTTTGGCAATGCTGAAAAGGGAGCATGGGGTGACTGGTTTAGAAATAGAAGTCTCCAGAGCAGACACGTGCATTCAGTCAGATGAATCCCATCATTCTTTACCAAACAAATTAGATCTTCCATTTACCTCTGCTTTATAAAATCTGTTATCAAAAAAATGAATGAATTTATTTTGACATAAACTTCCCTTGGCAAAACTTACTGAATTTTATACCATTTTCATTTACCTTTATGTCACAAATTATTCTTTCCATCATAATTTTATCTTGCACATTGTTGATGTTACACTAGTAGGTCTATTGTTGCTCAATACTTTCACCCTGAGTAAATCAGCCTCATATGTTTTGCTTCTATCTGAAAAGCAATTATTTCCATTTTCTGTGCATTCATTCTGGTCTATTTTATTAATTTTTATTTATTATTTTATGTTTATTTATACAAAATTATATTGTGTATAAATGATGTTCTTGTCTTTATACTTATGTTTTACATTTTCTAGTAAAGTGCTGGATATTCTAAAAGTTAAGCCCAACCAATGCCAGAAGTTTGGAACAGGAGACATTCATTACTAAATATCTTTTGAAAGTATACACTGTTCATATGTAACTCCTCCATTGTGTGCCTTTAGAATCAAAATTCAAATAACTAGTAAAGGTAATAAATGCAGTAAAGCATTCATTTTACATTCAGTGAATCACAACAGTTATCAAAATCTGTGAACATGAAAGGGGGAGAACATAAAATTACTCAGTAACACATGACCCCAGAGCGGTAAGCAATCTCCACTACCTGACTCCTCTTTAATGTGAAACCTCTTTGCAAACAGATGCACTAGAAAATGATCTCTCTGATGCTTAGTAAATTAATTTCAAATTGACTTTGTTAATACCAAATAGGTATCCTTATTAACAACACATATTATGAATGTGTAAATATCCCTAGACTGCCAGATTTATCAAAAATAATAAACTGCAAACATTTAGCATAAGATTAAAATCGTTAATAGACTATAGTAGGGTGGGTTTTTTCCTACTCTGAACAGTCAAGAATCATGCATAATGTAATAGGATATTTTGCAGCTGGTAACAGCAGGCCAGATTGCAAGAGATATTTTAAATGTGTTTTTATTAACAAGAGAAATAGGCCTTTCAACTGATCTGAAGCAATTTCTGAGAGAAAAGCTGAAGAGACTATCATTATGAAATGTAACGGTAAATGGCGAATCCTGGCAGACAATGTCCTAGCAAACTGTTTTCCACTGTACTTGATCCGTATTTACTGAGGACCTGATCCAAAGCTCATTTGAAAGTCAGCTGAATAGCTCCTGCTGAAGCCAATGGATTTTGGACCAGTGCTGGAGTGCAAAACTAAGGTAGTTGAAATTATCCACAGTGGTTTGGACTTGAGATGAAAAGTAAATGATGTTCAAGATATAACTGGTGTTAAAATGAGAGATGAGACTGAACTGCAAATTTTGATATGATGTGGAGTTCTTTTGGATTTCTTTCCCCGTTCAACCACCTTCAATGGCCCTCAAGGCTGTGGATTTGTGGTTAGATTCAGAAGCATTACAGAAATAGGTGGCAGCTATGAAGTGCAGCATCTGGAGGCTTCTGTAGACCCACCAATAAATCTTAATTCATATATAATTCATATAAATTCATATACTTTATTAAATACTATGGGTTAATAATATAAGTAGCACTTTAACAATAAATACATAAAAAATTTATACAGGAAATCAGATGACCAGAAAACACTGGTAGTGAGAACATTGACACTCAAGAAATATGTCAGAGCTTCCTATGAGCAAAAACACAGAAGCCAGCCCATTCACAAATGGGCTTTTTAACATTTGGCTGAGGTAGATTGAGACAGTTTAGTATTATCAGTAGATTCAGTCATCTACCTTATATAAACTAACATAATTTAGTATTGATAATATCTTATTATATATATTAAGCTGATTTTATATCAGGGTTAAAACAATAAAAGAAGAATTATGCTTTGCAGCAGCACTTCTTTGCTATTCAATCAGTGCTCATGCTGTGGTTTCTACCTACGGACTCTCTCAAGCCCTTCTTTAAAGCTTTTATCTTTAAACTTAAATAAACTAGGTAAGATTTCTCCACAATAAGTTAACTACCTAATAATGATACGTTGGGTAAAATGTACAGTTTTAATTCAAACTTTTATTCTCTCCTTCTCACTTTTCTCCCTCTTTATTGTTGTCATAATTACTGTTAATGCATTTCGTATTATTGAAGATATGCATTCTTAATGTACTATCTGTATTGTTTTATTTTTAATATGCTTATTTTATTGTGTATTTAAGATTTTAAGTAAAAAATAAAAAATCTGTTACACTGAGAGGCTTTTGTCAGGGGCTGGCTCCTGAACTCTGTGGAAGGATCTCATGCCTGAGAACTGATACATAGTTTCTAACACAGACTTTGTTATATTTAGGATTCAGCTTCTATTAATGCAAATCTGTGAAATAAGTCTGAGGTTCTAGGGATGTCTGTTTTTCTTCCTGGTGACTATAAAGAAGCCCAGAACAAGTAGCTCAGATGCAGATAAAGAGCTATGTGTGTTCAGTTACATGAACCCTACTGCAAGTGACATAAATTTACCCGTGTCTGTTGTCTGATGGTCTTCTCAGAAGGGTGTCGTGGTTTAACCCTGGCCAGTAATTTAGTGCCACGCAGCCACTCGTACAGTCCCCCCTCACCCAGAGAGATGGGGAGGAGAATCAGAAAGGAATGTAAAACTTGAGGGCTGAGACAAGAACAATTTAATAGTTGAAATAAAATAAAAATGAAAGAACAATAATAGTAATAACAATAACCATTATAATGAAAAGGAGGAAGAAGGGAGAGGAATGAAATCCAAAGGGAAGGGAGGAAAGAAAACAAGTGATGAACAACACAGCTGCTCACCACCCGCTGACCGATGCCCAGCCAGTCCCTGAGCAATGATTGGCAGCCCTGGTCAACCCCCCACAGTTTATGTATGGAGCATGACATCCCATGGTATGGAATACCTCTTTGGCTAGTTCGGGTCACCTGTCCTGGCTGTGTCCCCTCCCAATGTCCCGTGCCCCTCCAGCCCTCTTGCTGGCAGGGCTTAGAAACTGAAAAGTCCTTCACTTAGTATAAACACTACCCAGCAACAACTAAAACCATCAGTGTGTTATCAACATTGTTCTCACATCAGAGCCAAACCACATCATCGCACCAGCTCCTAAGAAGAAAATTAACTCTGTCCCAGCTGAAACCAGGACACAGTCTTTCTTAATGTACTTGAGTTGTGTGCTAGGAAAAACGTTACTAGGGCTTTGAACATAAGGTGTTCCAGACAAGCAGCCTATAGAACCTTTTATTTGCTTGCTCTGTGTATCACTGGTGATTTAAAAACTATACAAAGAAAAATATGATTTTTTTTTAAAATCAGACTTGGTTATTTCTGGGTAAGCTTAGTGCTATTAAGCCTGAAACAGAAGATAGGGGCACTCTGTTAGCAACTACCTTGTGTAACAAAGGAAAGAAATTACCACACAGAGACCATAGCAGACTAAATTTACATGGCAGCTATTGTGTAATGTTGAAAGGGTTTTCTAGTAGAAAGAGCCATACTGTAACGCTGGGGTAAATACAGAGATTCTATATTAGTGAGAAGGTCAGGATGCGCAATGATATGGGAGATGAGGCATCATCCAGATTAAAGATGCAGCTTGCTACAAGGGATTGAAGAAGACAGGACAGTGCGCTACCCAGCATCCTATAACGGGATAAGTGGTGAAATCACACTCAGCTCCACTTGTGCCAAAATATGTTGTGTGGATGGTAGGAGGGTAGTATCCAGCTTTTCTACTAGTCACTCACTGGAGTGATGAGGACTGAGACTGCATGGTCTGGTCAATCAGAAAAATCCTCCTCTCTTTGTTACATAGTCTCCCATTGCTCTTTCTGTCTCCAACATGCTTCCCCTTCTTTCATAATTAAACTCATTTATTTGATTAATCATTTGATAGTGAGGAAGTACTACTCTCAGACAGTATGCTTTTCCACATTTATTGGACTGATGAGGAAATTTTACATGTCTATACACACCTAGAAGTTTACTGTGGTCATTTCTATTGAATAAAAACCTGGGAGCCCTCAACAAACATTTTCTTTAGAGTTAAGGCAAGGTACTTTCACGTACAATGTATTTCCTTGTGTTCATTCACTATACATTTTATTCTTCGTGTAGACTACAGCAAAAAAGTCTTCCACCAATGCACATCCCTTCCCTGAAACAATGTGAGACTGACTTTGCTTATATTCAGCCTCTGTCAGTGGTTGCAGCAGCCAATACTCACCAAATGCAATAGCAGATACTCTGCCTCTTGGGCAGCTTTTGTATGCTGTTTTGTTATTTATGATCCACATACCACGCTGGGGGGACCGCTGTTCCATTTACAAGTGCAAGCAAAATTCTGCTGTTAAATTCTGCTGATCCCTCAGCACTTCTGTAGCTGTGTTCACAAACAGGCAATCAAATCCATCAGCAATGTATACAAACTAGCCCTTCACAGCAGATACACATGTAAGGTATATGGAACACCAGAATCCATTAGTGGTAGCTGTCTCGTTTTTGTAACAGGGCGTGCAGATGGCAAAGGTGCCTTCAGTGTTCAGCATTACCTTTTCAGAAGTCAGCTACACATCGTCTCCTGCTTACCGCTTCCCTTAACATCACCACACCTTTGGCAACAAATGAGGAACATGGTGTTCTGGATATGCTGTGTGTAATGCCTTCTAGCAAAGAGTTCGTTTGGATCCACTGCTGACAGTTTTGACTGTATATCTGTGAGGGCCCTCACCTGCCACTCCTGAAGAGAACTAATGAGATGCAGCACAGGTCAGTGAGAGGGAAGACACAGGCAGGCAATTCAACTGTTGCATAGCTTTTCTTTGGTATTCTAACTCACCAGGATCACTCTGCTATCTTAGGAACAAGAAACATTTGCTGTCATGCATGTTGTGTTTTTCTGGAGGTATCAGTGCACTTTCGGAGCTCCGTAACACAGCTGCCACTGGGAAATACTTTTGTTGCTGGAGTATCTCAACTGTAACACTCTTTGTACTGTTTAGCACCACCCCACACCCCACAACTATTCCTTTTCTTGCTTCTCTATAGCATGGCTAACTGGGCAAGTCTATTATCCTTGACCACTTTCCCACTATTTAGCAGCTCTAATGATGACATATGGGGGGGGAGAATCTGGTGGCAAGTTAATCAGATTCTGCTGCTAAAAAGGTGATACGTACACTGTTGTAAATACAGTTTTACCTAACTATGCTCCTTGCCACCATCTAGTGGGTGGCTGGACGTTTTGTTTATCCCTATAAATTACTGGGTTATCTTTTGGGAGAAGCCCCAGAAACACTTTGCATATGTGCCATACTTAAAGGTACTTGTCAAAAATAGTTTCACGGTTAGCTGGTTCAATAATGTCTATAGTTGCCACGTTTCCATCATAAGTATACTGCTAAAAGTCAAATATGACAAGTCTTTGCTCTGTATTTAGTCTATCAAAGCTGTCTTTGAAAACCTCAGCCCATGGGAATGGATGCACTGTTTTCAGATGGAACAGGACTTGCCTCAACTTTGCCTTTTACTTTTATAACAAAAAATATTGCATTTAGACCAAACATATGTATATGTATAAATAAAGAGAAACCAAGTCATGATGCTTTACTCAAATCTACTTCTGACTTCAGTCAAAACTATTCTCTGGCTTTTCATACATTTGTGCACAAGTTCCCCCTACAGACCTTCTAGACCTCTACTAAACTGAAAGCTTAACAAGACAGAATTAAAAATGGATGCAGTCTTATGAATATACTTGTGTAACAGACATTGCGTTCTGATAGCCACAAAACAATGTAAAAATGCCGAAGTCACAAAACCTGCAGTGTACTATATGAATACAACAGAAAAGAATAGCAGTATGGCCAATGCTCAAAAATAACAATGAAATTATCAGGAGGTGGTTAAAAAGCTGCTCTTATTCCCCTCCAAGCCTGTTTCCAGAGAAGATGTTTTAAGCAGTTCATTACAGTCACTCACTCATATATACACTCACTTACTCACATATATATATATATATTTCAAAAGTATATATGCATATATGTGTGTGCATGTCTGTGTATAAATATGTCTATGCACATACACACACTTACATACATTTAATCTGCTATCACCTGCTTTACCTATTTGGTACGTTATTCTGCTGTAAATTACACACCTAAAGTACTGTCCTCCTCTGATAAACTATGCCTTCTCCCCTTCTTCTCAGCTGTATGAAAGCAGTACAGGTAGGGATTACCCGGTTCATGTCATACATTAATATAGCTCTATACCAATAAAATAACTCAATTTTTTTTTAGCTTTATTTTTATGTATATAATCTTTACTGACTTGGGATTTTGCTCAACTGGCACAGGGCTGAACTCAGAACAATAAATCCAATGCAGAAAATAGCAAGCTGAATTCAGAAACAGGAACATTGTTTTCACGATCAATTTCTTTTTCTTTCCTGTAGTCCTGGGGGAAAAAAAAAAAAAAAAAAAAAAAAAAAAAAAAAAAAAAAAAAAAAAAGGTGCAAGAGTGCAAGAGGTGCTTTCATACAACCCTTCCAGCAGGGAATTTGTGCAAAAAAAAGGTAATTGTCACCCTGCTATATGGCACACTCAAATCAGAGAGGTAATTAACTTTAGGGGATACAAGAATGATGGTAAATCTGCATTTAAATGGTATTTTAAAATACTACTTAAATCTCCCAAATTTGAGTGTGGATTCCTTAACTATCCTTATCATACTGATAAGGACTTTCTCAAGTATTCCAATTGACTTTGATAGTCTTTCTCCAGTAAGTACACACCATCACCAGCCTAAGTGGCACTTAGGGACTTCCTATAACAACCCTTTTCTTGCTAAAATATGACTTAATTGTTACTAGTAACACACACTGTCAAACAATACTGAATGAATTCACAGTGATTAGGCTTTCACATGTTTAAAAACCAATAATATATAATTCAATATAATTCACTACAGTTTTTAGTAGGCAAAGCAAGATCTCCTACTTCCAAAACCCAAGAATGATCAACAACAAAGATGAAGCTGGTGTACACATCTAAAGCAGGCAATTTTGACATTCTAGAGCTCCCCTGAACCAAAACTTTTGTGAAGTGACAGTGGTGCACCCTTGGGCAGAGCCTAGAATGCCTGAACGAAATACACATGTGCCTACAAGATCTAGATTTACCTGCAGAAAGCAGCTCCTCAACCAATTGTCTTTGTAACAAACTGCTACTGTTGCTTCTGTGTTTAAAGATGTAGAAAATAACTGGTAACAATGATATTTGTATGTGTTTAAGTATTTCCTTTGCTGCTTGTAAGAGAAATAGGTATAAGAACTATTCAAGTACAGTTTATATGGTAGTTTGTTTATTTGAGTAGTTAAATCATCTAGGCCAAAGGTTAAATAATTTTAGTTTCAGTGAAGACAACAACTGGGTCTTGATAATTCCACTAATTCTATAAAATACAAATATTTTTGCATAAATAGAACAATCGAATGGTTTGCACACTGAACTTACTCCAGGTTGGCCTGTTTTCACCGGAATTTTTAGCATGAAAATTAGTGATGGGCTGGTGGAAATGTTAAGCTTTGCCAAATGAAACATGTCCACCCAAGCACTTAGTCCTGTTTTCTGTCAGGCTGAAGGTGAGAGCTGGCCCTTTCAAGGAATGGGTGTGCACAAAGAGCAACTTATCTAGCATCAGCATATTTGGGATGAAGGCTGTTACATTGTTCTAAAATAAGCCATCCCACAATTTAAATACAGTAAGGAAACAAGAAAAAGGAGTGATATTATTACTACCAGTGATATAATGCCACAGGCATGACAACATGCAGAAAAGATCCTTCCTGTGAGAAACATACCTTTTGAATTAGACAGATGGCTTAATCTGAGATCTCAACATACCTTCAAGAGCAAAACAAACCAAAACAAAGGTGATAATAAAAGTGGATGGCCTAGAGGTGTATTTGCATGGGATTCAGAAAATGAGTTTTGATTTTGTGGTGGGAATTCATGGTAGCCTAATAAGGTTAATCTCGTTAGTTTCTACTTGTAGCCAGTGGAGCCACACAGGGGAATTTAGAGCAAGAGCCATTGGGAAAACCTCCTCCCTTCCCCACATGTTCATTTTTCTTTCCTCATTAGACAATCGAGACCATAAGCAGGAAAGGGTAATGCTCTACTGATAAAAATCAAGCTGAAACTAGGGAGTTTATTGTTCATCTCTCAGCTTTAAGAGAGATGCAATGATGTGTGAAGGTAGTGCACATGAATGGTGCCAGCAGCTTCACTGCTCAAGAAGCTGAAATCACTTTTCCAAAACTATTGAGTGTGCAACGGCATGGGAAGCCACTGGTATAACTATATCAGTATGTTTTGACCCCATACAATCTTAACAAATCCTTTTCTACTATTCAGAAGCTTGCAGCCTTTTCAAAATGATTTTAGAAATTCTTTCTCAAAGTCGTTAGATTTTTTTTATTTCCAAGATGGATAAACACTTAAAATAAATCTTATCATGTATGAACCAGCTTTACCCTACTACTTCAAGGATTTGATACAGATTATGATCAGAACAGTCTCCATAACAAGACTTGGTAAACCTAAACATAAAATAATGGTCCCTGAAGGAATTATAAAATCAATGGCATGAGCACAAGTGAGTTGTACACACACAAAAAAATTTGTTATTATTGCAGTCAACAGCTATTAATTTTTTGCCACATATTTAGGGGACCACAACTGCACGAAAGTGTATGTTTAAAAATTCATGTTATAGAACTTACTGGCGCAATATAATTGGAATTACTGCCTGCTATAATTATTGCCTTGGGTCTTAATTTTTTTCTCCTTATCTTCTACTTTTTCCCTCCTCTCTCACTCTGCAAAATAAAGGAGATATAGTCTTACTCATGCTTCAGTATACCATTTGTTGACTACTGCCCAGTATTTCAGCCAACGTGATTTGCTAATAAAATACACAAAGAAAGTAATGTATTTTAAAATACATTTTCAGAATATGGTGTTCCAGTATCAGTTCTCATGAAATCCAGAATTTAAGAGTAGTAATAGAGCTAAACCTGTCTTATCATTTTGAATCAAATGGGTTTAGTGGTCTTATATTAGGCTCCTTGTCTGCATTTATTTCTGTTGTTAGTGAGCACCGTGACAGTCTTGCAGGAACAGAAGACTTCTCCTTTTGGATTAATTTTCTCCTTCAGAAATGTTTGATCATTAAAGCTACACAAGCATGTTTTCTGACATCTCTTTATAGTGTTGTACCAAGACATAATTTAGCCGAGTATAGGACTGCATCCTTGCAACACACCAGACTGTTGGCATTTGAGGTCAGGGACATGGCATTACCAAGGCCTGATGCTGTGAAACACAACAATCTTGCTCAGAGACAGTTGATATCTTGCAAAAATGGTTTCCAAACTAATTGCATTTGAAAAAGGAAGCTTTAGAAGATAATGTGCATGTCTGTAGATACTAGCTAGGGCTACAGTTCTGCCTGGTTCCAATCTTCCTCACAGAAGTGTTGATCTGCTTTCATAGAACTACTGCCACTGAAGTTAACACACACAAGAGCACTTGGCACTTTTCAGAACTGGGTCCTCAAGCGGATACTGGAAAAACATATAAATGCTCCAAATGCATGTGGGTTGTCAAGGCTTCTTTAAAGCCAACAATACCTTTATTAAAAATAACCAGTGTCTGGACTACATTAGATCACTTCCTAGCATGCAAGTCACTGCATCTGTGGAAGAATTTCTTGAAGTTTCTAACTCGCTTGGAAGGGGATAAATACAAAAGTAAGAAACAAGAGTGGAAATGTCCCATGTCCTTCCACCAAGATACAGTCAAGAAATCTCTTACGTCTTTGGATTCTGCCTGAAGATTTCTACAGAAAGTTCAGAGACAAACTTGCTGAAGGCGCCCCTCAGGGAGTGGGACTGAAGTGCATTGCTAATATTTTTACTTCCAGTTTACAGACTGGAGCCATTTCTTCTTCTTTTTGTCTTTCTTTGACATTAATTAACCTTTTTTTTTTTTTGTGATGTGTTAATTAAATAAATGAGGAAAAAAGGCAGTAAGATCTATCTATCTTTCTTTCATCTTTCTTTCTCTTTTCTCTCTTTCTCTGTTTTTCACTCTGTTTCTCTGTTTCTCTTTCTTTCTCTTTCTCAGTAAATCAAACTGAAGAATTGCAAGAGATGCTTACTATTAGGCAGGCCTTGATTTGTGATGCACTGAGCCATCTATCTTGTGCTGTGGTTACAAGAACAATCTGCTACCAGTAAGCCAACATACGATCCTGTGGGGCATCAACTCTCTTGCAGTCACTGCCTGCATACACGTTGCTGCTCTGAGATACCCTGGGGTAGATGCAAGCAAGTTTACCCTTCAGTGAAGTTATTTTTCCTTTATTATCCTGTTGCAGAATCTATCACACCCCAACAATTCCACAATTGATTTGCTGGCAGCCAAGCCCTAGGGCTTGGAATGTAAATAAGACTCCAAATGAAAGTGATGTGCACTGCAGCAGCTGACACTGAGTGCAGGTACTTCATCAATTGACCTGGTTTCTGGAAAATCTGCTTGCAACCTTGAAACTTGCTTGCAATTACAATCTTTGCAATAAAATATTAGTCTCCATGGTAATGAGAAGTGCTTTCCTAACTTATTTAGGAAAAAAAAAAGTGAGGAGATGACAATATCTCTGAGAAAATGAAATTTTCAGTATCATTTCACAGTTGGACAGCTTCCTGCAGACTTGTCAACAGATTAGCAGCATTCTGCCCATTTTATACATGGAAAACTGAGTAATTAATAGCCCTCGGGCCTTTCTTGCAAAAAGGATATTTAATGAGCTCTGTAGCAGTATCAGAACAGAAAAGCACATAAATAGTTTGCCTGTGTCCATGCAAAATAACACCACCAATGGAAGGATGGCCCTGCCTTACTCCTTACAAGATCTATTAAATGTTATTAAATAACTGCTGCTCTACCTGTTTAAATGTTGCAAAATTGTGGGGCACGAATGATCTCTTTGGGGCAGGAATTCTGTCCTTCCTGGTTTTGTATAGTATCTATCACAATGCGAGTCTGACCCATATGCTCTAGCTTACCAGGGGGGAAAAAATTAATTAGGGCTAGTAGACAACAGAAGAATAAGAAAATGTGACAGGCTCTGTACAAAGCCAGGTGTTCAACAGACAAAATATTATTCAGACCAACTTATTAATAAGGGGTTAGTTTAGAAGCAACATGAATAGGGCTCTAAAGCTGGTTGTGAAATCTTTCTGAATAATTTCCTCACAGGAAACATTCAAAATAATGGACAAAAATCTTCAAGGCTAGGAACCACTGAACTGAAGTCAGGGTGGGGACAGAGAAAAAAACAGCTCTTTTCTCCCTAGTTAGAGAGCCAGAGAGAGCCACAGAATTCAGACTATGGAAGCCTGTCCAGGGATGTCCTATCAACTCTAGTTTCCAGGGGACAAAAAGCCTTCCAGAAGATACATGGTTAGCTAAAAACTCAGTCTTGTTTCTCCTGAGATGGAGCTCTTGTATGGGCAGGAGGAGGAGAAGGCAGTTTGTGTACTACGAAAATGTTGAGGTTTTACCTTTCATCTGTCAGCTCAGTAAAAGTTTTTCCAGACCCTCACAATTCCTCATAGGAAGGGAAATGTCACATTATAACCAGCTCTGTTGGGTTCTGCTTCTTGCTCTTGCCACTGAATTGCTGTGCAATCATAGATAAGTGACTTTATCTCATTATTCCTCAGGTTTTCCACCTCTGAAGCGAGATGCTTTCCTTTGCCAAGCACTCTGGATTTAAAAAAAGATAAACTATTCCTTCTTAAATTTCTTATACAGCCATCATTACCCCTAAGCAAAAAAAGAAAGAAAAGTGTTATTTACAAATCACAGCTGGAGATTACCTAAAAGCAGCCACTCCAACTACACTCCACAGTAACTCATACGTCTTAAATTTCTCAGTGCTTTCTTAGGTAGACACGAAAATGGAAGCATCACTGTATGATCTCATGCTTACAGCCAAACCTGTCTATGAAACAAAATGATTTTAGTAAGGATAACAATTTAATTTCACAAATACCAGTAACAGGAATAGTTTAAAATAATTTCTGCATTTTATGGCAGTGTTACTGTTTGATGTCCTGGTCTGCTGTCTGATTTTGTCTAATGGCTGCCTGTTGGATCATGCTGCTCACCAGCTTTGCCTCAAATGCTGATGCAGTTCTAAGATCTTTCAATACAGATTTTGATTTGTGAGTTATAAACTGAGTTCATATGAATCATGCACTATTATCTTCTCTCTTTTTTTCATGATTTTATAGAGTGTTTCATTGTATGTATTTCCCCAGAGTTCTCTTATCACTTTTAGGCTTAGCTTCAAAGATCCTTTTTTCCCTCCGACTTTTTAAGTATAGGTCTTGGTCATGGAGTTCTTTACATGTGGATGAACTTTCAGGATTTCATGGAACCCATTGTTAGATAAGTAGGTCTGTGAAAATGGTATAAAAGACAACGTTAGACACGTAGCTGAAGAGCTAAAAATAGCTGGAGAGGGAACCTTTATACAGAAAAAGGTACGGGCCCCAATTCATTGTTTCTTGTACCTCACAACATCATTGTATATTACTCAGTACAAAATGACATCATCTGACTGACTTGCCATATTCAGCACTTATATTTCACTTAGGCAAATGACAATGTGAGTGCAGAAAAAAGGTCCAATACGTAATACAAGGAAAGGCAATTAATTGTTCTGGTTCTCTGACCACAGTCGCAAATGTTTTTCAAGAGAAGCTACTTTAGCTGCTGTTGTTTTTTCCAGTAGATTATAATTTCCCTGATCTTCTAATGTATTGGCCAATACAATTTTATATAGCGTACAATAAAGTTCCAATCAATTTAACCCTAAGACAGACACAGCAGTCTTTAAAAGTGCCTGTTGATACTTATATGCATATGCATGTCATAGATAAAAGATTATTAACCGTAGAACAAAAGTAATGAATTACAAATTGATTCTGACAGCAGAGATGCTGGTACAGCCTTTTGATTAGGACAATACAATTTTTAAATTTAAAACTTGGAAATATCTTAAATCGTATAATGTTAGCACATGCAATCATTCTGACTACGTCTCCAATCTTTTCCTCATGCAGCTTGCAATAATTTTAGGAAGGAAATTTGAGTACCTTTGAAAATTATTTAAGGGTTCCACTTTTCATTTAAAATTTCTTTTTTATGTTCTGCTTCTTTGTGTCAAGCATGGATAGTTATTTTCGTTTCAGTATTTGGCAAAGAAAGGGCAGAAGGAAAAAACTTATCAGAGAAGTGAAAACTTTGTATTTTCTCTAACATAACAAAAGCTAGGCAGATGCACAGAATGAAGTAGTTCAGGCTTAATGCTGAACTTTTAATGAGTTGGCATAACTATGTTGGTACTTTCCCTGAAAGGCTTAGATTGATTATTGATAGACGGCGCTTTATTTTTCCAATGAAAGCTAAGGTATTTCTTGCACTATGGCTAAAGAACTGTAGTGAAGAGCAGGGATGAGGATTCTTATGGTTCAGAGAACAACAGAATAGCAGATTCTTTGTTATTCACAAGTGTCTGGCCTGCTACAACATTTTCATTTTATATTGACAAGAACACATTTCATAACTACCTGTATAGCAGAGCATAATTCTCACTTTCAGAATTAACCACTATTTTTAAAAGGTATTTCTTAGCTACCTACTTGAGGGAAGTACATACTTTAACATAATTTAAGACTGAGCCATAATCCTTGAAATCTACTCTAGAGCTTACATGGAGTAGCAACAAGTCTTCAATGGATCTGCTTATTCTCAATGAGTGAGTAAGGATATGTCTACAGCAGCATGTCTACAGTAGAATGGCTGAAGGATCTAATACTTGACTGGAAGCCTTGATTCTAAAGAAAATTGAAGTTGTGGGGTCTGCCTGTCAATCCTTTTCTAATAACTTCTGTCCCCCTTAATCCAGAGTTGTCAAAGTACAGGGGCCTCAAGCATGTTCAGTTCCTGCATGTTTCATAAAAATCATAATAGCTGTCTAAATCACAGCAACCCTGCAGACACTTTCATGGAGAGATCCAGCTGTCACTAATTCTATGTGGTGGCTGGCTGGTGGAGAAGTCTGGGCAGGCTGTCCACCAGGGAACACACTCATAGCTCTGGTCAGTCATAGAATAAAGTGAATCTGGAACAGGTGGCAAGCCGTAAAGCAAAGTGAGGAATATAGAGGGATCTTAACAAAGATTAGTTATATGGGTGATGAGGGGAACTGCAGTTATTCAAGCAAGAAGGTGTAGGAATATGAGACAGAAAAAATGGAAAACAAGGCTCCATTCTTTCCAGTCCTCTAGCAACAATCTTGCTTAACTTCTGTTTCATTTTTATTTTGTGTTTATGACTTACGGTCAATCAAGGCTGCAATTGCAACAGGCATATGAGTTTGCCTGCGTCTAGATACATATATGTGTACATATACACACACACACTTGCCTAGACAAAGAGACCATCAAAGTCCAATTAACAATAGGAGTGCAAATATGCATATTATATATGCAAATATTTGCATATATAATGTTTATGCATGCCCCAACCATGCAACAGGTAGTGACCAGCTGACTACCTACAGTTACAAGCAGTTGTGCTCCATGGCCACACCCACATTTATGATGGCAAAATCCAGGCCATGGGGAAGATGCAGCTGTTTCAAAAACAACTATGGTAAAGACTGACAGTCTTTTTAAGCTTCTGAAGCATTTTGGTTGAATCCCTCATTACCACAGTCCCTGACATTTTATCCTTTATTCTGCAAAGTCACTGCAATACTCACAAGTGCTGATCCCTTGAAATACGTCTTTTGCATACTCCTTTCTTACAAAAGAAAGATTGGCCTTTGTGCAGATCTGCAATGTCAGGCTGCTAAAAATAAGGATGCAATAGCCACTTAGGTAGATCAATTTAGCATGCTGAGAAAACTACAGAGCAAGGAGATACTCACTTCATGCACATACTCTCCCAGAAACTGCAGATTAAAAAAAAAAAAAAATAGTGTATTTAGGAACTGTTTTAAATTGAACTGCTATAATAACCCTCCAAAGAAGCAGACTGGAGATAAATTATGCAACTGTAGCTGATTCGAATCATATTTTGACGGAACTAGGGAACTCTCCAGAACAGGTATTTGCTCTGCAGTTCTTCACATTAATTAGAACAGAAGGCCATCGTAAAAGCTGCTATATTATAAAAAGCAAGATAGTAAAACTTCAAGAAATAGGCTTATTTAAAAATGGAAAATAATGGTAAGGAGTGACTTTTATATATGTTGCGTAGTTCATAAGGAAACGTTAATCAGTATTGTTGTATTGACATAAGTGGTGATGAGGTGATTTATACCATCTGTGCATCTGGCTCTGTGGATATATATATAAATTTGACCAGAACTGATGATATCAGCAGACTTACACTGAACAAATAAAATCCCAGTTATAAAGCATAGATCAAGGATGTGCAGCTATATAAGAGATGCGAGCAAAGGAACTGCTACAATGAGGATCTGATGTGAATGGGCCATTAGTAGAAATAAATACCTCAACAAATGTGATAAAGTCAAACCCTCTACAGAGCAAAACGCAACACAGAAATGTGAAAGTGATTTAACTAGTGTAGGTCTGGCAGTTGTCATAGTCTGGTGAGGCAAATCTCAACCTTGATTCACAGAATCTTACCTATATTTACATATGCTTAAATTAAAATAAATTCTTACATATGTGGAAATTCAAGCATGAACAGAAATTTAATTTACTTCATTGCAATTTATAGAAGATTAAGTACATGACAGACTGCCTTTCCTAAGGATTTTTTCCTTCTAAACTGGGCCCCCCTCTGCCCAGTTTGGGCCCTTCCATTAGTAAATACAAATTATTTAAAATGTCTATAAATTATCATGATCTCAGGAAGATTGTTGGATTTGGAAAGACTGGAAGGATAGCTGACAAGAATTTGACTTGATAATAGTTATTGGAGGGGTGTAAGCTGAAACAGTCAGGAAATGGGGCAGTCATTGAGTACTTACTCATCATGAACTAATGTGGCAAACCAGCCATTTTTAGGAAGCGATATAAATCTCAGTGCTTTGAATTTTAGAAGTAGAAACCTAGAAAGCATGCTGTTATAGATTATCTCACATTTTATTTTGCATTTATAAGACAAAATGACCAAAAGGTCATAAAGACGTCTTTCACCCCTACCATTTTATGATTGTAAATTATAAGATGCAAAGCTTACTGGTTATACCCAGCTATATCACTAAATTGGGGACAAGGCCAGAATGGGCAAGATCACTTTATTGGTGTGCAGGTCACAATCTTTGTGTATTTATTTTAGCTCTTGTAACAAAGGGGCCAGTGACCGGTGTGTGGGACCGGTAAACAAAGCTTTGCATGCTGGGTGACAGCAGGTCGCTGGCTTTCCACCGCTTCCTCATCCCAGAAGCGCCTCTGATGCTTTGTGGTGGCTGTTAAACAAGGGTGAGTTACAGACTACCATCTTACAAGCAGGAGCTTCACATACACTTGAATAATATACTAGCCTGGAAATTCTGCTGTTTCAGCTGCCACCCCACAAGCAGCTTAGCTGGCCACGCCGCGGCGGCAGATGTTTCAACGCAGGCGTCAAGTAGACAGTGATGGGTGCCCCCCACCAAAGCCCCCCCCGAAGCAGCATTTCCACTTGAGAGTTAAAAGCCCCAAGGGAGCTATAAACCCACCTTGTTAACTTGACACTTGGTAACGCAAACATCTCAAAAATCCCACTGCAAATGATACGTCTACCGCCTGGCTCGCGGCCAGGATTTCTCATGCAGTTTCAGTGTATGAAGATGATGTTGGTTTTAGGGAAGGTTCTGCTGAGCATTTGGTGGTACAGTTCGGCGTTTAATCACACTTCCTTACAGGGCAAGTGCAACGACAAAACGCACAAATAAAGTACACCTGATCATAATAATAAATAATTATATTTATGAATATAAAAATAATTTAAAAATAAAATTAACCTTCTCATTGCTGCCTTATCACGCCTGCCCTGCGGGGAGCATCCCGCGACAAGCCCGGCGGGCCAGGGCCACAGCCAGACCGCAGGGGCCCGGGGCTGGCGGCGTCCGGCGGCGGCGGGATCAGGGCGGCA
>JAVJGI010000014.1:57882641-57917883 GCA_035590275.1 Ibycter americanus | reverse complement strand
CTTCCTCGCACCTGCTCTGCTGGAGACATAAAGCCCGTGGGGGGGGGGGGTCGCGGCCCCCCGCGGGGGCTGAGACCGCCTCGGTGAAGGGGTCGCCCTGGTAAGGAACCCCCCGGGCCGGCCGCCGCTTCGGTAGCGCGGGGAGCGCGCTGGCAGCAGATGTGCAGCAGATAAATAGAGCAGGCGTAATGGGAGAAACTTTCAGGGCAAAACGAATTTTGAGTAGATTAAATGTTTTACTTCGGTAGTGGGCATTGGTGCTGTATCTGCGCTGCTACGAGCAATGCAATATGCTTCGCTCTGATTAATAGCCTTGCTTTTAGTCTTTGTTTTCGTCAAACTAAGAGCAGAAGGGTGAATTACTTCGAGAAAAGATTTTGCTCTTAAAGTGGCTGGTCTGCTTTGCTCTGCTAAGGAGCTCTGTTCTCTCTCGGGTTGCATGGGTCCATGTTAGTGACTTTACCTGAATCTGGGAGCGCTGCTCTATAGTCCCCAAAGCGAGCAGGGGCAGTGGTGTGGCAGGGAGTATGGCCGGTCTGTGTGCATGTGTGCGCAGAGGCTGGACTACTCCGAGACTGGGATTTAGCATTGCAGAGAGAAAGCTACAAAGCAGTTGCCTTAGCAGCTCTAATGGTCGAGTTTGTTCAAGAAGCCAAATGACTGGAAATTTTTCCTAGGTTGTATGAAGATGTTAAATGCAATGTTCTCAGGGGTGCGACAGTTGATTTTTAAAAAGCCAGTAAATAAGAAGAATGTGTGAAGCTGGGCTACTATATGTGCCTATAACATTCATGGGGTTTACAAGTAAAACCTTTGTATTCAGCCCAGCTTTTTACCATGACCTCCTCCCCCTGCCACTTATAGCAGCACTTGATAATAAGACCAGTCACAATACTGTCGGAGCACCAGAGGAGCAGAGGCAGGATAGCTGTCCAGGCAGAGGGCTGGCTTTGGAGCATCAGAAGAGACCCTTCCGAGCAGAGGTGGCTCGTGGGTGAACCTCCAGCCTTCCTACCTCCACACTGATATATCACTCAGTGCTGTTGGGTTGCATGGTCTTTTTCGTCCACCACAACAACCTCATAAGCCCGTGAATGCAGCAGTGGAATTTAGCCTATACTGTACACACTGTACAGTGTGATCTAGTGAACACTACTTTGGTCTTAATTACATGCATCTCATTGTTGTCTCATTGTTTGAATTGCTGAGATTTAGGGCCTAGTCCGTTAACTGCTATCTGTATGTGTCTACCTGTGATATTTGTAAGAATTCCCTATATGGGGTATGTGTAAGACTAGGTCCTTTAATTTGGTTAATAGAAGAGAGTTGAGCTCTTTTTGCAATTGATGATGTTTGGTTTTCACACTCAGAAGGAAATTATAGTGCTTATCATTCTCTTAAGAAGTTTATAAATATTCCACAGTCCCCATTATGCCCTTGTTTGTTATACTTGGAAAGAATAGTAAGAAACAGAAAAACAGTGATTTGCTCAAGGTTTTAGAATTTACTTGTGCCAAAGCTTTAACTTAGAATCTAAGAATTTCTTGGCTTTATCTCTGTGTTCCAACCATGAGAAACTGTGCCTTTCTGCCACATTTGAAGTACAAAATTATGTTTAGATATCTTCCAGTAATTATGAAATGCACTGAGAGAAAAAATGTTAGGTTGCATGAAACTTCATTCTCCTCTTCCAACCCAACTCTCCGTTTTAAAATTCTTTTTTAGTGAAATGCAACTATAACTGTCCATTTGTATGTATTTCTTTCAGATTTGCAACCAACATAATGCTGAAGGTCTCAACTTGGAACAAGCATTTCACAGAATGGCACAAACAGAATCTAATCTGGACCATGATGTATCATGGTTCCTTCTTCCGTCATACTGGGCTAAAATGGTTGTGGCATTAATTTCCTTCCTCTGTTTTGCTAACAGCTATGATGGAGATTTTGTCTTTGATGATTCTGAAGCCATCATCAACAATAAGGTTTGTCTCTCTTCTTTTCCCATGCACTCTTTGACATAAGTGGTCATAGGAAAAAAGTGATGATAACAGTTGATCTAAGTAGGCCCAAAATATTCATCCTAGTAAAAAACTTCCTTCTAATATGCCTTTTTTTGAACTTCATTTTTCAGTTTTGTTTTATTGGGTTTTTTTAAAGTAAGCTTTATTTAAGGTTGATAAACAAGCTGTGCAGTAGTGCTCTACTAAATAGCTAGAAGCATGAGTATGATTAACAAAATCTCATTCCTAAAGCTATTTCAATAATATTACTGGAGTTCTAATACACAAACAAAAGACTGAACAAATTAAACAGCCTTTTTTGGTTTTCCCCACAATATGTGTCTACTTTCATTCTTTTGCAAGTGAGATGCTTTGCTTAACAAGTGTTGATATCTGGTCGAGGGGAAGGGAGCTTTATTTGCCATACCAAATGGACTTTGTCTAAGAAAGCATTATCTAGGGTTGCTGCACATTTGGATATGATATGTAGTAAGGCTTATTCACAGGGTACCTGTACATCAAGACTGGCTATACATCTAATTTTACGCTCATTTCGAAGGCAGTGAGAGTATGCAGTAGACTTTTCTAATACCCGTTGATGTTAATAGGAGATTTTTCATTATCTTCTCAGGGTGACAGATGAATAAGCCCAATGAATAAACTTACTCTGGTTGCAAGATACCTAATGCATCGCTAAGTGGTAGTAGGGTGCAGGTGGTCTCCAGTTGTGGTTTATACAATAGAATTGTTAGAGGAGCAAGGAAAGCTTCTTTTTCCTATGTTCCTTCCCCGCTTAAAGTTCCTGTGACAACTGTTTTTTTTAAATAGAGGCAGAGTGTTTGTGTGTTCTATTATAAATCTGGTCACACGTGCGATGAAAAATCCTTGAAATGTTTAGAAATTAGATGTGACTCAAACCTCTAGCTGAGATTCCTTTGACTTTGAAGAGTTGAGTGTCTTCAATTGCTGAGACACTTGATCGAATCACATGTAGCAGTTAGTGAGCATGCCTGTGGGTGGGTCTTGGTGTTACAGCTCTTATGCTGTTCTGGAAGGTACTTGTAAATGTTCGGAAGGAGAAGCACAGGGTAAAAAGAATCACGGTCATCTGTTGATTCTGTTTCCTGAAGCCATGGGGTTACAAGGAGGGTAATCTGGAGATTCATACCACCAGGACACAATTCACACGTTTTTTTGCTTTGCACAAGGCTTAGAGGCAAGTTATTGCATTGTGCCTTTTAGAGTCCTACAGAATTACTGTTTCCTTAGACAAATTTGTATTATGCTTGTGTAAGTTATCATACCTTGAGTTATAAATATATGGGGGGGAAATACATCTGCCAAATTGGAAATAAATCTCAACACTTCTAAGAGGATACTGTAGGCAAATTAAGAACCTACAGTGACTTTTTTTTAGTTTTAAGAAGCATTATATTTCAAATTACACAGCTCCTGGCAATGTTTCATCCTGCAAAGTTTTATTTGGGGCACAGTTATAATATTTTCATTTCCTGAAAGAACAAACAAAGACTGATGTTTAAACAAGGCACGTTGTTTTGTTCATGTGCAATTTCCACACTTGTAATCTTTCTCCATTTCTTTCAGTCTTTACTTTCAAAATGTTTCAATTTATCTATGCAACACAACAACCTGCACCAGGATTATAGCTGTTGGCAATGCTGAGAAATTCAACCAACTGCTTAAATAGATTAATTCATACCTAGTCTGTATGTTTGAAAAACTGATGCTTATTCTATTTTTCACATCAAAATCCTCTTATTATTCCCTAGAAATTAATTTAGATTTTTGTGACAGTATCATTTTAACATGTGTTGTGAATATATGGAAATGCAAAATCCACAAGAAAAATGCAGAGACAGTGAGTTTACCAGTTTAATGGGGAGGGAGAGCATCTAGCAAAGGCAGTTTGTTAAACAAAGTACAGCATATTTTATTCCTATTCCATAGGAGAGACAGCAGGTAAAGTAATTTTGTAGATTTACTGAGCATTACTATACCAGTATTTTCTTGAGTATCACACAGTGACATTTTTGTTAATTTACTAGCTTCCACTACCACCCCAATCTTTATTTTATTTTAGTGAAAGTTATATTGTTAGTTGACCCCATGCCTACCGTATCATGGACCATTCTGTTGTCAGATTTTACTGGGTTTCAAGGCTGTTTTCCAGATGCTTTCCTGTCATTTTAAGCAGCATTTTAACTGGTACACAACAGTGACTTTTTATTTACTAGCTTGGCAAGACAAACAGTTGGATTAGAAGGACCTTCAGACACAGTGTGCCATAAGCCTTTATATAGAAAAACTGACCTTTCTTCAAGTATTGAACTCTGCTGTCTGTAAGCTGCTGCTAATCAAATATTTAGAGATTCTTTGATACCTACTTTAAGTTCTTAAAGAGAAAATCATACATGACTTTTAAACAGCTGTGTCTATTAGACCAATCCATTCCTATTTTAGGGTAAGTCCACTGAGTGGGAAAATTAATATAAGAAACTTTTTCTCACAGAACTTGGATACAAGAGCAAAATACATGACTGGAGATTTTTAGGTCATGTGGAAGTGTAATCTAATCACTAAGTAATTCCATGTATTCAGCTTTTCCTGCATTCTTCCTGTGGAAGACAAAAGACGACTGATTCTAGTGGAAAGGAAATCTAGCCTTGCACATCTCAACTATATTTCCCATCTCAAGTTATTGAAGACCATCTGTGACATAGAAGACATACTTTTAAGATTTTAATACTAAAAAAAAGTCTGTCTTTCGTAGTCCCTTTCTTTCGCAAATGTACATAAGGAGCAGTGCTGTTGGT
This sequence comes from Ibycter americanus, assembly GCA_035590275.1. Taxonomy (NCBI): domain Eukaryota; kingdom Metazoa; phylum Chordata; class Aves; order Falconiformes; family Falconidae; genus Ibycter; species Ibycter americanus. The sequence continues at coordinate 57,913,047 of JAVJGI010000014.1, read as the reverse complement.
TGGAAAAACAGTCTGAGGGCCACAACGCCCACCAACAGCTGTCCCCTGCGGAGTACAAAGACTTCAGTAGATGTTGGTGTACAGCCCAGTCCCAACTTGCCCCTGGAAAAGTAGGCTATATTGATTTAATGGGCAGCTGGTGGAGTGCGTTCCTGCTCTGAGAGTCAAATTATGACTTCTAGGGTTTGTGCATACCAGTGAGGAATGGAACAGGAATTTAGGTGCCTCAGGCCAAAATTGCAGTCCTGGGAGAAGAAAGAAATTTGTAGTTACTGCTTAGCAGTAGAAACATCTGTGAGAAAGTAAAGAAATTTTGCACCTTGATAATTCTAAAGCCCAAATAGGATCCCCTGTAAGTCTTGGTTTCTTAAGATTTTCCCTGAGAATGCCTTAATTGACAGCTGCAGTAGAGGACTTTTCAAAGACTACAGTGTTAGCCCTGTTGTCTTTTCTGTGAATTGATTAGTAACCTATTAGAGAATGCTTCACTTCATTTGACAATATGCTGGGGGTTTTAGCCTACTTCCCCTTCCTAATTGTTTTTTTGTTGGTGTGGGGGGGGGGCGTTTAACTGGTGGTTTAATACAGGCAAAATTTGATCAAGTGATAGAAATAAATCTCCTCCTGGATTTTCGGATGGATGAAAGTCAGAATGTATGAAGAGAGAATCAAGAAAAATTTGAGTTACTTTAAATTCAGTTTAGCAGCAGTCAGTCAGTATGACCCAGACATTTGGCTGTACCTTGGGACTAGCAGTGCTAGGTGTTTTCTGTTGTCTTGTTGGCAGGCCAAAAATGCTGGCTAAGGATGAGGTGGAAGGCACTGGAGACCACTGGAGGTGGTAGAAGCAAGTGAGATGTTAGCAGCATTTGAGAGGAGCTGGAGTTAGTGAACCAAGGATATTGTAATGCGGGAATCTTGTAGGTAGGTGGAGATGTAGGAGCAATAAGACTTAGGACACCAAGCTTTGTAAGCCCTTTCATGCATTTAGTGACCCGGTTTGTCTGCTTACTTGTGTTTGTATTGGCTTGTTAATCTGCTTTGGTTTGCTGGTCTCTTGAACAATTTCAGGGGAGAAGGTGGGGGTAGAGTAGTAACTTGTGGTTGTTTGCGAGTGTAATACCAGCACTTGCATGAAAGCTGTTCATTTGCTAGTACAGTTTTGTTCTGAGGTTTTGTCTTAAGTGTATTTAACCTGCACATTTGTTATAGCATAAATTGATATTTAATTGCCCCAGGGAAGCAGGGAGAAGAGGGGCAGGTAGAAGATGAATATGTTAGTATGAGTTTCCCAGCTTGCCTCACAGAAAACTAAGGTGGATGCTGCCAAGGTCCTTTTTTCCTCTCCAAAGTGAATGTTTTCCATTCAGTAGTCTAGGCTATTTGGATTTTTTCATTATCAGCATGGCTTTAAGATACAAGGAAAGAATAGACTTTTCCTTTGCAGTGTGTTGGGGTTTTTTTCCAAGTCCCCTACTCCACCCCGAATTAAAATAATTCATTCCTTTTCTGTCTTCTGCTATTAATCTTTTAGAGCAGTATATGGAGATTTTGGTTCTTGGTTTCATGTATGAAGAACTTTTAAAAAAACCTATTTGAATAGCATCCTGTGCGAAGTAAGGTTTCAAAAATAGCTGTCTCTTGTTTTCTATTGTCAATCTCCTTGCTTTCATGCTTTCATTAGTAATTGTGCTACTGACACTGGTAGAAAAATAGCTATTTGTGGCACTTTGTAGTTGGTCTCCTTCATGAGATAACCTAGACCTAAAATCAAAGGCTTTTTATAAAACTACAAGGTGAAGGATTTTATTATGTGTTTCATACCTCAGCTATTGACCAGATTATCAACTGATATGAATACACATAGCTCTACTAAATTTCCTGTAGTTATGCCTACTTACAGAATCCAAGCATCTTGGCCTTCATGATGATAGGCATCTAAGATGTGACCTTCATTGCAAACTTGTGTATCTTGTCAAATGTTGGTAGTGAGCCAAGAAAAACACCTGCTATGTTCATGTTAGCATGAGCTTGTATTCATTAGAACTTGTGTTTTAACTGCTTTGAACAAAACAGAAACGTTAAGAATCTGGTAATTTATGATGTTTCCTTTCAGGACCTCAGGGCAGAAACCCCACTTGGTGACCTGTGGCATCATGACTTTTGGGGTAGCAAACTCAGCAGCAATACCAGTCATAAGTCGTATCGACCACTAACTGTCCTAACTTTCAGGTGAGACTTGTCTTTTTGCTTGAGGTCTGATGTTTTTTTAACATATTTTGGCTTAATTGATTATAGGGAGAAGGTAACAGAAAAGGAGAGAGACAAAGTATCTGTAGGTAGTTGGATACCTTTCATTAATATGATTTTCCTGTTCACTACCTTAATCTCAAATAGACTTTTAATTTTCAAACTGTTTCTTTCCCAAAGTATACATTATTTTGACAATCTGTATTTCAATTCATCTTATGCTCTTGTATATACCTTGGTACTAGGAGCAGTATGGTTCAGTATGTAGGTCACATCACCAAAGAACTAGGAGGTGTATGTTCCCTTCACTTAGCCATGCTGCCACTTATACTGCTATTGTAGTTTCTGTTCTCTGCTTTCCTGGTGACCTGTCAAATATTATTATTTTTTTATAAATAGCATCAAGCTACTGTGGCCTTTTGCCACTAAGTCACTGAATAGTCTTCCCACCTCTTCCCCCTGATATTCTAACTTCCAAGTAAGTGTTTGTGTCTGAGAATCCTAATGAGAGAGATGTCTGCCTGTATATATAAACTTGCTGGTTTTCTCATATAACTAAAAGTTTATGAGAATTACTTCTGTAGATGCTTAGCTCATGTTTTTTGCACAAAGATTTGAGCAAGCAGTAGGCCATGTAGAAATTTGGCACATTGATGCAGACAATCTTTGAGGACTCAGTCTTAAGCTTCTTTATTTTCCTCATGCAGCTCTGTGTTGTGTATGGGGGACCTGGCACTGGTTCTGCAGTTGTGTCCGGTCTAAGCTGGGGAGTAAGTGATTGTGGAAGTACTCCCCTCTGAGTCCTTGTATTCAAGCAAAAACACTGACTCTTGAGTGCAGTGTCAGTGTTTTAAGTACTTAGCACTGTGGGTTTACTGTCTGTTGGGCATTCTTCACATTTTCATCAGGGAAAACGTGCAATGGAATAGAATGTGTAAGAGTCTTAAACCTATTAAAACTTTCAGTGCATTACACAGCACATGCTTTTCTTTCTTTTCAAGGTCTCTGTGGTATATTCCATCTCTAGTAAGTTAGCATCCTGGTTAGTGTAAAGAGCAAACTGGGATACAGTCATTTCTATATCTGAAAATATAGATGAGCATGTGGAGATGGTCCATAAAATACTATTTTCACAAGTAAGAAATTGGTTTTCTTAATTTCCCTAAGCTCCAACTTTTATGTCTATCATATTTATAAGAGGTTGAGGGTTTTTTATAGATTTCACTTAAGCCAAATGCAGACTGACCAAATGAACTATATAAAATCCCCTATCTAAATAAAGTTTCTGTCTGTCTCACCTACTGATAAAAGTATACAGATAATAACAAGATGTTTCTCCCTTTTCTTATCCCTCTCCATTTTACTGCAGAGTTCCTATCTTGAATAGGGTTTTAGACTGAGTTCTGACTTACACTTCCTCCTGGTTCTAAAACTTGCATGCAACCTCTCTCTAACCAGTCTTACAAATTAGTTACTAAGATGTGCTAACTGACTACTTTCTGGATTGATACTGATTGTACTCAAATGGTTTCCACATCCTCAGTCCAAACACTAGGACGTTTTTGTCAGTGGAAATCATGCTCTCAGTGCATATTAATTTCCTTATTGTGTGGACTTAAATCAAATAATTTCATCAGGTTGTTTTTGGACATAGTTTCTCTTAAGCCCAGGGGTATCCCCCCAGCAGGCTGGGTTGTTTATTCACAAGACGCTCCTGCATTGCAACACTGACTTTATGTTGCTGACCAAAAGCCAGTTTAAGTAACCATAGGTATGATTAACATAATAGCATTAACATATGTCTTTGGAGAGGATAGATATTATGCCAAATATGGTACCCCATGTGAATTCCTTTGAGTAAAGATCAAGACATTGTTTCTAGCTGACTGTGGTGGCTAAGTAGTAATTACCACATGTGCTGGGGTTGCTGGTATTTTTCAGCCCTTTCTTTGTGTGCGTGTGTGTGTGTTTCTAATATGATCTTGCTGTGGGGTTATTTAGGTTTTCTGTTTGCATGTCTCTAACGCTAGGAATTACATCAATGGGTAATGTTTTTGTTTCTATATAGAATTAATTACCTTTTTGCTGGAGGCTTCTACCCAGTTGGTTTCCATGTCATCAATATAATACTGCATTGTACTATCTCAGTGTTGATGGTTGATGTGTTTTCAATATTATTGGGTGGACTGCAATTCAATAATAAAGGAAGAAGGCTAAACCTGGCTCCGAAGACATCTCTTCTAGCTGCTTTGCTGTTTGCTGTACATCCAGTGCACACTGAATGTGTAAGTACTGAATAATTAGCTCCGACAATTTATATCTTAGAGGTTCTTGACCATCTTGACTAATTAATTCTGACATAGTGTTATACTCTACACATTGCTTTCATATATTCTTAACGCTTCTCTTGGCACATGAGAACAATCAAATATTATGGTTAGTACATCCAAAAGCTTGTAATTCCACAGGGCTGGACCTTATTAGGGAAGATAAATTAAATCATTTAAGTACAATAACTAAAGAAGGATAGCCCTAAACTACAGAGTTTTCCTAATTACTGCATTAAGAATTCATTACTAGAAACATCAGCTCATGTGCAGCCAAGGAGAATGGAAGATAAACTGAATACAAATGCATAACCACTTTTCATTTCCACTTGCTTTGATAAAAAAAAAAAAGAGAGAGAGAAAAAATTGGAGTTAAGGGCATTATATGAACTCTGTGTGACTGTATCGAGTTTTGAATTCATGCTGCAAGGAGGACGCTGGGAAAAATGGAGGGGGCTCAGAAGAGCTATGAAAATGATTGAAGGACTGGAAATCATCCTGTGTCATGAGAGATTGAACTCCATGGGTTTATATTTTTAATATGAAGGAGAAGATTAAAGGATTTTTTTATCACAGTCTGTAATTATGTACATGGGGAACACAAATTTGATAATAGTAGGCCCTTTAATAGTGCAGACAAAAGCACAACACTGGCTGGAAGTTGAAGCTGTAAAGATGCAGAATAGAAACATGGCACATGCGTAGCAACCAATTAAAATACCTGACCAAAGATCAAAGTCTTTGTGTGGAAATTCTAGTGAACAAGAAATGGTTTTCACAAAAAACTCTTTTGTACTCATAGCTAAGAAAATCTTATGGCCTTATGCCAGTGGGCATGCTGGATGTGGTCACAGATTGCTTGATCTTGTAATAATGAATAAATGAAATAATCAGAATGCAGGATTATTTTTTTATTATTATTATTTTTTAGTTTGGAAGGACCAAGCTCCTGAAAAAGTACTAACTTTAACTTCAAACTTTGTGCTAGCAGTGAACACTGAATCTTCAGTGCACCTTATTCTCTATGTGGCACTGATTTTTCATTTATTCGCAGTATGCTATGTTTTTGGCTTTTTTCTTTTTGCTTTGCACATGATTGATGGGGAATAGGTTATGGAAATCTTTGCCTCTCAGCTGACTGGGGACCCTGTATGTATTGGAAACCTAGAGATGGTGCAAAGTTATGTATTGGTAATTTGGCACCTTTTTGGCAGTGTGGCTAAAACATCCTGCCAATCATTCTCTGGTGTTTGCTCACCTGCAGAATAATTTCTTGGTGAGAATGTGTTGTGCTGGTGTCAGAAGGGCCCCTTGTATTTGTTCTCCAAAACCAATTCTGGACGTCGAAGTGAAGTATAAGAAGTCTTCAGTGCTTTTGATGTTCTGACGTGTAAAGACAAATCTCACTTGAGCCTTATCTTTGCAGTAGACCTACTACTGACTCCTTTATCAATATCCATAATTTTATTCTTCATTGCATTTGACTCTAAAAATATATTTAAATCAGCAGGTAAATATTAACAAGACCGTGGTCATGTGAAATAAATTACAAGTGATGGGGTCTGCTTGCATATGCGAGGTTTGAAGACTTTGCTTTGGGGAAACACTGGAAGAAGAGAAAAAAAGTAGCATGCTTATTTACCATGTCTCTTCTAAGATCCAGGAGTGAACAAAAGCCTCTAATCATTTACACAGTGAATAATAAATCTTGCTGCACTGAAGCAGTTCAGCAGCTAGAACTGCTATGGTTCTAGCATAAGTGTGTGTCAGGCAGCATCTCCTCAAAAAGCATTCCTCATGATTTTAAATTGTGAGTTTTAAGTATCATGACATCATGGTTTTGAAATGAGATGACATATTTTGACATAAAATTGTGAAGAGTCTGTCTGTTTGCTGCTTTGGATTTTGGTGTATACAGCACAAAACAAACTGGCATGTACAACAACCCTTGAAAAGTTTAATGCTTTCAGTACCAATGTAAAAAAAATGATCTGTCATTATCCTTTTTCTCCCTACAAGTAAACACTTTTGTGGTATAGTTCATTCTTCTAAAAAATGCTTATTCTTTGTAACATTTAAGTGACGAAATACTAAATGAAACGTGGACATTAGAATAACCTGATACTAATTTTAAACTTTTTTTTGTTTACCTTGTTACCAGAGACTGTAGGCCTGATCCTGCATTTGAGATAGCATTGTATTGTTGGAGTCATCTGAGGCCATATGTGTGTTATTAGCCCCTTAATCTCTTTGTTTTAACAAGTTGGCATTTACTTTGAAAATTGTGTCATTTCACCTTTACTTTTATCTCATTAGCTGAGAGCAGTTCCTGAAACAGAGTGACGCTTCATTGTTTTCACCTTTCAAAGCACTCCACAGCTATTGAGTTAATTCTCATAATTCCTCAATATGATAGAAAAAGAAGCAGGGAAGTTAGATGCATGGCTTTGGATAAATCAAGAAGTTTTTTCTGAACTGAATTCAGGAGTCCAACAGTTTCTCCTTTTATGGTGCTCAAGTGAAGCTGAGGGTAAAGTGGGAGAGACTTTTTTCAGTGGATTCAGTCCTACTGTCATGCCTCTATGCTTATCTTTCTCTCTATGATATTACTTAGAAATAGTTGTTCTGTCATGTCAGGCTGACAGAAAAAAAATGCCCTTTTCCTAAGAGAGGATTAGCAGGTGCCTTTAAACAAAATGAAGATACAATGTATCTTTTTACTTTCCGCTTTTCATTCTACTCACAAAATGGGACAACTGGCATACTATACAAGAACCAAAGTTTCTGCTTTTGACCCTGAAACATCACCTCAGAAAGTGGATTAACCCGCCCCCTGTAGCTGTTCTGTCCTTCAGAAAGGCCTCTCTGTACACGTTATCCTGGAAACATGGAACCCAGCATTCCGGGAAGTAGAGCTGAACTGAAAAGTAAGGGGTCTTTCCATGGTCTTTGTTCTCTGGGACCTCACTAGAACATACACCCAACATCAGGGCCCATACAGTCCCCTGCCAACACCCTGTGTCATGATTTCCACAAAAAATTCATGGTGTACCCTGATGCTTATGTAATTGGGGAATGAAGATCCAAAAATATGTCGTGCTGTGTCTCAGCAAGTTATTGTAAATACAGTTTAAGGGCTTGAACCAAAGTTTGTTGGTGGCCATGAGAATGCTCTTGATTTAAATAGGTTGCATCAGATTGGAATACAGAAGTCCCAGAATGTGTTTATCATTTTCTTGTGCATTAGTACAGCTTCTGTTACAAGATGCGTTTGGAGGTAGTTCTAATGCAGTCAATTAGTATAGCACAAAAATCTGCCAGAGGAGGGATTTTTATTTTTTTTTTTTTTCTTCCTGGTTCTGCAGGCTGGAAGTTATTTGTCCTGAGCATTCAGACTGCAATTTAAAGGCTGGCTTGTCTTCTGAAAATGGACAGTCTTGATTTTGCATTTCAGCAGAGCTGACGGTTTTGTTGGGGTTGAGGATGTTTGCTAAGAGTTCTACTGAAAGGCACCCTGATCCAAAAACCAGATGGAATTGGGCCTAGTCTACATTTTATTCAGTGAAGTCCTTCTTCATTACTTACTCAGTTTTTCATAAATTAAAGCCATATCTTTTACCTAGCTGATACTACGCAGTACCCAACCAAAATTAGGATGTGGCTTAGAAAACTCGGTATACCTAATGCAGTAAACCAGGTTTAAAAAAGAAAAAAAGGTGATACAGTGATATTCTTTTCTACATTTCACTTTGTATATGTGTGTGTACCTTTATCTCAGGTTTTCTATTAATAAAATCTAGTAATCTGAAACTATTTTTTTTTTAAGGTTGCCGGGATTGTTGGCAGAGCAGACCTACTGTGTGCCCTGTTCTTTTTGTTGTCATTCCTTGGCTACTGTAAAGCATTTAGAGAAAGTAAGCATTCTGTTTGCCCCTTTGAATTTATATTGTATTTTCTGCATTCATATATTTATGTGAAGTGTAGCAAAACTATAAATGTCAGCTTGATGTGGTTTGAATTTATTAATGCTTATACCCTCATAAAATATTTTTTAAAAAAATAAAAAAAAACAAACCACACCAGACCTGCTTTAGCAGGTATTTATTGTTAGAAGAGCTGGAAGGGTTGCTGTCACTAATTCCCGTTAAACACTAAGAATTTATTTTAAGAAAAGTCTGTTTAGTACTAGGCTTATTCGTTAAATGTTTTACTGTTTAGAAGCATAAAGAGATATTTTAGTAAGTGTTTCAGAAAGAAATCAAACCTATATATTCCTAAATATTTTAGTACACTTTATGCCATTATGTTGGGATGGCTTAAATGGGAACAAACTTTAGGAACATTACTTGTATTTTTAATGAATATTTAAGAATTATTCATATAAATAAGCCCTCTACGTTCCTGCAATATGCAAGTGCTGGCATATACATGCTGAATATAGTGTTACTCCTAGAGTTTTTGTAAGACAGCTGTATTTAACATGAACAATTCCTTTGTAGATATTTTTTCAAGTGAGCTTTCAGATCTGTTCTATTATTTGATCTGAATGCAGGTTGGCAGTTCAAATACAGCTGTGGAGAAATTATCTAGGGGCTCTGTTAAGTAAACACACAGGAATACATGAATTCATGATTATGAAGAATTGCAGAGGACATGCAATCTGGTACCTGAATGTGCCCCATCACAGGAAATACGGGAATCATTTGGTGAGCCCATGAGGAGCTGTGTTGTGAAAAGCTTGTATAATGTCAGTTCAATAGGCATGGCCTGTAATGTTTAAGCAGAATTGGCAGTGTATTACAGAGGTACCTGAGCTGGCTTTAGGTGCTCTAGCTTAACAACATAGTCTCATGACTATCACAGAATTTAGTGTAGGCTGATGGGGGTAAATTAGTCCACAGTGAGCTCTAAGATGGTGTGAATAGCTCCTGCTAATTGAGTTTAGATTGTTTACAACTATTTTGCGTATTTCTACAGGTGATACTGTAAGTTTAAGTTAAACTTCACCACTTCAAATGATATTTATTGTGATTCCTGTTCACTTCTGATATATTTTTTTTCTCCCCTTTGAGTAGGTTTCATTTGTTTCAACTGGATTAATAATTTCTTGATGAAAGTTTGCCTTGGGATTTTGCTTGCTCATTTATTCTTTTCTCACCTCTTTTACTGGGTACAGTTGTGCTTTGATGTTTCTTCTGTTAGTGCCAGAGTAAATTAGACAAATCAAAATACTGGCTATGTGCTTTCCAGTTTGTTGGTACAGGTAAACCTATATGGCAGGGGTAATAATCTTTGCTTGAAGAACTCAAGAGCCAAATTCTTGATAGGATGACCATTAGATGACCAAATAGGGTGACCATTGGAGACTTTTATGTAGAACTGTGTAGTTATTTTGTTATGGAGGACGTATCAGGGATGATTAAGAAAGTGACGTCTACTCTGGTTAGGGATATTCTGATTGCTTGTGCAACTTGCAAAGGCCAGTATGATAGCTTTTAGAAGTCAGTGTCATTTTAATAGTATTCTTGTACTGAAATTCTTGTCATTGATACAGAAGAAGGAAAGTGTTGTGAAGACAAGATACTAAGCACCACTTAGCATTTTTTATTGGACATTACATCATAATAGGATCAGAGCTATGTGTCTTAAGCAGATTTGCCAAGGAAAACTACAGTCTACCAGCATAGCTGTGCCTTTTGTCTTTCAGATCAGTTTTCAATGTTTACTGTCACCTTCACTGCCAGCTTTTCCCTCAGTGACTTCTTAAAGAAGCTTAGACTTTCTTTGTACTCAGGATTTTGTATCCAAGTTTCATACCTGTATCTCTCCCAACAGTTTCCTCATTTTGGGTAGTTTGGTGACGATTTCAGGTTCTTGCAGATCCTATCTGTCATGTCCTAAGCAAGAGAATGAAAAGTCATTTCCAGCACTGTGGAGAGCACTAAGTTCTTTAGCAGATCTTGCATGGAGCCTGAAGGGAGGAGCCCAAGCTTCAAAGTATATCTTTCCTGTGAACCTTACATGATTTGCTGCAGGCTAATGAGCAATGCACCAAAAACCCAGACATTTCAGAGTCAAGGTTTCAGATTGGAATGGTTCTAGTCTGAAAACTGATGTTGAAATGCCTGGGTGAGATTCACTGCTCATCCTGGATGTGCCTCGCTGTGAAAATCATTCATTTGTAAATAGAAAGTTGGATGAGATAGAACAGAATAGACTTACAGTTGGAAGGGATGTACAACAATCATCTAGTCCAACTGCCTGACCAACTCGGGGCTGATCAGAAGTTAAAGCATGTTATTAAGGGCATTGTCCAAATGCCTCTTAAACACAGACGGGCTTGGGGCATCAACTACCTCTCTAGGAAGCTTGTTCAAATGTTTGACCACCCTCACGGTAAAGAAACTCTTCCCCTGATGTTCAGCCTGAACCTCCTCTGATGCAGCTTTGAACCATTCCCACGCTGTCCAATCAGTGGATATCATGGAGAAGAGGTCAGCACCTCCCTCTCTACTTCCCCTCCTCAGGAAGCTGTCTCTAGAGAGCGATGAGGTTCCCCCTGATGCTGCTTTCCTTCAAACTAGACAAGCTGATGAGGTCCTTAGCTGCTTCTCACAGGACATTCCTTCTAGTCCTTTCACCAGCTTTGTTGCCATCCTCTGGATGCACTGAGGGACCTTAACATCTATCTTAAATTGTGGGGCCCAGAGCTGGAGTGCACAGTACTCCAGGTGAGACTGCACCAATGCTGAATACAGCCAGATAATCGTGTCTTTTGACTGGCTCGTTATGCTGTGTTTGATGCACCCCAGGATGCAGTTTGCCCTCTTGGCTGCCAGGGCAGACTGCTGGCTCATACTGAGCCTGCTGCCAACCAGCACCCCCAGATCCCTTTCTGCAGGGCTGCTCTCCAGCCACTCCTTTCCCAATCTATATTTGTGCCCAGCATTACTCCATCCTAGGTGCAGAATCCAGCATTTTGACTTGTTAAATTCCATCCCACTAACCACGGTCCAATGCTCCAATCTATCTAGATCCCTCTGCAAGGCCTCCTGTCCCTCAAGAGAGTCAACAGCACCTCCCAGTTTGGTATCATCAGCAAACTTGCTAATGGTGCATTCAACTCCTGCTTCCAGATTGCTGATAAATATATTGAACAGAACTGGCCCTAGAATTGAACCCTGAGCAACACCGCTGGTGACTGGTTGCCAGCCAGATGTAGCCCCATTCACTACAACCCTTTTTGCTCTGCCCTTGAGAGCCAGGCTTCATCCAGTGCACTGTGAACACGCTTATCCCACAGTTGGACAACTTGTCCAGAAGGATGCTATGAGGGGAAAATATCAAAAGCCTTACTAAAATCCAGAAAAACTACATCTGTCACCTTCATCCACTATGTGAATGACATTGTAGAAGGATATCAAATCAGTTAAACAGGACTTCCCCTTGTGAACCCATGTTGACTGTGGCTGATGACTGCATTATTCTTTAAATGTCTTTCAACAGTACTCAGTATAATCTTCTCAATAATTTTTCCAGGAACTGAGGTTAGACTAACAGGTCTGTAGTTCCCTGGGTATTCTCTCATGCCCTTTTTGTAGATCAGAAGAACATTCCTCCCCAGACTCCTAAGACCTGTGGTAGATGATTGAGAGGGGTCCTGCCATGAGTCTGCTAGCTCCTTCAGTACTCTGGGGTGAATCCCAGATTGTCTCCACCACCAGTATCCCTACAAATGTGACCCCCAGCCTCATAAGCCAGCTGTTTCACATTGTGTCCATTATGTTGTGGTATTCTCAGGCTTTACTGGCTGAACCTTCAGGAATTTTCCCTACTTTGTCACCTTAAGCATCTACCTTGGTCATGCAAGTTAAAAGCCTTTTATCTCTGCTCCTTCTGTGTAGTCACTCAAAAGAGAGACTCCTTTTGATGGCCAGTGAGAGGAATAGCTTATCTTAGGCACTTGCAGTCATCTTCTAGAGGTACCAAAATCTCTCAGTTGTGTAGGAGCTTAGAAAGACTAGGCTTATAACTTAAGGTGCGTTTCCATTGTCACTTCAATTGGGCAGAAGTGGAGGTGGCTGCTAAAATGGAGCAATCTAGCTTCCTTTTATCATAGAACTAATTAGGTTGGAAGGAAACCCTGGAGGTCATCTCTAGGCCAACAGCTTAAAACAGAGCTAAATTCATAAATAAGGTTGCTTGGGGCCTTAGCCAGGTGAGTTGCAAAAATCAAGGGTGGTGGGGTAGTGACACATGACCAATTTGTTGCCTCCTCTTTTCCTATGTTGTATTCTTCAGCCTCCTAACCATCTCTGGTTCTTTACTGGACTTCTGGGTTGTTGATGTGTTTCTTGTGTTGGACACCACACTGAACACAGTACAGTTGATGTAGCCTCATAAGAGCGGAGTAGAGAGGAACTACCACTTTCACTGACCTGCTGGTTACGCTGTAGCTATTACAGCCCAGTGTGCATTTCACCTTCTTCATTGCTGCACAGGTGCTCTATGGACTCACCTTCAACTTATCAGATGGGAACTCCAGATCCTGTTCTGCAGAGCTGCTGCCTAGGCAATCCCCAGCCTGGACTGTTGCATGGTGCTTTGATTTTCAGGAGGATTCCGTCAGCCCATTTCTCCAGCCTGTCATGGTTCCTGCAAATGGCTGTCCTGTTCTCCACTGTACCCAACTCTAGCTGAACCCCTCCAACCACCGCAAACACTTTCTGCCTTGCTGTAATTTTTTTGCTTTGGGAGGGAAGGTTGGGCCAGCCTGCAGCTGTTTGAACATTAGTGTCTGTATAGGAAAGGGTAGCATCTATTGGAAAGGGCAGCTACAAAGAGAATGGAGGCTCTCTCTTCACAAGGAGCCACATGGAGAAGACAAGGGGCAATGAGTACAAGTGGCACTGGGAGAGGTTTCAGCTTGATATAAGAAATAAATTTTTTACATAGAGAATAATCAATCACTGGAACAACTTCTCCAGAGATGTGGCAGAGTCCCCATCACTGGAGGTTTTCAAGATGCAATTGGACAGGGTGCTAGGTAATCTCATCTAGATGCCCTTTCCCACAAAATGTTGGACCAGATGATCTTTGGAGGCCCCTTCTAATGTAGGCTGTTCTGTGATTCTATGTTTGTGTGAAGGGCTTTAGGAAAAGGTAACCAAATATGGGGAAGTGGTCGTAGTAGAGTATGACTTTTCAGTGGTTTTGTTGTATTAAAGTAAAAATGAAGTTTTACCCTAGGATGCCTCCATTTTGATGGTATGAATTTCCTTCCTTTGTGAACAGTTCTTCTAGCCATTCACAAATAATAAGATAAATAAGGAATAAAGACCTTTTTATCTGAGTTTAGCTGAGTTTGATTCTGCACAGATTAAGGGAGTCAGACAGCAAAAATGTAGTCCCAAATGTAAGCTGATCACACTCTGAATATAGGTAAAGAATAAGCATTTTAAAAATATGCACATATAGTTTAAAGAACAGACTTAAACAATGTCTCCTAAGCAGCAAAGAAAAAATACCCTTTCTTCTCTCAGAATGTTTTCCTTCTGCTGGCAAATCCACAAGATCCAGAAAGTCTGTGATACCGCCAGTGCCCATTGGTAGTTCTAGTCCAATTAAGGGTTGGTATTGCATCACTTTCTGGGTCCGACCAAGATGTTAATTTATCTTTGTGGAATAGTCTTTGTTAGTAAGAAGAAGAAAACAACAAAACCCCTCTGTGCATTCCATTGCATCAAGCTTATGTTTCTAATCAAATATAGCTGCTTTATGATAATCCTACAGAAAAATGGGATCTACTAGTCTGTTTTAACATCCCATTTCCTTTTGTCCTGCTACATTTTGGTATGTTAAAGGCAAGCGTGACCCTAAACCCTAGGTCAACAGCATGTATCCTTGTTTCTGGATTTGGCTGTCACGTGTATATAGCACTTAAGTCACTAACTTTTTACAAGCAGCAGGAGAGCTATCATAGGTGGATTTTTTTTCAAATTGTTATTAATAGATGCATGGTAGCATGACTCTTTTGGAGTACTTAAAAGAGGGTACAACTGTAAGGCCTCGGGATTTGTGGACTGTACTTGTGGAATGCAGTCGACTGCATTCGATACACATTTCAAATATAATTATCAAAACATGTTTGGTGCCTGTTTGCTTTTACTGATGAACTTTGAGTGAGCATCAGAGTACCATGAACATTGAAAAGACTGAGTTGATGCAACCGGTATAGTTGTGTCCTCAGTAACATATACTGTTTTGTTACCAGCAGCATCCTAGTGCTACTATCAGGACAGATAGATTATCTCAGTCTTTCATAAAGAGCCTGACTATTCTTGCAACACAATGTGAGATTTGTGTACAGCTGAGTTCCAGAAATCTGTTTGTGTTTCACTAGCATAGACATAGTTGTTGAACTGTCATTTTTGGCCTCCTCTAAAGGAGTCAAAAGTCATAGCAGAGAGACTGCTTAGTGCTTGTTTTCACCCGGTGTCTAAGCGAATGAATGTAAGAAATTTTTTTGCTTGGGAGTAAGGACTCATAAAATGTCTGAGGAGGATTTGGGGGTACTGTCAGAAAAGTATATATAATACTGAAAACAATCAGGAGAACAGAAAATGATCGGTGTCAGAATGGAAAAAAACCCAAAGGAAAATAATGGGGTTTTGTAAAGCTCAATATATACTGCAGGTTGTTTGCCTGACATGGTTTCTTTGTGATTTTGGGTAGACAGTTTCTTTTAGCTGGAATCTGTAGCGTTAATTTTATTTTTTTTTAAAGTATAAGCACTTAACACACTATGTGGGCTATAATTGTGTCTTACTGAAGTTCTGCAGTTCCAATTCTTTTCCCCAATATACAGGTTTTGATGTTACCATCTTTGATAGGATAACATTTATATTTGCAAGGAACTAATCTGTTGTTCTCATTCTGTCCTGCTGTTTTAAAACACAGCTGTGGGGACAAATCCACTGCATAGGCTTTGGAGACAGCAAGAGCTGACAACTGTTTAGGTATGTTCTGAAGGGAATTGTGGGTTATTAACTTTGTTGAATTTTAATGCAGCTTTTCTGGGAATTCATAAGGCAATTTAAAATTGCTGTAGTATTCATTTTGCCTTCCTTTGTCTTCAACTTTGACAGTGATCCAGTTGCATGTATTTGCCATCTGCATTGGCGATCTAAGAGTGATACAAAATGAGGAGTTCAAGATTTGTTTTGTGTGAATAATATTGACCTGGATATTAAATAGGGGATCAACTGTTTGCTCATATGCTATGACTTCTAAAAATGACTTTGTTCTGGTTGTGTGTTTCTGTTTTGTTCTGTTCTGTCTGGTTGCCTGTTAATCATCTACTGGTTCATCACTAATTTGATAAAGCATGTGAAGTAGACTGTAGTGATGTAGTTCTGGGAATATTGGAAGCTTGTATTATGGAGGTTTTCCTGCAGATTGCAAATGTCTCCTGTGTGAAAGAGATCATTGTTAAGATATGGGGAATTTGTTAGCTATTTTGCAATTGGTTAAGAGGTATTTGCTGTTATTAATCATGTGGGCCCTGGTTTTTCAGCTGTGTGCCCTACTGTTCATATTTGAACATATTGGGGGGGAATAGTTGTATGTGGAGAAACTAACAATTCTGTTATTTTAGTGGGCAGAGGAGCTTGTAGAACTAGTGCTACCTTTTGCTTGTCCAGGAGGGTGTAATTCAGGGATAGATGATCCCTTCACTGTAGCCTATATGTAATGAGTTTGAGATACTTGGATATGTTTAGGAATTGCACTTGCTTTTGTAGTTCCATTGTTAAGTGAAACACTGAGCTTGAGCTACAGTAGTATGTACATTTGGAGACACACAAGGAGATCTCAGGCTTAAGTTAATTCTGACAGTGGATTCTTATGTGATCTTTTAAGACTAGGTAATTCTTCCCCCTTTGCTTAGCAATTCACAAGCAGGGAAATCTTAGAGCTTGGTTAGATGAGTTTTGTAGTAGTTTAGTTGAAAGATACCATCCCCACAGACAAGGCACATGAATGGAATGTATGAGCATTTCTGATCTATTTCAGTTAAAAATTAAATCTTCCTGCAGGAGCTCAACATAACTTTGCTTCGACTTTCAAAGAAGTAGGTGCTTCCACAGAATCAGTTACTGGGTTTCACCTGAAGATGGTGACTTCTTAAACTGCTCCAAGCTGTCACCTGGGTGAGCCCTAAGTTGCTCAATTAGCTCTGAAGAAGGAGATGCCAAATGTCTAATTGTCTGAATTGGTAACAATTGTTTGGGATATTGTTAGTCTGACTGTAAAGTAAGACTAAGCTTAGTACTCTAAACATAGTATTTTCTTCATATCCTTAACTCCTAAGGAATTTGCTTTCATTGACTTATGGATTTAGGACACTGCAAAATAAGGTCTCTCAAAATAGGATTAGTGTTTAGGAAGACAGAGTTCAGGTGTATCACAAATGTGCTGCTCATAAATTTAGGATCAGTCAATTCCATGCTGTAAAACATTTTGTGTATGCATCCTTGCTCTAGGAATGCTTATACTTGAGTCTAGCAGTCTAAATGGAGGAGCCCTCATGGCTTGATCATGGTTTATGTAGGTATTTCATTGAATCCCCTCAGGTTTCAGACTTAACATAGTCCTAAAGAGGGACCATCTGAGCAATGCTTTTTGGTTTTGGATAGAAACACCACGCATTTCTAGCTTAACAAAAAAAAAACCAAAAACCACTCAAGTACTCCCATTTCTTTGGCATGCTTACAGTTTTGTCCATCTGTTAGTGGCACAATGCCCACGCACAATATGGTGTACCAGTTTCAACCAGCCACAGGTGCCAACAGAAGATTGGTTTCATTTTCTGACACAAGATTTTTCTGGTGGGAAGTAGCGTCGTATTAGGGGAATGTGCTTTGCTAGACTGATTAATTCTGTTGGCGTGTGTATACCTCATAATAATAGTTAGCACTTATGCAGTGCTTTACATTTTCAAATCACTGTTATTATTAAAAAAAAAAAAAAAGATTGAAGGTATTGCTGAATGACTGTCTTTTTTATCTATCTTTCCAGCCTACTTTACTGACATTTCTGCAGCTGGGAATGGGGGGGTGGGGGGGTGGGGGTGTTTTGCAGTTTAATCACTGTTGAATGTTTGTAACATTACAACTCTCTATATATGATTGTATTGACCTTTTGAGGCTGCAAAAGAAAACAAAGGAACAGAGATCATGGTTTTCAGGAGGAGATCTTGATCACAGGATCACAGAATGGTTGAGGTTGGAAGGGGTCATGAGGTCACCTGAGCCGACCTGCTGGAGCAGGATCACCTTGAACCAGTTGTCCAGATGATTTTTGAGTTTCTTCAAGAATGGGAGGCTTCACAATCTCTCTGGGCAACCTGTGCCAGTGCTTAGTCACCCTCTCAGTAAAAAAGTGTGTCCTCATGTTCAGACAGCACCTCCTGTTTGTGCCCATTTTCTCTGGTCCTGTCACTGGGCACCACTGAGCAGAGCCTGGCTCTGTCTTCTTTGCACCCTCCCTTGAGGTATTTATGTACATTGATGAGATTCCCCTTGAGCCTTCTCTGCTCCAGGCTGAAGAGTCCCAGCTCTCTCAGGCCTTTCCTCGTAGGAGGGATGCTCCAGCTCCTTTATCATCTTACTGGCCCTTCATTGGACTTACTCCAGTACATCCATGGCTCTCATGTACTGGGGAGCCCAGAACTGGACACAGTAGTCTGGGTGTGGCCTCATCAGTGCAGAAGAGAGGAGAAGGATCCTGTCCCTTGGCCTGCTGGCAATATTTTGCCTAATGCAGCCCAGGATACCATTAGTCCTCTTTCCTGCAGGGACACATTGCTGGCTCACGTTCAACTTGGTGTCCACCAGGACCCTCAGGTGCTTTTCTGCCAAGCTGCTTTCCAGCTGGATAGCTCCCAGCATGGACTCTGCCTGGGGTTGTTCCTCTCCAGGTGCAGGATTTTGCAGTTCTCCTTGTTGAACTTCATGAGGTTCCTACCAGCCCGTATTTCCAGCCTGTTTAGGTCCCTCTGGATGGCATCATGACCTTTGACATATCAGCCACTCCTCCCAGTTTGGTGTCATCTGCATCTGTCACCCTTCCCGAGGGTGCACTCTGCCTTATCATCCAGATCAGTAATGGTGTTGTTGAACAGGATTGGACCCAGTATTGACCCCTAGCGTACACTGGTAGTTACTGGCCTCCAATTAGACTTGGGCCTAGCCATTCAGCCAGTTTTCAATCCACCTCACTGTTTGCATATCCATTCTGTACATCAACACCTTCTTTACGAGGATCTTATGGAAGACTGTGTCAAAGGCCTTACTAAAGTCCAGGCCTTTGACACCGTCTCCCGTAAGATCCTTTTTATGGGTCCCTTATTATTTCTCTTTTGCTGGGTGCTTTTCCCATCTTTGAGAGTCCATACTTAAGCTTGGCTACACTTGACATGCTGAGGCATTCCTGGCATATGAGACTTGGGATGGTCAAAAGAAGATAAACCAATTTCTGCACAACTGTGAATGTGTATTTACTGAATGGCATTGGATTATCACGTTTTTTTCACTAGACCATTTCTCCAGTTTGTCAATGGAATTCTGACTTCTCCTTAGTATGCTTCATGGCCATTGTCTGGCAGCACCTCCGGATTTAATCAGCATATTCCTTATTCCATCATCCAAATTTTTTAAATGATCTACTAGAGCCAGATGAAGGAAAGACCCAATCCAGAATGCATCTACATTTTTCGCAATGAGCTAGACTCTTGGTGTAGTTTTCCAGCTGTTAGTTGTACCCGTTCTAGAATAACTTCTTGCAACCCATATTTTTTCTGGTGTATTTCACGCTGTCTCCAGTGGTATTCTCAAGCCTTTATGAAGTCAAAGTATAGGATGTTTACAGGTTTGCTTTCATTGGGAAGGCCCTTTTTTTTTCTGTCCAAGTCAGAAATTGTACTTAGTTTGATAAAAATGGCTAAAATATGTCTTTGGCAAACAATTAATCATATCTTTTTATGTTTTAGAGGATCACCTAGAAAATATTTTGGCTAAGCGGGTTTTTTCTGGGTAATTTTGACCAGTCACCTTAGCTTTTGTTTCTTTAGCTTACCTTTTGATGTCTCTTTTCCTCTTTAACAGTAGGCATGTAAGCGTTGTTTTATTTCAAGCTTCTGGATTCTCATGGTTTCTTCTTGATTTCTCAGAGGTAACAGTTGAGATTACTCTGGGTTGTATAGGATCTGTTGGAGTAAATTTAACCGATTGTTGCAACTTAAAACAGATTAACTTCTCTATAAATACTGTGTCTTGTAGTTCACTATTTTTGCTTTTGTTCTTGCTCCCTTTCTGCTAGTCATGTGCTTGCTATCTGATTGCAGCTGACCTCTGTGAAAAAATGAAGCAAAAAGTCACAGAACACTTCAGTTTTCTTGGCATTGTCCATTTTCTTTCCCATGGAGTATTGGAATAACTTCTTCCTTGCTGCTCTTCTTACTAATATATCTATGGAATTGTGGGCTTTGTTCTTTACATACATTACCTTTTCTTATTTTGTGGTGTGACCTTTCTGAGTTTGCCTCTAGATGAGTGCTGCTGTTACACTTGTCCTTGATAATTTGACCTAGTTCCTTTCTTCCTATTACTCTTACATTTTGCATCATCAAAGCATTTGTGAATCGCCATCTGGTCTCTTACTACACATACTTCCCACTCGTCCTTGTTAAGACAGTTTGTATTTGTGTAATGAATACTGCTTCCCTGAGAAGCGCTTAGTTATCCTGACTTCTTTCCACCAGAATTTCATTCTGGGAAGAAGAAATTTCTTAGTAGAAGAATGTATACTTCAATAAACTCAGTTCATTGGCTTTGTTTACTGTTCTTCCTTTTACACTTACTAAGAATGACCGATTGTCATTTTGTGAGTGCAATCAATTGCCTTCCTTCTTCGCATTCTCTCAGCAAGTTTATTTCTACATTTCAAAAAAAAAAAAACCACCACACACCAAAAACAAAAGAAACACAAACAAACAAACAAAACCCAAAAAAATCCCAACACTCAATTTCAAGTACTGGTTGAACAGTCTTGTTTTGTAGAGTCTGAAGAGTTGAAGAGCTCCTTCAAGAAGATGTATTTAGGACAGATTCCTTTCATTCTTAGTAGTATTCTTAGAACAAATTTTGAAGCTCCTTCCTCCATGAATTGCAGCCCTCAGTTGTTCTGTATAATTGATGTGAGCTGGAGTTTCCCCATTGCATTTTAATTTTTATGTTCTTTTAGTTGCAATGTTTCTTTAGCTTAGTCATCATGTATTTTGTATTTCCATGTTTTGTTTTGGTGCTGTTGAGATGTGTGACTTCTTTCCTTCAGAAGGCTTTCTTTTAATTTTATAACATCTGCACCTTTGATGTTAAGTCTTACCTCACCCGTGGGGACATAATTTGGAGTGGAGGGAGAAGGAACAAATGCCTGCCAGGTATTGCAGTGATGGATCTCACATCTTAATGCTCACTGTGCTGAAGCTTTGTCTTAGGTAAGAAAGGAGTACTAAAAACAACCTCAAAACCTGTTCTTCCACATATTTTTATGAAAACTTCTCCCTGCCACAAAAGAAGTGTCTGCTTCAAAATGAGAGAGGAGACCAATGTCAGTAGGTCATTTTCACACTTCTGGTCATGGTTTGTATCTGACCCAGCAACATCTAAGATAGTGTACTAGTTTCCTTTTATATTCAGTGAAGACAGCGAGCTACTTCTAAAAGGTGGCAATTGCATTTAATTAGTAACTTAATCCCTACAGGTGTCCCCATCTCTCAACCAGTTAGAAAGGAAGCCTAGTATACCAGCCTAGGTGTAGGTGCCTACTTCTGGTGAAATTAACCTTTATTCTGCCATTTATCCTTTCCATAGACTATTATTGCAGTTCTGTTTAAGTACTAAGGGTCAAACCTGCATTAGCAGTAGAGCAGTAGAGCAGAACTGCTCTAGAGATCAAGGCATGTAGGAAAGGGATTCAGTCAATGAATGTAGAGTTCAACTTTGTTTTTTCACGTGCCCAGTCAAAGACTGATTTTTGTGATGCCTGTAGAGCCCATGTTGCTTGAATCAAGAAACTGCCTCTGAATGAGCAGAGTGCTTCCCTCTGTTTCTTGCACCTGTGGAGTAGAGGTTGTGACACATATGTTTTTATGTGAAGTACCCATGTACTGTGTGATAGTACCTTGGCTGAAGTAGGGTTTATTGTTATATTAATCTCAGAAATGCCTGCTTGTAGTACCCAAAATCAGCTGCATGGTGCAGGCTTTAAAGACTCTTTCTTTGAGTACAAGCTGTAGTTATTCTTGATCTCTTAACCCCAGAGTTCCTCACCCTGCTGTAAAACTGCTTCCTGAGCACAAGAACTAACTGCTTCTCTGCTCAGATGCTGAAATTTTTCAGCTCCATGGCATTCCATTGCAGTGCTAATGAAATGACAGGAGGTACTTGCTAAATGTAGCAGCCCTGGAGAAGCAGCTCATTGTGTCTTTGTAGATTAGACTACAGTTAAAACAGTTTGCATGTGTGACACTTCATGTGTAACCATTAGAAAGAATTTCTTGTTCTTATGGTAGCTTCGAAGAGTGGACAGTCATGGTAGAGCTTTAGCTGAGGATGATACATGTGTCTAAATATTGGGAATTAACTTTTGCGGTTGATGAATTGTGGAAACTATGTGAAGCTTCTGCCATTCTAATTAATCTGACTAAAATGTCTAGCAAATAGGGAAATTTCTAATGTCTCTGAGAAGAGAAAATGACTGTAATAAAGGGACAAATGCCAGCATATTGCAGGAAGTGCCCTATGCTTTTTAAGTCTGTGTATCCAGATCTTGACTGATAGAAAGGATTGTGATATGAAATGCTGTATATTTTTTAAATTCTAATTTTAATTTAGATTTCTAACTATACCCTTAAATGTATAAACCTAATGTTATGGCATGCTTTATTTTGACAGATAAGGAAGGACATAATTTTTCTATATTCTGGGTGCTGGTGAGTGTTATCCTAGGTGCAATAGCCATGCTGTGCAAAGAACAAGGAATTACAATACTGGTAAGAATCCTCCTATTGACTGAATTTTGACCTTAGCATCTGTCAGGTGCAGTTGTAAAGCCTACAAAGATGAATCTTCTCCACAGCTAATCGCATGCACACCTTTTTATTTTGTTCAGAAATGTTGACAAAAAGCAGCGTTCTAGTAGATCTCCCTTGATTGTATCCCTGCCACTCTGTTGGAATTCTTCATTTTATCTTTTGTAAACAGGTTGCATATATCTGTTAATTTTTTGCCAAATTTAAAAGATTTACAGTGTTAGTTTTGATGCATATCATGTTCGTTGGCCTTGTTTTGAATGTTAATTGTCGAGATAGCAGGCCTACAAACCTCTTGTTTTGAAGGCTTATGAACAAAGATATAACTGGAGGAGAGAATTTTTAAAATCTCCACCCTCATGCTTTTGTGAACAGTGTAATTCAAAGTAGGGCCATTGTTTATGTATTTCTAATACTGAGTCTCTTCCTTCTGTCCCTTATTTAAAGATTTGTCTATGCAAACAGATTTACTGTTCATGTTCATTGTGCTCTTGCTTTTTATTACTTCTGTGAAGACATCCTGTTTTAGGTGACCAAATCAGCCACCTGAAATGCTACATCTGTGATTTTTACCTTTTATATAGTGATATATCTTTATAAATAAATCTGATTCATAGCTTTAACTGACATAGATAAAGCAACAGAATCAGAAGAATTCTTTACAGCAAGGACCCTCTTGTTCTGGCTAGAAAAAAAGGGAGGAGAAATTACAGAAAACTTCTTGCTTTAGGATGTTATATTTGGGTAGATGTTTGTAGAGTGATGTAGTTTTCAAAGGTGTCTGTAAGGAAAACAAAAGGAATTCTCTTAAAATATGGTGTGATTATTTCCTTTAGTGGTATGAAGTAATTATTTGAGCTAGCAGACACAGAATTGTTATTGGAGCTGCGCTTTTTATTTGTTTGCTCTTGCATTGCTAGGACAATATTTATTGTTGTGCTGAGGGGCATGGGTCAGAGGGATGAAGGAATAAATCACACATTAAAAAATTGCTTGTAGGCTGAATGTAATTTTCAGCAGGATTCTTGCCTTCCTATGTCCATGCAAGTGAGCCAAAAGCCTTTTAACTGCCAGGATGCTTTTCTATGTGGAGCCACTCCGCTCTCTAACCTATCTTCTGTCTCCTCCCTCTGTCTGTTAGAAAGAGACTTGTGGCTTCCCAGTGTACTCTTTGCCTCACCTGGAACTATTTTTACTGTCTTTTTTCCATTTAGTCTTTAGAACATTGAGGTAATTTCCAAAGTTAGTAGGATATAGGCTAAATATTCAAGGATTGTCATGGTTGGTGATTACTGAAACACTGAAGGGATTTTGCTGGTCACCTCAACAGAATTACCCTGGACACATTTTGGTTGCTTGCTTGGGGGTAGCACATGCAAGTGTAGTCCTGAAAAGCACTGAATATGCTCTAGTTTTATGCGTAATGGATGATGTCACATAGAACTTTGCTTCTGCCCCGACCCTGCCCCAGCAGCTTCCACTGTGTATATTGGTGTAATTACAAAAAAAGCAAGCCTGATACCTGTTATTTCTTTCTGAGCCTTTGTTACGACAGTTTATGTACCCTTTAAAAATGCTATTTCTGAAATCTGACTGTCAAAAGATACCATGCTGCACAGCAAAAAAATAAGTAGAAGGCTTAAAGAAACTCCCATTTACTGACAGAAGCCTTCCCTTTTGACCACAGCACTTAAGCTGCAGAACGTTTGAGAAAGAAGGCAGAGAGCAGAATACTGTTGTGACCATGCATATGGGGTCTAGCTTGCTGGTACATAGTATTTCCTTAAGAGTTATTCCATGTAGCAGGAGAATCGCTGTTAGAGTAACATGATGTTCTACTCATCTGACCTTAGGTTCTCAATTTACCATTCTGCCATCATTACTACCAACATATCTCTCTACTTGTTGGGAATCAGAATTAAGGTGTAAAATAACTCATGGTATAAGTAGAATTTAAGAGATATGGAAAAAAAACCAAAATTGCAGTTAGCTGCTCCATCTCATGCTTTTATTTTTCTGTTGGTTGTTTAGGGTTTGAATGCAGTGTTTGATGCACTGGTGATTAACAAGCTAAATGTTTTGGAGCTTATTCAGAAGTTACTACACAAGGACAAGTCATTGGAGGTGAGTCCTCAGAGGTTTTGTTCATTCTGGCCATTCAGACAGTCATGTACTAAAAGACAAAGATACTTCTGAGTTTTGTTGTTGAGAATTTAAAAAAAAAAAAATTCAGTCAGCCTAGTTAAGGCAAAGTGCTATGACAGCTTTGCAGCAACATGAATAGTAATGGAATGGTGTTAGAATTGCATTGGATAGTGAAATCCATTCCACAGTTCTCTCAACAGTATGTTAAAAAATATGGTGTGGAAGAGCTGACTGCTTGATGCAACAGTTCTCCGGGACCAGTAGCTATACACCTGAAATAGTTGTTTAACACAGTTTGGTCAGAGTTAAGCACTGATTGTTGCTAAGGATCGAATTTCTGACTTTTGTTTTTATCATTTTATCTAGTATTGGCTCAAGTGGAATGTGGCATCTAGTATTTGCGCTGGCAAGCAAGTCACAGAAACAGTCAGCCTCAGGTGAATGATTGATAGCAGCCAAATAAATTAACAGCCTACTGGAACATCACTACTGTTCAGCAGCTAAATCATTTGCCTCTCCTATCTAAGGTTCAGCAAGGCAAAGAAATATTCATTGTACTTTGCTTCGATCAGTGGTTTCACTGCAGAGAAGTCTTGCTCATGTTTCTGAGTAGCACAAGTCCTATGGGGCTTTTAAATTCCTTTGCAAAGAGTGAAGTGAGGAGCTTCGGGGGAAATTGGTGGAAGTGGAATCTCTAGAACTGAGACAGTAGATTTGACCACGAACTGTTGAGGGGTGCAGGAGTATTTCAGGCAGCAGATAGGAATGCTGGAGAATTTTGCAATATAATGAGAGTAATGTCAACTAGCATATGACAAGGAAGGAGTCTAGAGCTGTAGGGGACTAAAGCAGAGCCAGTTCAGAATTAAGTGATGAAAATAAAAGGTAATAAGGAGGACCGTGGTAATAAGTGGTGAGTCAGCCTCACATCAGTGCATGGATCATGAAATGGATCCTCCTGGAAGTTATGTCAAAACATATGAAAGACAGGGAGGTGATTAGAGGCAGCCAATGTGGCTTCACCAAGGGCAAATCATGCCTGACTAATTAGTGGCCTTCTATGATGGAGTAACTGCATCAGTGTACAAGAACAAAGCTGCTAATACCATCTGCCTGGATTTCTGTAAGGTCTTTGATACGGTCCCCCACAACATTTCTGCTGCTAAAATGGAGATGTGGTTTTGACTGATGGACTGTTAGATGGATAAGGAATTGGCTGAAATGTCTGCATGCAAATAATCCAAAGAATGTTCAAGTGGAAACTGTGATGAGTGATGTCCTCAAGGGTCCATACTCGGACCAGTATTTAATATCTTCATCAATTACATAGGTAGTAGAATTGAGTGCCCCCTCAGCAAGTTTGCACATTACACTGAGCTGAGTGATGCAGTTCAGGGAAGGGATGCCATCCAGAGGGACCTTGGCAAGCTCGAGACAAGTGGGCCCATGTGAACCTCATGAAGTTCAACAAGGCCAAGTGCAAGGTCCTGCACCTGGGATGGGGCAGTCCCCAATATCAGTACAGGCTGTGGGATGCATGGATTGAGAGCAACCCTGCAGAGAAGAATTTGGGGATACTAGTAGATGAAAAATTGGATATGAGCCTGCAACGTGTGCTTGCAGTCCAGAAAGCCAACCATATACTAGGCTGCGTAAAAAGAAATGTGGCCAGCAGGTCAAGGGAGGTGATTCTGCTCCTCTACTCTGCCCTTGTGAGACCCCACCCTGGAATACTGCATCCAGCTCTGAGGTGGATGGAAGTCATCGACCTGTTGGAGCAGGTTCAGAGGAGGGTGACAAAATGGTCAGAGGGCTGGAGCACCTCTCCTGTGAAGAGAGGCTGAGAGAGTTGGGGGTTTTCAACTTGGAGAAGAGAAGGCTCTGTGGAGACCTTATTGTGACCTTTCAAGATATATGTAGTAGGGGCTTATAAGCAAGATGGAGAAAGACTTTTTACTAGGACCTATAGTGACAGGACAAGGGGCAATGGTTTTAAACTGAAAGAGGGCAGATTTAGATTAAATAGAATAGAATATTTTCAGTTGGAAGGGATGTACAACACTCACTTTGTTGAGCTGCCAGTTCAGGGCTGACCAGAAGTTAAAGCATATTATAGAAGTTAAAGCATATTATTAAAGGCATTGTCTGAATGTCTCTTAAATACTGACAGGCTTGGGGCATTGACTGCTTTTCTAGGAAGCGTGTTCCAGTGTTTGACCAGTAATAAATTCTTTACAGTGAGGGTAGTGAGACACTGGAACAGGTTGCCCAGAAAAGCTGTGGATGCCCCATTACTGGAAGTGTTCAAGGCCAGGTTGGATGGGGCTTTGAGCAACCTGATCTAGTGAAAGATGGCCCTGTCTGTGGCAGAGTCGGTAGGACTAGGTGGTGTTTAAAGGTCCCTTCCAATCCAAACTGTTCTATGATTCTGTGAAATGTGTCAGAGTCAAATATTTTTCGAGGATTACTCCTTAATCATTAAGAACTCAGTGTTACGTTTCTGTTTTGTAACTTTTAAACAGTTCTGTCTGGGAGAAGAAAACATCAGATGTGCCTTTTTCTTCTTCTTTTATTAGAAGTAATTAATTTTAGTTCCTGCCATGTACAAAAATCTGTTCTGCTCTTTTCATGGAAGTGTATCTAAGAATTTTTTGTTTTGTTTTGTTGAAACACAGATCTTAAATTCTCTTACTTGCAGATTTTTTTCTTCTTGATTGAGACAGATTTCAGTTTTATGCCAGATTTCAGTTAACTAAATCAAAGATGATATGATAAATAACACTTCTTCCACTTCTAAAATTCTGGCTACTGAGAGATTTTGTGGTTATTTGTGAAATCTGGCCTTTAAGAAGCTGCATGTACTGTTAAATGAAATGAAGCCTGGGATATAAGAGAGGTTTTGTGTAGTTAATCTGTCATTAAGGCAGTTATAAATTGTCATTATATGGTTTTCCTTCACAGCACAATTATCTTCCAAAAACGTTTTATAGGAATGGTTTTTCTACAGTCCTCATTTGGTTACTGAGATGTGTAAGTTGGAAGTAGCCGTTGGAGCACAACTTGTATAAAACCATTTACAACTTACATAAAATCAACATTACAAACTTCTTTATCCTTAGGTATTCAGCTAAATATTTTATGATGACTTCATTGTCAACTACAATATTAAAACCCTGTCTGAATATTGCTTTGAAACTTAACTTTTCCATCATTTTAAAGAATAAATATCTTCAGCCAGGGCACTGTTGGATGTCTTTGTGCAAGCCTACTTTTTTGTTGTTGTTGTTGCTGTTGTTGTTGTCCTCAGAAATACTAATATTGATCTCCTAAGTAATTATGGTGGTGCTTGCTAATCAGCATATTGCAGTAATAGGTAATAATAATCAGTGTGCCAGCTCCCATGGAGGACATAAAACTGATCATGTATAACTGTCAGGTAGGTTTTTAAAGGTAATAGAAGCCTATCAGGCTAAGGGAGGAAGGTAGGAGTAAAGGAAAGCTAATACTGGAGATCATAAGACTGTATTTTGACAATCCGGTCAACTTTTCCATGTAAAAATTTGTAGTTTACTGACACTTTAGTCTTCAGATGTGTAGAATAGAAAAGTGGCTCAAATCATCTCTCATTTCAGGGGAACTCTCACCTTCCATCTTCTGCTTCTCTAGTGACTTGTTGAGGCTGCATAGAATAATTTCAGCCATCAGGTTTCAGAGCTCTAAGGCAGCCCTACAGCACTGAAATACAGGGGGTCTGAGAGAAGTTACATCCTTCATTTCCTGAGTTACCATTTGCTAACTGGGTAGGGTGTTGGAAGCTTGGCTTTGCATCTCAAAACTGTTTTGGACAAAACTGGACAGAGATATTGTTACAGTTACTGAGGATTCTGTACTGATGAAGCTTGGAGGAATCCCTATAGTATACAATGGTTTACAATGTTTTTGTAGATCTTGGGTAATTTTAGCCTGACTGAAGCGAGTTCAGTGCCTGTCTGTCATTAGCTTTTTAATCACGTTAGCAATTGTGAAAATTTCAATTCAGTTTCTAATTCTTCCCATTTTCTAGCTATGCAGTTGTCTTGTTATATGCTTGTAATTTTACCTCTGAAGAGACCTAAGCGGACAGAAACCTTCCATGATACAGTCAACTGGATATAGCTATTTAAAACAAAGTTCACGAAGTAACCATCCTCCATTTTAAGAAGAAAAGATAGATCAGTTTAATATGCCGTATACTAAAGGCTATGTTCTGCTCAAATTCCCTATCAGAAATTGGTGAAATTACATCAGCTATAGAGTTACTGAGGATTTATAGAAGAGAGGCTTCTTGAATAAAAAAAGTTTTCTGATTGAGAAGGAAATGAAAATGTTTGCAAAAAATATTTTGCAATTAGTCAATGGAAGCATAGTAAAGTTTGAGAGCTTTCTAGTAACTGTAAAAATAATAAAAATCTCAACTCTAATAACAAAAAATGCACAGGAATAACCTCTTCTTTCTGAGATGGTGGTGAAAAGGATGGGAATGTAGTGGGGAAGAGAACAAAATAATGTAAGGGTTTTTTCTTCTTTTTCCTGTAGAATGCTGGGCTGTTAAGAAAGGGACTGCTTTTCAGGATAACTCTTCTGATGTCTGGCGGTGCCAGTATACTTTATATACGCTGGAGGATTATGGGCACAGGGCCACCGGCTTTCACTGAAGTAGACAACCCAGCTTCATTTGCAGACAGTCTGTTTGTGAGAGTAAGTTATGAAGTTGCTTTTTTCTGGCCAGCTCAGAACATTTGTCTTTGTCATCAAATTGAATTTTCTTTTCTGTGCTTCAAAGAAACAATAAAGTGGGCAGTCTTTATGTTTCAAGATATGTGATGAGTCACCCTCACTTGTGCTGCTGTGACGGTTTTCTGCAACTTTTTAAAATAGTGTATCTTGTATATTCTTTGCATTCAATTTAGCATACACTGCACATGTTGAAGTACATTTCTGTTTACTCACTATTTTTCCCATGCATGCAAGGATTTAGCTTTTGCTAATTTTCATTCCTTTTCCATATACTATGCTTGACTTTTCATCTGTTCTTTCGCAATTGAAGAAAATAACAAAGTTCTGGTCTGGTGCATTTGGAGTATGTCTTGGCTTTATATCTCTGACTGCATTAAGGCTCTTTCTGGAGATGGAGAATGAAGGGCAAAGACAGTGGGTGCTGTCTTTTGACATTTTCTCCTATTATAGGAGATTATTCTTTTTACATGTGTATATTGGTTGGACAGCACAGAATTGCATTTCCCTGTTCTGAATAGGAGAGCCACCTAGCTATGTTTTTTAAAAAAAAAATAATTTCACAGCTGTAAGATAAATGGATATGTAACTAGTTGTAGTCTAACAGTATTTAAGGCCTCTTTATCGTATAAGGTATATTTTGTGATAGGGAAATGGTAGCAGAGAGAAGAACTAAAGTTGGTTGGGGGGGGGGGGGGGGGGGGGGGGGGGGGGGGGGGGGGGGGGGGGGGGGGGGGGGGGGTTGGGGGGGTGGGGGGGG
>JAVJGI010000014.1:57856951-57882631 GCA_035590275.1 Ibycter americanus | reverse complement strand
GAGAAGAAATAAAGTTGGTTCCCCCCCCCCCCCCCCCTTTAAGTTTAGTATCAAATAAATGTTTGTTTTCTTTTTGACTGACAGGCTGTAAACTATAATTACTACTATTCGTTGAATGCATGGTTGCTGTTGTGTCCCTGGTGGCTGTGTTTTGATTGGTCAATGGGCTGCATACCCCTCATTAAATCTGTCAGCGACTGGAGGATAATTGCACTAGCAGCACTTTGGTTCAGCCTAATTGGTCTGATATGCCAAGCTCTGTGCTCAGAAGACAGCCATAAGAGAAGGTAAGAGACAGTGATGAATTTTAAATGCCTGGCCAACTTGAGTACAGTATTA
Source organism: Ibycter americanus (assembly GCA_035590275.1). Lineage (NCBI taxonomy): Eukaryota > Metazoa > Chordata > Aves > Falconiformes > Falconidae > Ibycter > Ibycter americanus. The sequence continues at coordinate 57,882,292 of JAVJGI010000014.1, read as the reverse complement.
TTTTGTTAAATCCACTACTGATAATTTTAACAATTCAGCGGAAACCAGTGTCTAGCAAATGTGGTTCAAATAAATATTTATAGCTGTCATTACCATTTTATCCCAATTTGGGCCCATCACTGTACACTGACTAGTGGGAAACAGAGCTGGAGGAGGAGGTATGGATGGCTGCTTTATTTTTCTCCTGAAATGGCATTTTGAGATCCTTAACACTGTAGGTGGTAAAAAGTAATATGATCTCAGAACAGAGTAGAAAATTATGTGTGTTGTTGTCCCTACATCTTAGAAGTCATCATCTCCTTTAATCTTCTCCTGATAGTGAAAGAGAGATGTGCCTGGAAAGAAGGTAGAAATGCTGACCATGGCCATACAATTAAAAAGTGAAATGCTGACCAATAGTATCTACTGAAGAAACAATTTATACTTTACCCAAAGGAACTAAAAAATGTATTGTAAACTATTCTGTCTCTCTAAGGGCTTCTGTTTAAGTTTTCAGGTTCTGTTCCCTTGGATTTTGTGTATAATTAATTTCTCAGTTCTTTAAGTTTTTTCAGCAGCTCAATCATAGAATCATAGAATGCTTTGGGTTGGAAGGGACCTTAAAGACCATCTAGTTCCAACACCCCTGCCATGGGCAGGGACACCTTTTACTACACCAGGTTGCTCAAAGCCCCATCCAGTCTGGCCTTCACTTCACATCCAACGCTTCCAGGGATGGGGCATCCACACCTTGTCTGGGCAACTTGTTACAGTGTCTGATCACCCTCACAGTAAAGAATTTCTTCCTAATATCTAATCTAAACCTACCCCCTTTCAGTTTAAAGCCATTACCCCTTGTCCTGTCACTACATGCCCTTGTAAAAAGTCCCTCCCCAGCTTTCCTGTAGGCGCCCTTTAGGTACTAGAAGGCTGCTATAAGGTCTCCCTGGAACCTTCTCTTCTCCAGGCTGAACAACCCCAACTCTCTCAGTCTTCATAGGAGAGGTGCTCCAGCCCTCTGATCATTTTTGCAGGTCCTACTCTGGACTCACTCCAGCAGGTCCATGTCCTTCTGTTGGGGGCCCCGGAACTGAAAGCAGGTGGGGTCTCACAGGAGCAGAGGGGGAATCACCTCCCTCAATCTGCTGGCCATGCTTCTTTTGATGCAGCCCAGATACGGCTGGCTTTCTGGGCTGCAAGTGCACATTGCTGGCTCATGTTGAGCTTCTTGTCCACCAGCAGCCCCAAGTCCTCCTCAGGGCTGCTCTTAATCTGTTCTCTGCCCAGCCTGTATTTGTGCTTGGGATTGCCCTTGACCCACATGCAGGACCTCGCACTTGGCCTTGTTGAACGTCATGAGGTTTGCATGGGCTCACCTCTCAAGCCTGTCAAGGTCCCTCTGGATGGCATCCCTTCCCTCCAGTGTGTCAACCGCACCACACAGCTTGGTGTCGTCACAACCTTGCCAAGGGTGCGCTCAATCCCAGTGTCCATGTCACCAACAAAAGTGTTAAACAGCACTGGTCCCAATACTGACCCCTGAGGAACGCCACTTGTCACTGGTCTCCACCTGGATGTCGAGCCTCCGACCACAACTCTTGAGTGCAACCATCCAGCCAGTTCCTTATCCACTGAGTGGTCCATCCATCAAACCCATGTCTTTCCAGTTTAGAGACAAGGATGTCATGTGGGACTGTGTCAAATGCTTTGCACAAGTCCAGGTAGATGATGTCAGTTATTCTGCCCTTATCCACCAGTGCTGTAACCCTGTTGTAGAAGGCCACCAAATTTTTCAGGTACAAGTTGCCCTTAGTGAAGCCATGTTGGCTGTCACCAATCACCTCCTTATTTTCCATGTGCCTTAGCATAGTTTCCAGGAGGATCTGCTCCATGATCTTGCTGGGCACAGGGGTGAGTGACTGTCCTGTAGTTCCCTGGGTCTTCCTTTTCCCCCTTTTTAAAAATGGGGGTTATGTTTCCCCTTTTCCTTGGCCTTTGTAACAAAAACCTGACACAGACCTGGGGTTCTTAATGCATTATGTCAGCCCTGTAAAAGTAAGGTACCTGGTCTCAGTTGTCTAAGCTCTGTATAGTCCATAAAGAGTTATCTGCTGAGGATTACTCATCCTAACATAGATACCTAAAAAAAGGAAGACAAACTGCCCTCGAGAAGTGCCTTTCTCTGCTGATTGTAGGAAGTGTGTAGATTACTAACTTTCAAGTGGTTAACCACAAAGGATCCTACTATTGGTGTATTTGTTAGGAAAGAAAACACTCTCTCAGTAGGATATGTGCCTAAGTTTCTTCTTTAACAGTGACCTACATTTTTCCCCTGTTACTGTCTTACTGGTTCCAAAAATAGACAGGTAGCTTTTACCATTACTTTTCCTGCCAGTGTATTTTAAATAGGAATTATGTAATTAATGTGTAATGAGGCTATTTTCTGGCCTGGAAGCATGAACATTGTTTTTCTGGAAATTATAGCTAGGATTTTAAAAGTTTCTGATGGAATGCAGTGTCAAAACATCACTGAAATTTAAGCTGATTTTGTTACTAGCTCTCAAAGGCTGCTTTTGAATTCCGTTCCATACGCACATCCTTCTACAATGTTTAAATAAAGTTTATATGTTAAGTGGAAAAGGTACTTTTGTTAAGATTTGTGGTTAATTTGAGAATCTGTTTCTTGTTTGCAGAATTCTTACACTGGGACTTGGATTTCTTATTATCCCTTTTCTTCCTGCAAGTAATCTGTTCTTCCGAGTAGGATTTGTTATTGCAGAAAGAGTCATCTACCTCCCCAGTATTGGATATTGTATTCTGTTTACGTATGGATTTAGTCTCTTGAGTAAGCAAGCCAAGAAAAAGGTACCATGAAAACAATCAGTAACGTTGATGGTGAAGTGCTTCAATTGAATCGTTTGTGTCTTAACTTGGCTCTCTTTCCTTAAGAAAATTCTCACTGTGGCAGTTCTTGGAATCTTGTTGATAAATGTTATGCGCTGTGCACTCCGCAGCAGTCAGTGGAGGTCAGAAGAACAGCTTTTTAGGAGTGCACTGTCTGTGTGCCCTCTGAATGCAAAAGTAAGTCACTTGTGGACTTTTTTTCTTTTTTTTTAAAGTGTTTTGGGAATGTGAGATGCAGAAGGTGTTATGCATAGTTAATATACACTGGTACAATGTTATTCACAGTATTGCTTGGTGCAAGAATATGGCATTGACATGTCAGACACCTAAATTAGAGTGGTAGCATAGTTAAAATACCCGACCGTGCAAATTACAATCTTGTACTTCAGAACTTGGGGGGTGGGAGTGGAGTGGGGAGGGAGGGAGAAGGAGGAATACACTTCAGGAAAGGCATCCAGTCAAATTGGAAGTACTGCTAATAAAATCTACTAAAACAATTGTGGATATAATTGCAAGTTATTACAATAAAATATCAAAAATACTGTAAGTTGTAGCAATGTATTCACCTGAATAATGCCTGTGTGATGTTTTTAGAATCCTTTTTGTGTACCTTCCAGTGGTATATATCGCCAACACAGCTAAGGGGCAAAGCAGCATATCCATCAGTGTAATCGCAGAATGCGGGGGTAAAATCTTTGCTCCCACTTCTGCTCTTTTACAATGGCTGAATGGGCTAGAGTCTTCAGACATGGGCACTGAGGAAAACTGCAATATTCTCTCCAAGTCTTAGTGAAGGAACAAGTAAGAGGGTGGGACTGGACAGGACGTTTCACTGAGCTGAACACCAGTGTTTGGCGTAGTAGACTGAATCTAGCCTGCTAATAGAGGTGACCTCCACAGCAGCCCTTTGATAGCTCAGACTGTGATCTGTTGGAGCATACCACAGAGCTCTGATGTTGCCTGAATTTTAGCAGGGACTCTCTTTGAAAAGCCTAGGAATAGGAATGTGCAGTTTGTCAATGAAAATACACTGATGTTTTAAAAGAGTAGGTTTCTGTAATCTAGAGTGATATCTAGACAATACAGATCAAGACACAGCAACCTGTGAATGCTCAGCTTTTCAAAGAGAATTATACACTTTGTATTCCAGTAGATACTAATATGCAGCAGTGAGCTGTAAAAAACATTTATAGCCAGTATTTACAACATGATGGTGTCTTTCAATAATCTAGGATTTCAATACATAGAAAAAGAGCTGTTGTATTTTGTTGTGCAGCAGTGGTAGGCAACCATCTTCTTTTTAATGATGACCTCAGTATATCTTGTTTTCTGGATGACAAGTGCATACTATAAATGGAGCAAATTCAATCTGTTTCTTTGTGTGTAACTCCATCCATCTGCCATGGTAAGAGTGCTTTAGACAGATCCACACTCTTTGCCTGTGCTCCAAGCTCCTTGGACTCAAGCCATGTCTGCCTGGGAAGCTGTGTGGCTGTGTTCACACAGTGCTGTGCTTGAGCCGATAAGCTGTGTGCAAGCTACTGAACTAATGCAGCTGGTTCAAAGCCAATGAGTGTACAGGGAGAATGAGCTTGTGTTTGTCAACATTGGGCCATGTAGACATGCCTGAGCTGTATTGCTGCTAGTGACAGCTTGTGCAAATGGAAAGCACAGTGATGTGAACAGGGAGGGTTTTGTAGGCTCGCATTCCAATTTTGCTGAAGGAGTAACTTTGAAGTCACAGTAGTAGGGAACTTTTCTAGGCAACAGCATTAGAGAGTCCATGTGTGGAGCCAATCTCTTTTTTTTTTTTTTTTTTTTCCTTTATGGACTCAGCTATATCTACTCAATTTGTCAAAAGGTAAATGTAAGAATTGGAACTAGGTTCTGTTCTGATCTTCTGTTGTTGTCTTGAAATCGCAGGCTTCCTTTAAAAATTACTCTACAGGACTTTCTTTCAGTGGCCCATTTATTTCAGTGGGAGGTTGATGCAGACCAAAAGATGGAATGCAGATAATAAATTTTTCCTGTTGTTTTTGGAACATCTTTAATATGTGTAACATGATCATGCTTTACTTCCCTTATGTAGCAGCGTTCCAGAATCTCCAGGTGTCTCCCGAATAGCAACAAAAGCTGCAGCTCCTCATTCAGGTTTTGTGGTACAGATCTCTTCAATTCCAAATTGTCTATATGTGAGCGGTGTACAGTAAACTTACCTTAATTCTAAGTAACAAGTAGTTACAGCAGTGCCTTCTCTAATTTCAAGACTCATCTTCTTTAAACATCTCTTTAGATGGAGGTGTGGAAACTGCATTAAATCAGATTGTCTGGCATAGTAGTGAATCTACCCCTTTGAGTGATGGATGCATCTAGCTCAAGAGAATGAAATTTAGGATCAGCTTTGATAAATGTTGCCCAGTGATTTTAAGATTAATAGGCAATAAGCAGGTACCATAATGAAGTTACAAAGATTTTGACTTTAAAAAAACCCAAGTTCACAGTACAGATTTTTAAATGTTTTACATATTTTAAAAATTATTTTAAATGTTATTTATTTTAAGTATATATGTTATATAGTTTGGTTTTTTGGTTTTTTTTAAGGAGCGAGGAAGAAGCATGTTACAAGTCTTGGTTAAACTGTCCAGGAATATGTCACACATTTGAACTTTCGTGGTCCTGCAGTTAAGTTGGTTTCAGAGGTTGTTAGACTGAAACAGTATATATTTTGATTACATTTGGCAGTATTTTCTTAGCTGAACAGAAGGTGCATGTGTATTGATTCCATTTCCTCTCACCACCTTTTCTCATACCGTATAGATTGACTTAATTCCTGGAGCTCAGTAGTGACATACACTAGTATGAGTTAGAACCAGGCCTGCATTGTTTCTGCTAACGCAAATTTTGTGAACAATTATAGAGACTGTTTTCTGTTGATATGTTGATTATATGTTACAGGTAGTTTATGAACTTGGAATATTTCAGTGCTACTGGCTTAAAAGGCTCACTGATCCAATTTTGTGTCTTTACATTTGATGTTGTAATGTTGCAAGTATATCCTGGAGTGCTTTGTTGAAGTGCTGAAATACCTAATTACAGGCTATGATAAAAGCATAACTACTCTTTCACCGTATCAGACTGCTGGCTTGGGTTTATCTCCTTAGCTACAGACATCTAAATCTGAGCAAGTCATCCAGGCTGCTTTTATAACTGGGGAGGAGAAGCTGTCCCTTTTAGCACATGCTTCATCATCACCTTGGACTAAATGACTGACATAGGCCAAAAGGACTGCACCCTAGATCTGTATGTTTCTTTCCACTGATGGTAAAAGAAGTCCTGACAACTAGAGCAGATGTGGATACATAAGGTTATGTGAGATTTTGCCCTTACCCTACTGCTGTTCACAATTTCTTGACATTGCTGTATTGCTTTTCACCTTCTGAGGTCATTACACATTGTTTCTTTTAATTTTAAAGGTTATTCCCAAAAATGCTCATTTTACTGCCTTTTTTTGCTTGTTCGAAGTGTTGGCACTGTTGGAAGTGCAAAGTTACTTTTTCTTGGCTTTTAGCAAAGCCATGTCAGTTTTTAAGAATCCAGAGATGGCCTTTGTTTCTGGATGACTTCCTCTGATTATCTAAATAAAATTTGCAATTGCATTGTTAAATACATGGGAAATAGCCACCATTTTTCTTTTCCTAAATTGAAATAAATGAATTTAAATGGTTGTAAATCATTAACATTCTGTATGTAATCTCTACAGTCTCCTTGCTACTGGCTCTTCTTTAAAGGATAGAAATTAATAAACATAATTTTTTAAAAAAAATTTCAGTAGCAACTTTTCTGCAATGATAAGTAAGGAAGTTACAATACTCATGACAAAATGTGTTACTAATCAGTCTGCCTTGACATACACACTAAGGGTAGTAACTTTTTGCTAGATGCTTTAGGCAAACTGTAATTATTACAGATACAAGTTTGTCAAAGACAAGCTATGCTAATACTGAAAATGTACAATGGTTTGTGAGATTACCTTCCATACTTTCTTAAAAGGTCTTGTAAAAAACCTCTTTGTGACAGAACAAGATTTAGTGCTGTTTAAGGATTCATGAAGCTGATCTAGAGATCATTTCCATTAGATATTGAGAATTTTTTTCTGTGCTATATATTAAAAGGGGAATTTACCTCTCTACCTAATCAAATTCTCCTGCAGAATTTAGCTTATGTGCTGTGGCCTGTGTTTATAGGGGCTACCTGCAGTGTTTTCCCACACAGATGCCATTTTAGATGTCAATTTTTTGTATACAAGCATAGTCATGAAGAAGAACCTTTAGACAACATTAGCTGCACAAACAAAATGTGGAGATTATTTTAAAAACAGAATTTCAGTAGTAGAGGAAAGTGTTTGAAATAAGCTGGCACTGAGCAGAAGCATCTGCATGTTTCTGTAGAAATTTTGACATCTGTGCTTTGCTTCCATTCTTCTCAGCAAATGTTCATATTTTCTGAGAGGGTGATTATAAGCAGCTAGAAGAGACAATAAAATAGTTGATAATAGTAGTGCTCCAGCTGAGGGGGTTTACCTCCTAGAAGATGATACTACTTTTCAATTTCTTCCTATGCTGATTTCAAGGGGGAAAAAAAACAAACCACCAAACCAAAAAATCAGTTTGACAGTAATTTTGCCTTTTTACAGGAAAATATTTTTTTGTCCTCTCTTGCTCATTGAAATGGGCCTACACATTTAAGCACTGAAGAGTTTAAGCACTATGTGTGTCTAACGTAGAATAATATACAGTGCTTTTGCTTTTTTATACTGGCTTCTTAGGCGGATTGACGTATTGCAAACAGACAAATGCATAGAGCCAATTCTTTGGCTAGGCTATGGTGCCATGCTTATGTTAACTTTAAACAGCACATGTCTGTTAAGATCAACTAGATTCTACCCTAGGGTATTTCTACCTAATTCCCTTGATTTTGGAGAATACTGTGTTGCTGTGCATCCCTGAGAAGTACTCCTTTTAGAGCTATTACTGTAAATTACCTGGTTAGGATTGATAAAGGATCATGTGGGCATAATGGAATGCATAACTCCAGTTAATATATATCTTCAGTCATTTAATAATGAAATGCTGTGTCTGCTCTTAAACGTTTAATTAGGAAAGGAAAAGCCTCCCTCCATACTATATTTATGGTAGGCTGAGGAGTTCTTTTGGTATGTTTGGTTTAGTTTTTCTTCTCTTCCCTTCTTCTCTGTCACCACCATATTCAGAGGAACTAAAGCTACAATTTCACTTGAAGGGAAGTTAGGAAACCTACATGTAACGAGGAGCTCTTCATTTTCAGGAGTATTAGAGAGAAACAGTTTCTTTCACACAGAAGCTTTATCTGAGGACAGAAGAAATACACCATCAAAAATGCTAATAGTTTATTTAAGTGGTTTTGCTATTGGTTTTAATAGACTATAGTACATATTTTTAGTTCACAAGATGGACAGGTAGACTTAGTATTTTATTTGACGTTTTGACTTAAGAGAATTGATACCTATCAGGTTTCTGCAGTCTGCACAATTCTGTTTACATGAGAAAAATATTCTTGCTGCTCCTGCTGCTTTTGAGATAGAAATGGATATGAAGAAGTTACATGTTTTAAAAAACTGAGAAAAATAGAGTTAGAAAGTGAAATGCAGACTGTTTCCTAACATAAGATTGCTGATGTGAAAGACTGAAGGTTGGTGTATACCAAGTTTTTTCTCATATGTTCTGTCCCTGGTCTTTAATCAAATTTCTTTTTTCATTAATGCTTATGACTTTTGTAAAACATAAAAATAAAAAAGACTTTTGTAAAGCTTCTTGAAAGAAATTGAATCAGTTTAAATGTACTCTTGTTTGCTGATATTGAAGTGTGAAGTCAGATATTTTAAGGGCTAATATGTATTATTGAGTGAAATCTTCTCTTATTTCTTCTGTTTTGCCACAATTTATCTTTTGTCTGGAAAACCAGCAAAGTTTAGTAACATAATTTGCTCAGAATAAATTTTGAGTCCGTAAACTTCAGCATATATAATCAGAGCAATCCAGTTTGGTTAGAATGTTATTACAGTGTGCTGAAAAAAATCTGGAAGAGAGATACAAATATAATTCAGTCCTAAGAAACATTTTACTGTAATGATTCCTGGGAAAACAATGCTTTTTTTTTTTTTTTTTTTTTTTTTGACACCATCAACTGATCTTTAGGAATTGCTATGTCTTGATATAAATGTATCATTCCATTGCTTCTTTGGCATGGGCCTTATCATATTTTTATGAATGTACAATGGAAGTGCCTGGATTATTATTTTTTTTTCTTGGAAGCTGTGCTAGAACTGCTTTTATGGGATGCTGAACTCGTGTGCTATTTTATGTCTTACAGTCTGAGAAGCTGCTTCTGTGTATGGTTAGTAAGCTTTGCTCTCTGTAAAACCAGTAACCAGTGAAACTACTTTTTCACTCATTCTAGAAAGCATGGAAAATGTTCTCAACTTTATTTGTGGATGGTATCTTACTGCATAGTCACAATCATATAGAGATGGAATCCAGCGATTAAGTACCATAACAATTGGGTTCAAACGAAATTGTGTGTGCTGGATCAATAGGTCTTGGGTATTCTGCCAGTTAATTTGATGGATATATGAGGTAAAATTCTTTTTTGACTGTAGGGGGTGAATTAGAGTTATCTAAATTAATTACAAACCTGTATTTTTGTACTTTAATCAGAAGTAATTCCTGCATAGTGTTTTTTGAAAATATTTAAATTAGATTTTCAAAGTAGGGAAGAAATTACAATGTGTGTTTGTTTTAGATGAAGTATATATAATTTGTTTTCAAATAGTGAGGTCATCTAAATAATGAGTTCTGATCTAGTTGCTGAGAAATCTATTTTCAGGAGACTGTACTCACAGTACTTTTCTGTTATTTCTAATGTAGTCTTCTGAGATTTGTCTCAAAGTAGCATTTGAGATGTCTTCCAACTCAGATTTGTCGTGAAGTATATTTATTCCTATCTAGTCCTTGCCATAAGGTCAAATAATGCATCTGCTTCCCTGTAGCCATATGTGAAAGCTGTAGACCCTTTCTTCATTCTCCACTTTTTAACCGACAAGGTCTCCAACATTTTGCTATACACATTATTTCTATTTCAGAAATGTTCTTTGATATATTTTTATCCCAAGACAATAATAGTATGTGTGTGTTATTTTTTTGTTTGTTTTTGAAATATGGAGCTTAGTTTTCCTGTTTCTTCTAGTATGTGCTATAGTGAAAGCAAAGTTTAATCAACACTTATGTTGCTGTAGTGTTTCTTCTGCTATGGTGGATTTGATTTGAGTCAGACTTTCTCTTATATATCTGACACATAAATGAAACGAAGAGCAGGAGGTCTCCATGTTAAAAACTCTTGTGGAAAGTGTGATGGCCTCATTTATAAAATCAGGAAGTGAATAATCTTTCTTAAATAGCTGGAACAGGTAATCTGATTTATTAATTTTTCTCATATTTTGTCTTGCTGTCTTCATTGTATATATTGTCCAGTCTTAAGTATCCACCTACAACAAAAGCCAGCATTGAATGATGCAAGTGCTGACTGTTTCTATTTGGAGTAAGAATTTTTAGCAACTTGGTCCCACAAAATATCTTGACTGTATAGCAGCTGGTAGAATGTTCATCTGTGTTTTCAGGTACACTACAATGTTGGCAAAAACCTGGCTGACAAAGGAAATCAAACTGCTGCAATCAAATACTACAGAGAAGCTGTAAGGTATTTGGAATTTTACTGCTTTAATGATCTATCCTAAAATTGCTTTCATGTTTAACATGAAGAAAATGCTTAGGTATTCATTTTCATGATCTGCAGCATTGCAGAGCTAGCGATTTGCATATAGTAATACATGTCCTATACATAATAATAATCTCTTAAAATTTAAATTTTAGGTTGAATCCTAAGTATGTACATGCCATGAACAACCTTGGAAATATTCTGAAAGAAAGAAATGAGCTTCAAGAAGCAGAGGAGTTGCTGTCTTTGGCTGTACAAATACAGTATGTTTAGAACAATACTAATCAGTGTTTTGCAACAACTGAGCAGAAATTATCCAATAGGATCTTGTGTTGCAAATGGTCAGTTGTCCTCTCTCTTGGTCTTTTTCCCAATTTGCCCAGGCCTGATTTTGCTGCTGCGTGGATGAATCTAGGAATAGTACAGAACAGTTTAAGAAGGTTTGAAGAAGCAGAGCAAAGCTACTGGACAGCAATTAAACACAGGAAAAAATATCCAGATTGTTACTACAATTTAGGGCGGTTGGTAAGTGCTTTTGAATAAATTATAGCTATGACAGTAATCTGTGTGTGTGTACATATATATATATATATATATATATAAAAATTCCACTGTACTGTTAAATGCTGATAGTTATTCCAGTTTGCTTGATTTGTAGTTCAGGGTGATTTCATATTTTTTGTAGCTTTTCCTATTGCTCTCGCATTATACTTATTTCCGTACAACCTTTGTTAGTCCTACTTTTTCATTTAAAGAGGTATAAACAAAACTATAGATTATGGTCTTTTTGTTCAAGAGAGTTTAATAATTTCCCAATATTAGACTGTTTTGCAATCATTGCTATGTTGTTAGGTAGTATAACTATGCCAAAAAATCTCCATTTAGATTTTGCAAATATTTATAGTAAGTATTTACTTATTGTGTAGATTTCTGAATTGTATGCTGATTTTCCTCCTGATCCTATTGGTACATGCATATTTGAAAACAAGTCTGGCTTCCAGAGAAAAGCAGGGTAAAATTGGTATAGCACTCTTATCTTCCATACTACCATAGTAATCTTTTTACATTTCTTATTTTTGTCTATAAAAAAAAAGTTATGCTAGAAAGAAATGAGACATTAACAACTCTTTGGTGTCTTTAGTGCATGATAGGAAAGTAAAGCAAATCAGAGTGAAATTACTGGGGTTTTCTTCCTTTTTAGTATGCAGATTTGAATCGCCATATAGATGCATTGAATGCATGGAGGAATGCTACGGTTCTGAAACCAGAGCATAGTTTGGCTTGGAACAATATGATTATATTGCTTGATAACACAGGTATAAGCCTATTTGAATGTTTTAATGAATAGTTCAGTGTCTAGCAAAACTGAAAGCTTTATCTGTATTTACCTAAAAGGACTTCTGCCTCTTCTTTGGCTACCCAGAATCTCTCTATAAATATACAAATCCCTTCTGACTCAGTGGTTTTAAAGCATCACTTGAAATCCAGCCCATAAATTGAATTTCTGATCCTTATTTGAAATGCTATCATTGTGCGAGCATGTTTCTACTGAAGTTTGTATAGACTAAACTTCAGAAGTTTTGAATCTTTGCTTTGTTGCTCTTCTGCAGGTGTTATCTGTTGAAAACAAAATGGATGTTTCCTATTGTCTTATTCTGTGGGATTTGACGTGTGTGTGTGAGAGAGATACCTGGTTTTCTTTAAAAATGCATGTAATCAGCTATTTATACAATATGCGTGCTTGCAGCATGAACTAATAAGGCCGTGTTAAAAGATGCCTTCTCTTTTTCCACTGCATGGGCTCCCAGGCAATCTAGCTCAAGCAGAAGCAGTTGGAAGAGAGGCCCTGGAATTAATACCTAATGATCATTCACTTATGTTTTCATTGGCAAATGTACTGGGGAAGTCACAAAAATATAAGGTAGGTAACTAGAGCTTTCTGAGTGCTGGGGTTTGGGTTTGGTTTTTTGTGGGGTTTTTTTCCTGTTTAAGCTCTACGTAAATGTTTTGTAGAAAGTGTTTAAGGAGGTCATTGTGAACTATGACTCGGATAATCAGGTTTCAATGCCCATTCTGTCACAGTATTGCTGTGTGATTCTGGCCTAAGTTCATCCCACCTTATTTTAGATGCCTGAGTTACGAATGTTGCTGTCCTAAACTATGTCAGTGGTCAGTGGAGAGAAATAGGCTCTTAAGCACACTAGAGGGCAGTTAGGGTCTTGTATTGCTTCACTGCCAGTAGAGCGAGCCTGCTCTGATTTAGAAGCTTTGGTTCAGGAACTAAAATTAGATGCGATATGCTAGTCCTTGTGCTTTTGGTGTGTAAAGGCAGCAAGATTTACCATTAGCCAATATGAATTGTAGCCTCTTTGCCTCTGAAGCTGTCTAGAATAGATATATATAGATTTGCTAACCCCAGATTGAGGATGAGGTGCTTGGATAATCTCAGAATATTATGAGAAAAAGTCCATACATTGAGCAATGGATTGAACTTTCTCTTGGATGCTTGGACCAGCCTGCGAGTGGTACCTCAGCATTAGCTACTTACATTTACAAGCAGTAGTGGTAAATGTAATGAAACTGATGAGAATGAGTTCTTTTCAAAAAGGAATTGTATGAGCTGTCAGAGAATAAATCATACACAGTTAATATATTTAGTTGTTTTAATTGATTCGATAGTCACTGGTTTATGTATGTGATAGGGACAAATTAATGATCAAGGAAGTTTTTGGTATTCCTCAGAAAAACATCATTTACTGAACTCTGGCTTTTTGAATAGTGATGTTAGCAGCACTGAAGGAACATCCTCAGTATATGCAAAGCAAGAAGATTTTATGATGTGAAACTTCTCAGAATAGACACATTTTTCCACAGGTTACTATGTCCACTTAAATTGCTACAGTCATATTCAACTGCGCAGTCATGACTTTGTCCACATGTGAAGCCAGGGCCTGTGACAACCTAGCACTCGCTTTTGTTTGTGTTAATGATGCTGTTAGATGCTCCGTTACTGTTTCTGTAGACTGGCTGTAGACTTTTTTCTCTATACACTCTGTTTCTTTTCTCTCTCTGCCTGAGACTGTTATAAAATATATATTTTAGATCAGTTTAACACAGTTCCAGAAGGATACAAATTTATATCCAGAACGTATAAGGGATGAGATTATAGAGGAGGTAATTGTTAGCATTATTTTGGTGAGTCGTGACTGTGAAAGAGTAGAGAATTGTATAGTTATTCATCAAGAACAGAATGCAGCATGACAGAATAAAGAGCATTTATAAGGAAATAAGTAGAAAAAATAAGTTGAAAACAAACTATGAAACTTCTCCAGGTGTAGGAGAAACAAGTCTGTCTTAGTGGATTTAAAAAATAAAAAGGAGGTAGTGATTTTGGTTGCTAGCTCTGAAAGGTCATTATGCTGCAGGGGAATGTGTTGTAACTGATAGAAATGATAGCAGGGGAAAGTGAAGCTTTCAAGTCAACATCCTGAAAAAAGCAGAAGGAGCAGTGGAGCCCATGGAAGAAAGCAGGGAGCCAGTGAGTGTTTTAATAGTTCGGTATGGAGTAGTAGGTTTGCACAGAGAAAAAAACCTGAACTAGTCACTTGAAACTGATGGGTTATAACAGGGAGAGCAAATTAAGGGAACTGGAAAGTGGACTCACTTAGAAAAGGTTATGATCTCAGCAGCTGTATTTTGCATTGCCTGGAAAGAGGAGATACAGAGTTTCTTAAATGGGAGAATGCTAAAAGACTTATAAAAAGCACGGACAATTCAGATTTCTTGTCCACCCCCATGCCATGTAAAAACAGAGAAATGGATGGCACTGTAAGGATTTTTATTGAGTGTTTGGGATGGGAGAGAAGGGAGGGGGAGGGTAGAGACTGTCAAGGTGATGGAGGTAATATTCAGAGGGCTGTCTGGCTGTATCTGATGTGTTGTATAACCTCAGGCATTTCATTTATTAGGTTACATGTTATATGTCTGTATAAAAGTCGTTACTGTATTGGCTCTGTTGCCATAAAGTGAGATTTGTCCTGGGTTTTTTGTTATCTCTTGAAAGCATGTAGTAATCAAGAGTCAAAAAGGTTTTACTATGTTATAAGAGATTTCCTTCCAATAAGCACACAATATTCTCCTTCAGTTTCAAATGCACTTTGATTTTCAGCAGAAGATGGTTTTCCTAAGTGACTGAAAAAACCCTAACCCTTCATGATTTCTGTTTGTATCTACTCCTGAATGATTTATTGTTCCAGAAACAAAAGTACATAAAGGATGGGTTGTTTTGGTGGTTTGGTTTTGTTTTTTAATTAACATCTGTTATACCAAGTTAGAGTTCTCCTTTAAATTCTTGTTCTTGTCACAATGGATGAAGAACCAAGCTATCTTTAGTTCTTTGAAAATATGTATGCTGTATTTTTGTTATGTATACATCTATGCTTTTTCTGTAAAAAGTACAATAAATTGAAACCATTCAGCATTTTTTGTATTTGAAATAAAGCCAGACTACAATTCTGTGCTGTGGCCTTGGCAGCAGATGGAATGCAGTGTGCCTACCCAAAGCCTTTGCTATATGTAGTGTGCAAGTTTCTTGGCAAGACTTAAAGATTTGGCAAGATACAGCAATTTGAAATATCACTGATGTAATGGAATGTATATTTACTCCGTATATCTGTAGTAATATGAATATGATGCACCTCAAGTAGCCTTTAATCAGCCAGTATGCTTCTACTAGCTGCTGAGCAAAGTAGTGGCAATAAAAATGTTTTAAGCATGTAGTTGAAGATGCATGGTAATGGCAGCCAACTGTGAGAATCTATTTCATTAAATTTTCTGGGAACGCATTGCACATATTGTCCCATCATGCTTCAGCAGTGAAAGGGTGAGTCTATACATTAGGTGTTTTTTCCTTTATGTAGGTGGCAACTTTTAGGCATAAGACTGAATTTATTGGACAACACATCATTCACTTTGCTGTTAACCTGCCCAGTGAAGAAAGCAGATATTTACTTATTAGACCAAAATACTAAAATTTGCAGTGGGAAAAAACACAACTTTGTAGGACTTCTGATAACTACATGCTTTCAAGTGCCAATCCACTGTTATTTTTAGGCTTGGATGGTTGCATGAAATGAGGAAGTTATCTTGCAACACCACTAGGCTTGCCAAATGTTTGAGTCTCAGTGTGTTTCTCAGGTGACTGAGTTAAAATCATAGAATAATTTTGACTGGAAAGGACATCCAGAGGTCATCTAGTCCAACCCTTGACCCAAACAGAGCCATCACCAGCTGAATCTTGAACATCTGTATGGATGGAGATTCTAAACCCTCTCTGGACAGTCTTCCAATGCTTGACCACCCTTATGGTAAAAAAAAAAAAAATGTTTCCTTTTATCTAATTGGAATTTCCCATATGCCAGCTTGCATCCATTGTGACTCATCCCATCTCACAGACTTGTGAGAAGAGTCTGTCTCCATCTTCTCTGTGTCATCTGATCAAGTAGTTGTAGGTAGCAATAAGGTCTACCCTTCATCATCTTCTGAAGACTGAAAAGATCCAGTTCTTTCAGCCGCTCTGTGTGTGTCTTGTGCTCTAGCCCCTAACCATCTTGGTGGCTGTCTGCTGGACTCACTAAAGTATGTTCATATCTTTCTTGTAATGGAGGGCCCCAACCCGAACACATACTCCAGACATGGTCTCACAAGTGCTAACAGAGGAGAAGGATTGCTTCCCTGGACCTGCAGCTGTATTGCTACTTAATACAGCCCAAGATGTGGTTGGTCATCTTTGCTGTGAGGGCATGCTGTTGGCTTTTATTCAATTTGCTGTCTTACCACGCCCACTGGATCCATTTCTATAGAGCTGTTCCCTAGACAGTTGCCTCCCAGCCTTTACTTTTGCATGGGGTTATCCTATCCCAGATACAGGACTTTGCATTTACTCTTGTTGAACTTCATGAGATTCCTGCAGTCCAATCCTGTTCAACATCTTCATTACTGATCTGGGTGGTAGGGAAGAGTGTACCCTCAGCAAGTTTGCAGATGACACAAAACTGTGAGGAGTGGCTGATATGCCAGAGAGTCATGATGCCATCCAGAGGGACCTAAACAGGCTGAGGAAATGGGTTGGTAGGAAACTCACGCAGTTCAACAAGGGGAGGTGCAAAGCCTCGCAGCTGGAGAGGAACAACCCCAGGCACAGTCCATGCTGGGAGCCACTCAGCTGGAAAGCAGCTTGGCACAAAAGCACCTGAGGGTCATGGTGAACACCAGTTTGATTGAACATGAGCCGGCAATGTGTCTCTGCAACAAAGAAGGCTAATGGTATCCTGGGTTGTGTTAGGAGTGTTACCAGCAGATTGAAGGAGGTGATCCTTCCTCTGCTCGTGAGGACCTGGAGTCCTGTGTCCAGTTCCCAGAGAGCCATGGGCATACTGGAGAGAGTCCAGCAAAGGGCCACAAAGATGATGAAGGGACTAGAGCATCTTTCCTACGGGGAAAGGTTGAGCCTGGAGCAGAGAAGTCTCAGAGAGAGGATCTCGATGTATATAAATACCTGAAGGGAGGATGCAAAGAGGATGGAGCCAGGCACTTTTCAGTGGTGCTGAGTGACAGGACAAGAAGCAATGGACCAAAACCAAAACAAGGGATGTTCCCTCTGCTCATCAGGAAACAGTTTTTTATTGTGACTGTGACCAAACACTGGCACAGGTTGCCCAGAGAGAATGTGGAGTGTCTGTCCTTGGAGATGCTGCCTGGACATGGTCCTGGGCAGCTGTCCCTGCTTGAGCAGGGAGGTTGGACCAGATGATCTCCAGAGGTCCATTCCAACCTCAACCATTTTGTGATTCCTGCTAGTCCATTTCTCTGTCCAGTCCAGGTCCCTCTGAATAGCAGCTCTCCCCCCCAGTGTATTGACCACTTCCTCCTCTTAGGTGCTGTCTGTAAAGTTTTTGAAAGTGGAGTTGGTCCCATCATCCAAAACATTAATGAAGACACTGAATAGTATGGGTTTCAAAGACACCAATGTATCCAGGAACTTTAATAGTCTGGGTATGACAATACTGGACCTGCTGCCTATGCCAGGGAAAAGCAATGCTAAAACTTGCACTATGAAGTCATATACTCCCTAAATTTCCAGACATCTGGTTCCCTTGTTCAGTCCTATCCAAGTATTCCTTCTCCTGAAATAGGATGTCCTGCAAAAGTATTTGTTGAGAACCCTAAGGTTTGTAATTTCCTTGACCTGAGAAGATGAAGCCAATGCTTTGAAAGGAGCATGTAGTTTGGGTTTGAATTTGGACATGCTAGGAAGCTCTTAAGTAACTCAAAGTTGAGTGACTCAATCTTAACATCAGAAACTTCTTGGCCCCTGAGGGACCTTTACAGAGACTTACTTCACTTCACATAAGAAGATGGTGGAACCAAAAATCTGGCTGACAGGTTTTCTTTTTCAGTAGAGCCTGTGTTGTGTTTTGTGGATGTAAGTAATAAAAGCTTAGTACAAAGGAAAGGCCTTTTCTCCAGGTTATTGTTCTCACATACCTCAGACAGCAAGTATGTGCATTCAGACGGAAACCTTGCCACATTGAGGTAATTTTATCTTCAGGTCATTTGCATTGAAACAGAATGGGCAACTTTCCCTAAAACACAGCACAGCATATAGAAATCTATGTAAAATTCACTCTCTAAAATACCTAAACTTGCATGCAAGGGAATAAATATGCTTCATTTGGATTGAAGTGGTATATCTTCTTAAACTTCTGCAGGAAATACGCTCTGAAGCAAAGGTATCTATATTAGCAGCTAGTTTGGGAAAATCAAAATGTTTGAATTAGAGGATAAATTTAGCTGTAAATTGTTCTCTGAATATTTGGTGAAAGAGCTCTGGTTTTCGAAGTCCTCAGATATCAACAGTTCTAAGAGTACACACCACAAGTTTGAGTATGGAAAAGATGATTTCTGAGGAATATTTCAGTTGGGTTTATTTGTTAAGTAACAGGCACTCAGCTACTCTTCATTGAGAACCATGTCGAAAGATCTGTTTGAAAGGGGTTTACTGGAATGCCCCCATTTTAAATGATTAAAGTTGTTTTAAAGGGAGAGGTGTCTAAAAGCAGTTTGCTCAGACACTGAATTATATTATCTTTAACTTGATTGAATAAGAAAGGAAAACTTTAGTAGGTAATGTTCGAAAATATTATAACTAAGAAGAAAAAGAAAGAAAAAAAAAAAACAGAACCAAACCAAACTGCTTTGCAAACTTCACTAGTGCTTAATAGCTCTCTGCTAAAATACCAGCTTGTACCATTATTACTGTGTTCTGGAGGCTGTAGCCACCTGAGCTACAGGATCACGCAGGCTCAGAATATATGTACAGTGGTATCATATAGATATGGCATAGTTTGGGAGGGGGTTTAATTACAATCTTGGGTAAATTTTGCATTATTTTATATACTACAAGAGTAGACTGTCCTGTTGACTTGTTCTTCTAAATTATTCAGGAATCTGAAGCTTTGTTCCTCAAGGCAATTAAAGCCAATCCAAATGCTGCCAGTTATCATGGTAATTTGGGTAAGAGCCTTCCTAACTCTTATCAGCTGTATTGTTTGTTTGCTTCATATTCATTGTGTTTAAAAAGAAAAAGCAATCTTTTGAGCTTTCTTCCTGCTGGGCAGATTTCTATTTTACTTCCTAGAAAAACTGCCAGCCAGAAGAACAGGGCACTAAACCAGAAAAGCTGTCACACGATATGACAGATCAAGAGGGCTGCACAATCCAGCCCAGAGGTAGCTGCACTTCAGTGTCTGCAAATTGGTTCATTTATGCTATGCTTGTAACCCACAATGAGCTCACCAGATAAGAGCTGCCATTTATGGCTGCAATGTAATTCATTCCTTCATCATTCCCATGCCAGTTCTGCTCCCAGGCTTTGCTCCTGCATTTGGCAACAGAACAAGCAGCTACTGTGTCACTAGCCAGCAAGAGACCCTCACTGGAAACAAATGCTTTAATGTTGTTTTCCAAGTGATTGGCAAGATTGCACTTTATTCAACAATGTTGCTAATGAAATTCCTCACTGATGTTCCAGCTGTGCTTTATCATCGCTGGGGAAATCTTGACTTGGCAAAGAAGCACTATGAAGTCTCTCTGAAGCTTGATCCTATGGCACCCGGGACCAAGGAAAACTACAACCTCTTAAGAAGAAAACTGGAGCAATTGCAAAAGAAAGGCGGTGCCTGATGTTTCTTTCCAGGTTGTCCGTGCATGCTGTTTATGATTAATGTTACATGGGTACTTTTGACCATGTAAAGGATTCAGTCATTATTTCTCAAAAACAATAACACCACCAGCACCATACACTTGAATGCGCAATTATGCCCTCCTACAGACCCTAACATTTCAGCTTGAGGGATCATTTTATTTTTGTTCTTGAACTGCTTTTAAAGTCCCTTAGAACATTTTTATAGGTATATGAAAGCAATGCAGATGGAATTTCACAGATTTCACTTGTAATTTGATATCTTAATCTGACTTTTTAGTAGCAGGATGAATATCAGAAGGCAGGTTTATTTCTGAAAGTGATTCTTTAAAAAGTGTAATTTCCTGTTTAAATCTGGATCTTTTCAAGTACGAAGAATATCTGTCCACTTCAGTTTTATTACTGCCTTCTATTGCTGGTCCTGCAGAGCCAGTGGAAGGGTGGATTCCATCCAGCCTTTGAGTTATGCCCTTGTTCTTGCTTCTGGCTCCACCCAGTGAAGTATCAGATTTGTACAGGAGTGAATGAGGACAAAGATTTGACCATAAATATTTGTCAGCCAGTGTACTGCTGAGGTATGCTTGAGCGAAGAAAATACTCTTAGATTAAGATGATTTTAGCAAGCAGCAAAGGGAAAAGAAGTGTGAGGCGGCAGAGTCGTCAGCTAGAGTTTCTGTTCTTGCAGGCAACCTCATCTAGCATAGACAGCTTGGGCACCAGTTCAGAATTGCCTTAGCTCCTGCAGCAGGTCTGTGGTCTGAGTACAGCGTAGCAGCTACAGGAGCTAATTCCTGTGTTCTCAGGCATTTCAGTGCTTTCTGGTTTAAGGACGTGATACCTTTCAGATCCTGTATTGCTGGTGAATAAGGAGAGAATTTCTGTGAAAAAGTTAACTGGGCAGAGGACCTGACCTTGGCTGTTGATGTATTAACTGGAAGGAACTCAGCTTCACCTTTGTCTCCCCTGGCTCACGTGTTTGCTGAAGTGACAGTTAAATAAGCATAGCTGTTAATGCATAAACTGATTAGGTTGATGTGGGATGATTCAGAGTTGGTATACATTGATACAATGTTACTTTTGAAAATGGGCTATGCTTTATACATGTTTAAACTTAGGTTGTCCAGAGTTGTTTGCCTTGTGCTAATATTTACATTCTTTCTTCAGGAGCTAGTCATATGTCTATTTATTTGTGGTGGGTTTTGTTTGGTTTTTTTAAAGATTGGAAGATTGCTATTGGATGTGAAAACTGAGGAACTTTACCTTTCTTTTCATATGCCTTTATTCTTTCCAGCTATGTCCTTCAGGAAGAAATTGATCAGTGCAGTATTTGTAGCTTTCCTAATTTGTCCAGTGATTATTGTATAGGAGATTGTGTAATGTTCAGCATATACAACTCATATCTGTGTGAAACCATTTAAAGTGTTGGGGTAATGCCTGCCATAGGACAGAATGTTGCGTGACCTTGCCATCTGACCATCATGTAACCATTCTACATCTATACTATGTTCTGAACCTACAATAGGATACTTTTACATTATAAATATGCGTGGAAATGACAGTTGTTTCAAGAACCAAGTGTATCTACAGAGCACATTGCAATACTGCAAAGCTACCAAAGCATCCTCTGACAAAGCTAGTTTGGGTACTACAAGTAGTGCAGCTACTTTAATGTAATATTCTTGCCAAACTAACTGTAAATCTAGCTATTAAGACTGTGGCAGTGTGGTGCTGTCCACAAGTTTGTCTTTGAATGAATTAATATGCCTACATTACATTGTATGTTGCCATACTGATTTTAGTTGAGGTACCAGAGACAGGTATTTGTGCTGTTGCAGTGCTCCTCTCCTGCAAGTATAGCCTGTTTTTCAGCAGAACTCCTTAATGCATATAGGGTACTAAGTTGATACAGTTGTTTCCGTTTCTTCTGGTTTCTGGACAAAAATTTCAGAAATTAGTTTCTGAATATATTTGCAGGATATAAACATGCTCTTTGATAAGTATCTGTACTGATCTAGCAGAACGCTGCACCAGTATGGCTAGTCATCTTCTGATAAGCAGCATAGTTTAGTCAGTAGCAACTTTTGTACCTGAAACGTGCTGAAATAGATACACCCTTCAGTACAAACAGCAGATTTTTGTGGCTTTCCATACATAGCCTAGTATTCATCAGATATAAAGAACACTTAACTACTTCAGTTGTGAGGTGTTAAGAGTTGGAATCTGGCTGGATGAGCTAATTTATAGCAGAATATAAATGTGTTTAATATAATCAGGTCTTTTCTGTATATTTGGAATATGACATACTGAGTTTAAATTATTATTTTCATCATAAAGTTCACATGTGTAGTTTTCCCTGTTGCTTGCCATATTAGCTTTACAAAAACCCAGTAGATCAATATTACGTATGGGGTATGAATTCTCTCTAGGTCATTGTAAACCAAAGTTGCTGTAGGAATTCCTGTGTGGAAGTCGGTTTGTCCTTCTACTCAAGAGTCTTAGATGGAAGAGACATGCCAACAAATTGGATGTTTTGTTGGTATTTGAAAATGGTGTTTACTCTTCAATACAGACAACATGATTTATTCTTGATTAGTTTTCTGGGTACCTGTATATATTTTTCTGAAAGTTTATTTGTTTTGTATCATTTTCAGTGCTATAGAAATTCAATGTGATTACTTGTGTGATGGTGATAACAAGGATACACTTAGGTCTGAGTGTAATGTTGAGGCAGAATTAGGTTCGAAAGAAGCAACAAGCAAAACTGCTTTTTTAATAAAAAATTCCTGAAGGCTTTCAAGAATGCTAAATATTTTTTTTACTTTATTTTCAGAAACATTTTAAGAGTGCAAATGGTACAGTGTGCTTTATTAAAATGATTATAATGTTAACATTTTGCTTGTTTTTTCATACCTCATAACTGACTCCTTGAATAGTGCAGAACACACAACCTGGAAGAGACAAAGGTGGAAAAAAAAGTGGGTTTGTATGTAACTGTTGTTACATTGTCTGTTTTTCCACCATTTTTTCCCCACATTACCTTTCCACCATAGTTAATTACAGAAGATTAAAGTTTCCTTCTTACCAGCTGGCCTGCTTGATTCTCTAGTGAAATTGAAGAAACCTGGATACCTTTTTCTTTTTTTTTCTTCAAAGATTGCTTGTTCAAATGCAGTTCTGAGGAGAGAAATACAGAGTGATGCAGAGCACAGAATGGAGTCAGAAAAATATTCACAATGACTGCTATGGATGGCAGTCTTTTTTCACCAAAAACTTCCAACAGAGTTCCCTAATTGCATGTTTCTCTCATGTTTAGACCAATACCATGTACATGAAGTTTCCTGTCGTTTAATTTCATGCTTAGGATTTAAACTTTAAAGATGTGGGTTGTGTGTGTGTTTATGGACACTCAGAAATAAAAATCTTTAGTACTTTTGAATGGTTTTTTAAAAATACTGGGCCTATTCACTGGGAGCTTGTTTCCTTCATATTTGAGATACCTGCATCTGAGCTATGCATCCTAGTTTCTTTGTATAGTCACTGGGGAAGAAAACAGGTAATCTGAAACATGACTCATGTACTAAAGAAAGCATCTTTAGGATGTAAGGTGTCATATACTTGAAGCAGGTACTCCTCTTCATTAACTTCAAAGGGTAACTAAGATGATCAGCTCATATATATGAAGAAAATCTCACTACTGCTTTCAGTTGAAGAAATCTGGTCCAATACACCTCTAGCATTCTCGTACGTTATTTGCACCGAGAATATTAAAAGACTGGCATTGAAGCAAATTGGCAGATACTTGCCTTGAGAGTCAGCGAGTTGTAGTAGCTGGATGAGGGAAAATGAATAAAATTAAGAGAGCTTTGGTTTCTGCAGACAGTTAAATTTATGTGACTGATAAAGCATCCAGATGTCAAATCTCTGCCTACGGAAACCGAAAATTCAGGTCCAGTTTGATTCGTTGTTAGCTTGTCTAGGATCACAATAAATAGTAACAGCTTTTTATTGAATTGGCTTTTGGTGTCCTTCACTTTATTTTAAAAGCAATCTAAAGCAACTGTAAATTTGCAAAGGTGAGATTTTTTTTCTTAAAGTCGCTTTTTAAAGCTGTAGGTGTTATAACGTTAGATGTGATAGCATATCCCATTTCTATATGGTGAGTTTTCTTAGTTTAAATATCTTAATATTTATTTGCTGGTTCCTGCTTGTGTTCCACGTTTCATGTGAGCATAGGTACATTTACATACCTATCACTGCATGTAGATTGCCATGTGATTCTTGACTTGGCCCTTTTACTGGACAACACTTCCTTCCACAGCTCTTGATACGACTCTACCAAACGTGTTTATGAGGGCACAATTAACTCAAAAAGACTAAAATTTGGTAGAAATAAAAGGGAGATCACATGGTTCAATTTCTGCAATGTAAACGCCAAGGGAGCCAGACTTGTGTCACGTACTGCCATAAGCAGCAGGTACCACTAGTAATGGGCACTTTAGGCTGTGTGCTGGGCTCCACGATAATGTGAAGTGGTTGTACATAAGTGTAATGTTATAAACACGGCAACTTGGATCTTGGGCTGTAAGGAAAAAGGACCGTATATTGCAGCTCCAAAGAAGAGCCATGTGCATCGCTGCATGGGCTATTGAGCACCGGAGGACTGATTACCTTGTATTAGAAAGCTGCACGGCAGTATTGTGGCATGGGTGTTCAGTGTGTGTCAGTGATGATACATGTCAAGTGGTTCAGGGCTTTTTAAGTATTTTTGTTAGAAAGAAAATCCCTGCAGATATTGAAATTGGTAGCTTGTGATTGCTGAGTTGAACTTTTTTAATGTAATCATTTAGATTGCCAAGGGTACGTTCCAATTTATTTTCAGCTAAACAAAAAGTAAATACATTTGTAATGGAGCGATGGAATAAATCTGCATTTTGCTATCTTTTTGCATAGATTTTAATTGTGAGAATGTTTGTGGGGGTTTTTTGTAGTATGTTTTTAATTTGGGGGTCTGCTGGAAGCTAGGAAGAAAATCCAATGGGCATGGTAGCCTGGTACTGTGATATACAGGAAGACATTCTTCCCCTTAGAGTAACAGTTCAAAATCTTGATTCTGCACAAGCGTATTGACGTGGAATGCTTATGCCTAGAAAAAAGAAAGTGATGGAACACCTGATTAATTCAACCTCTAAAACAATAAACGAAAGAAGTAAGAAAAGCAGGAGATGCTGCCTCAAACTGAGCAATCTTAACCCTGCTTTACAGCAGAATTATCGACTGCTAATTGTGTAGGAAAGGGAACAGTCTGTAACACGGACACAGCCCGGCTGCCAGCTGACCGGCTCGTCACGGCGGAGGGGCTGCGGCGCGGCACGGCTCGCGGTCCCGGT
>JAVJGI010000014.1:57735676-57855676 GCA_035590275.1 Ibycter americanus | reverse complement strand
CGCCCCTCGCCCGGTGCTCGGGTGTGCTCGGCGCGTCCTCCCAACGCAAGTGTTCGCGATGGCCCAAACGCGCCTTTCAGTTGCATGGCTGTGCCTTGTAAGGGTGGGTGTGGGTTTGACAACACGTAACTAGAGAACAGAAAGAAAACAGTTCAGGTATCATAGACGTAGAGAAGCTTGGACAGTTGATGCTTCCAAGATAATGCCTCGGAGCATTTTTCTTTCCCTGGATTGCTTGGACTGCATTGGGGGTTTTTTATCTTTTTCTATCCTCCTAAGGGTTTACTTCCACTGAAAAAGCAGGAAATGAAAATACAGCGTCCTCTTCCATTTCAGAGTTAGGTAAACCTTTTGCTTTTGACTTAAGGTTCGTTTATCTGTTAACTCCAGACAATTAACTTCCTCATTTTTTGCTTCAGGGCTTTGTAATTTGCTACTTCTGTAATTTTTTGCCATGCTTTGAAAATACTGAGGTGGCAACTTACATAGAGCTTAACGTACAGAGGCACAACTATAAATATCGCCACAACCACCTTGTTTCATGTAGAATACCAGAGAGTGGACTTGTTTTATATACTCTCTAGTTTAAGCAAGCAGTCAACCTGGAAAAGCAATTTCTTGGCAATTAAAATTGTTCATTGCATGACATAGGCCATTAAAAGAAGCTTTAAATTCCGCATGTCAGAATGAAAAATGGGCATATTTCCATCTTGCTTCTCCCTTCCCCCTGAGAAAAGCCTTATAGATACAGTCTCGGTTTTTAAAGTGTATGTATCCTCAGCTAGCACTCATCTGCTGCCCTTGCTTTATCGTAGCTGTCAAAGTCATATGAAAACTAAGATGTCTTGTTACCTAAGTGTATTACAGCTTTCTACTGCCATCAGTAAATAAAAGCTAAACAGAAGAGATGTCACTGTTACTGTCTCAAAACCTGAATTGCCAAGGCTGTTACATGTCTAAAAAATGGCCTTACCATACATTGTTAATGTTTTAAAATCTGCACCGTATTGCTGACAAATATTAACTGCTTAATACATGTGTCATACTTCATTTTGCTTGGGTTCTTGCAGCCTGTTTGCTCCTCACTTTCCAAATTACCGTGCTGTTCTGCATCAGCTTTGCAAGCAAGTTTCTTTGAGCTTGTTCATGAGTTTGTTTTGAGACCACTGGAATATTGAGCAAAGCTTTGCTCAGTTGCTGAAGAGAGTGTTATGTTGCTGATAAATTGTCATGTCATCTGCTCCTTAAAATTTTTCTTCTGGCAACTTCTTTATATCATCATCGGAGGGGTTTTACTGATCATTTTCTCATATCAATTCAGGGTAGAAACATTGCTTTGAATGCTTTATTTACTGCACTGACTGCTTTTTATCCTTTAGAAAGGATCATTGTGTCAGTTCATGCTTTCCTTAGCTGATTTTTGACGTGGAAAGCTAGGTGCCTCCAGAGAGTACAGAGCACAAACCAGGCCTGGTTTTGCACCAGCCATCCTGCTGTCTCTCCCACCCACTGTTCCGGTGAGCACAGCCTCTTCGCTTGAAAAAGTGTTGTCTAGTGTTGACTTTAGCCCTGTTCTGAGGGGGAGGCAGGGCTAGGTGACCTTCAAAGGTCCCTTCCAACCAACACTTCTCCAACTGTCTGTATGTTTTCATGACTCCCAACAGTAACCCACCTACCTACTTCAAAAGAAATTTCCTCTAGAAAATTACTTTCATCTGACTGCTGGTGGAACCATGATTTTTGCCTGTTCTGCTTCTGTTCATATGGTTGCATTTGTTTTTCTTGGGCAACTTTTGGGAAGTGAAGTTACATGACTGCCTGATATGCGTTTTGAATTTGTGAATGTAGATACAGGTACAAAGGTGCAGCCATGAGGGTATTGTGAAGTGAAATAAGCAAATAATAAATTCCAGGGGTATGTTGTGGCATTTGCCTTTTGCTAGGAGCTCTGGTATGCACCTGCTCTCTGATGAATTCGCCAAATTATTTTTCTGTGTACTCATAAGCAGCATTAATAGTTACTGTTCATAGCAAAAATATTCTATTCCTGTCAAGCCTCGCAGTATGTTTCTCATGCTTTAAAAGCATAGGCTCTTTGAACTTGAACCTGGTCAAATAATTTTCATAGCTCTGTTGATTTAAGTAGAACTGAATGTGAACGTTCCATGACATTTTAAGGGACATGAACTGTTTAAGCAGAGAACACGTGCCATGATAGGATGAATTTTCTATGTGAACTGATGTTATCTTTCTTTTTCCCATCTTTAAAAATATTTTTTGCAGCTTTCTGACAGAGACACTAAGTACTGCATAGATAATTTAATAAGAGACAGGGGAAAAGTATGGATGTAGTCATGTCACTGAGTTTGCAAAGTAATACCTTTTTTCACTTTGTCTCTCTAAAGTGTGTGCTTAATACCTCTTTTCTTCAAAAATAGAACTACTCAAGCAGTAGTAAATCACTGTTCTTAAATCAAAATCTGTAGCTGTTTAGAATTTTCTGCTCTTTTTCACTCCAAAAGTTTAATTACATTTTACAGACCATGTCAGATACAGTTCTTTTCCTCACTTCCAAAAACCAATTAATGCTAAAGAAGGACAAACTGTACCAGGATAATATAACATGCTATTGATTTACCATTACAGTGTTTTTCAAGAATGCCCTTTACATTAAGATTTTTGGCCATTGTGATTTCTTCAAGTGTGTCAGCTATTTGCTCTTAACGTCTTGAGAAAACATAATGAATATCACTTTCACTCCTGATTTCTCTGTCTTACAAGACACGTTTTTTCTTTGGAATTTCCCATGTAACCACCTCTCTCTGCAGTGTTTTGACTAATTGCTCATGTTCTTTACTAACAGCCAGAGTTAACATCATATTGCTGACATTCTGGCAGAAGTTCTTGGTCATATAATTGCTTTTTCTCATCCCTTCTCTGAAGTGTTGCCTTTTGCCAGTGCTGTGTGTTGCCACTGTAACTCAGAGGGAGATCATCCCACCTGTGCTAGGCTTCAGCTGTGCGAGAGTGTGTATTAGAACAATACTGCAATTTTAAATGTATGTGCTATCAAATAATACCAGAGTAATTACAAGTCTATTTGTCTTCTTTCCCTCCACTCATTTTGTCTAGTCTGATACAATCCCACGACTTTTATCATGGTAGAATTCAGGTTGGAAGGGAGCTTGGGAGTCTCTGGTCCAACCTCCTTATTGAAAGCAGGGTTACCTGTGTGGGCAAAGCAGGCTGTTGAGGGCTTTATCTGACCTGTCTTGAAAACCTTCAGGGATGGAGCCTACACAGCCCCTCTGGGCAGCTTGCTTCAATATTTGCATCATAAAAACCCTTTTCCTTGACTGAAGTCGAGGCCTCTCTTACTTAGGTTTATACCTCTCGTTTCTCCAGCTCCCACATGCACCGCTGTGAAGAGCCTAGCTGCGTTTTCTGGATAACCTCCTCATAGGTATGGGAGGGCTGCTATTAGGTCACCCCAAAGCCACCTCCTCTTAAGTTGAACAGACCCAGTTTGCTGAGCTGCTTTTGACAGAGCAAGTGTTCCTGCCCCATGGCCATCTGAACTCGCTGCAGTTTATCAGTATCTTCGTTGTACTGTGGGGCCCAAAGCTGGATGCAGGATTGTAGGTGTGGTCTAATGAGCGTCAAGTGAAAGCCAACCCTCGCTTCCCTCCATCTGCTGGTTGTTCTCCCATTAGTACAGCGCAGGGTGCTCACCACCTTTGCTGCTTTCTTTTTTCAGCAAGGTGTATTCGTGAGCCTTAAGTAAAGTAAGTCATTGAGATGTCAGAGGAAACATGGATCACGCCAGTACCATCTGGACTGCTGTACTGCACTTCTTGCTGAGTCTTGGCTCTCCAACAGCAGTGAGGGTTTTAGCTTTCCTGTTAGTGAGGAAGGAGACATAAATGTTAATTTCTCATCACAGGTCTAAAACTCTCTGTATTTCTGTTTTCCACAAGTCTCAGGAATACTTGTTGGCTTTATGTTACTTTCTGGTAACAGTATCATGGACAAGTTGAAAAGTGTTTTGGAATGGTAGTGTAAGAGACTTCTCTCTTCAAAATATTTTTTGGCAGCTGATATGGACTTAATCTTCCATAGTTTTTCTCTTGTATCTCTCCATATCCTGGGTATCAACCTGTACCTCTGCTGCTGCCTTCTGCATCACAGGGACTAAAAGTTGTCTACATATCTAGTGAAATATGTCATTTAACATGTTTTGTCTTCTGGTAGGCAGACCAGTTTGTGTACAGGACTTAGAAACACTAAAACCTTAATTATTCAGCTGACACACAGTACTGATCAGAGTTGCGGGTTTCTACCTCACCACGGCCCCCCTTTTTCATCTACTACTTCAGGTGACAGACTTGCATTTGAAATGTGAGTTTCATTTATAGTTGGTGGCGAGAGATTCAGCTCGCATTTCTTTACATCCACTGCTGAAGCCCGAATGACCATCCTAGATTCCAAACTTTAGGAAATTAAAGTTAAATGAGGTGAAAGCTACCCTCTGACTCCTGAGAAGTTATTAATAGCATTCTTTCTGGATTCTTTTACATTAAACACAAGTGTGTGTTATTTAATTGCGTATTAAACAGGCTACAGTATGGACACTGAATTTTAGCACTAAAACCAGTACATGATTTTAATTATGTCTATGGATTCTATCCACTGCAAGTTCTGTAAATAACAGTTTTGTTGTTGCTTGGATCTCAGAATGTGTGAATTTCTCTAGAAATCAAAGGTAACATGTTAGATTATTTCCCATTGGGAGAGGCACAGTCCACATATACAGTAATACAGAAGGCTAGAAGGAAAATAGAAATAAACCAATTTTCTTCAAAACATTGCTGAGAAAAATGATATTGGAAGTGAGACTGTAAGTAGTGAGTGAGAAGTAAGGGTCTCATCTTGGTTTTGTGTTGGAAGAATGGTGACTGGTGGTTTCGGATGACATTTAGACCTAGTGATGAACAGGGGTTTCCTGTTAGTTATGAGAGTAAGGCCGTGACAGAATTTCATTAGCTAATAACTTCATTAGAAGAAATTATGAGTTGTTTTAATGTAGCAGGAGGTGGTAGGTAGATAGGCCAAAGTACATAAAGGGCTCCACTTGGAGCTGTAATCCTCTTTAACTAGTGGAGGTTTTTTTATTCTTTAACTCTTCTAATTCTTTTTTTAGCTTTGTCTCTTTTAAGTTAATTTAACTAATTGCATGACCCACAAATCACTGTGGATGCTGGAATAAACCGTTTCAGATGCTGGTAGCACATAGTGTGTGTTTCACGATTGAAGGGAAGCTTTCAAGGCTGTTTAATCATTGATGTAACATCTGTAGTTGCAATTCCTAAACTAGAAGTTACAAAATAATTGGTATCACAAGAAAGCAAACTTGCAGGCTCAAGAGGTTTGCAATTCCAGAAGTACAATTGGAAGTGGAAGAAGTTGCCCAGTAAAGTAAATGGTTCTGTGTCAACATCTTTACAGGTGTCCAGTGAAGGGATATTGTCCCCTTCTTTGTGATCTCCCTAACTTTAGCTTGGAAGATACAGTGTAGTTGCTTTTCCCCATGCAGTCCACCTCCATGCTGCTAGGAACCAGCCTTCTGTTTGTTCTCCTGAGTAACTTCTGCCCCTCTTTTGTGATGACGTTCTTCTGGCCTCTGTGTTTTGTTTATTTCCCTGTGCTCAAGGGTTTACAGGGCTGTACCCTGGCAATATGTGGAATGAATGCCGGTCGTGGTTTAACCCGGCCGGCAACCAAGCACCACACAGCCACGTGCTCACTGCCCCTCACCCAGAGGGATGGGGAGGAGAATCGGAAAGGAGTGTAAAACTCAAGGGTTGAGACAAGAACAATTTAATAATTAAAACAGAATAAAGAAGTAAGAACAACAATAATAACAATAATAATAACAACAAAATGGAAAGGTGGGGGGAAAAAAGGGTAAAGCAAAAGCCGCGCACACAAACAAAGCAAAGCGAGGAATTCATTCACCGCTTCCCATGGGCAGGCAGGTGTTCAGCCATCCCCAGGAAAGCAGGGCTCCGTCACGCGTGATGGTTACTTGGGAAGACAAACGCCATAATGCCAAATGTCCCCCCCAACACTTCCTTCTTCTCCCCTCAGTTTATATACTCAGCATGACGTCAGATGGTATGGAATGTCCCTTTGGCTAGTTGGGGTCACCTGTCCTGGCTGTGTCCCCTCCCAATTTCCTGTGCCCCTCCAGCCCTCTGGCTGGCAGGGCCCAAAGAACTGAAAAGTCCTTGATTTAGTATAAACATCACCCAGCAACAACTAAAAACATCAGTGTCTTATCAACATTGTTCTCACATCAGAGCCAAACCACAGCACTGTACTAACTACTAAGAAGAATATTAACTCTATCCCAGCTGAAACCAGGACAGCTCTCTTGCATGGATTTACCCAACCTGGCTCACCAGGACCGAGAAGATCTTTTTCTACAGTGAGACAACAGGTTCTTGTCGGTGTTTGTCTGGGGGAAAATGGGTATCCTTCACAGGTTTTGTGAAAAGCTCATGGAAAAGGAAGAGAAATATTAGGAGGCTAGAGAAGGAGATTAATAACATAAGCGTCCATAGTAACAAATTGAGAAAATTGCTGGATTCAAATTTTGTATTATTGAGATTGGATCTAATCTCACAATAGGACTTGGTCAGATATGACCTTCTATCAGAATACGTGGGTGGGAAAATTGGGAGCAACTGAAGAAAAGAGTTTTAAGCAATAGCAGTTGGGAATAGGTGATCAGATGAGGGGTGAAGAAGAAAATATTACTTGCCATGATTGTCTGCTGGGGTGTGATGGTCTTGGATTTATAGGGAGGAGGAGAAGGAGGATATAGGCATTAGGTTTCCTTATTCTGACTGCATGCCTGCACAGGTACTCAAGGGAGATTGTGGTTTGAAGAACAACTTAAGCCTAAACTTACTGTGGGCAAAGGAATAACTCTAAAGAGGATGCGACAAGCCCACAGAGGTTAGAAAAGTGAGGGGAAAAGATTACTAGAGATTACTAGGTGGAAAATGTAATCTTGGAGTGAATGTCAGCATTTAAGTATGTTCAAGAGTGTGTATCAATTCCTATTTATTTTCTTTGAGACTGTATTTTAGCGAAGCCATCAAAACTTAGATTTTTCTGTAGAGTAAGTGAGAATCTGAGCTCAGTGTTGCATAGTATTTTCACTGAAAAGGGGGTGGAGTACAGCACGTGTATGGAGTGTGGCAACATGTACATTGAAGCAGTGCTTTAAAACTATATCACTTAGTGCAACGCTGAGTTATATCACTGAGTGCAACTGCTTTGTCTTGTGTTGCCTGTGAGATGTGGAGATACTGTTTGGCAAGTATTATGTTGGGATGTGGGCATAGGAGAATAAATTAAATTGAGATGGGATTGCACAGAGCTAAGCCTGCACTGTGTTAGGAGAACATATAAATAACTGAGAAACTGTATGAATGAGAGAAATGTTTCGATGCAATTTATGGAGCAGGGGCCCAGGCTTAATTTTGCCTTGGCTGAAGATTACGTAGGGAATAAATCCCAGCAGGACACTTACCATACACATACACGTTTCACACATCAAACCACTAACCTGCTGCAAAGCTGCAGTGCTTGCTGTGATGTAGTTCAAATATACAGACTATGAAAACTTTGAGAATATGAATCCAGCCACTGGCCAAATCTTACCAAAGCTTTCTGAAGCTCGTTTCAAACATGAAAAGTAATACAAAGTTATATGCTTAGGAACTTTATCTGGTCAGGAAGAGTGTCTTTGGGGAAGGTGGTACAAAGGGCTCAGAAGGAAGAATCTTTGCCTTCTGTGGACTCTGCAGTAGAAACCTGCTCTCTTAACTGTTTTCTCTGACAGGAGTCCAATTTAAGAGAGAATGAGCATAAAAGAAAATCAACATTTAAGAGATCTAAATTATATTTTAGGTTAATGATTTCTTCCCTTTGATTAAGCTGTCCTAAGGCAGTGGGCCTTGTTTCATGGTTGTGGTTCCAGACATAATAGATTTCTCAGTAATGTGGTTATTTATGTAGTTATGTGAATCTTCATGAAACTTGCTTAACAGAAACAAAACATCCTGAAGAAGGCAAACAGGTGAGCAGAGAGAGAAAAGAATTTGTTGTGTTTTTTTCATCTTTCTGTATGGGGCTTCTTAATGAGATATATACTGGCTGGCTATTTTTTTCTCTCCCTTCTATTCTTGTTTATATTTACCTTTGTGTATCTTGTCAAAATATCAGGAAATTTGGGTCAAATTATATCTGGATCCATCTGCTCATCTAGTCTGTTCTTTTAGTGCTAGTAGTTACTATAGCTTTTAATTAAGTATGCTTAATGACAGTTTACTACATTAATGGGTGGCATCAAGTATCTTTGATTTTGTACACAATGAACTTACTAATGCAGGGAAGGCTGGTTTTTTTCCCTAATTTCTGTATATCAAAACAATGATTCAGTCACTTTAATTTGTCAAATTGTAGTCTATATTCTTATCTGTAAGTCCCGTTTCGTTGTTGCTTTAGGTGAAAACTCAACTAGAATCTATAATTCAGCAGCCTTTAGCTGAGGTTTATTGTTATCACAGTCATGTTATGAATATAGGAAATGTGTATTCATTGACACAATGATCAATTTCAGTTTTGAATCTTGTTAATTATAGTTATTCTTTTGATAGAAGAACACTGTGCTGTAAATTTTATGACAGACAAAAAATGGTCCACAATTGACCTTTCAATTCTAGGTTCATCAAATATGTTTTAATTTTTATTTTGTTTTTTGTGGTTGACCATCAGTTTTGATGTAACCTGATTTTAAGCATGGTCTGCACAGTGGTGCAGCAGACACATGACCTGGTAGGTATGATACTAGAAGGAAGGAGGAGGTGACACTGCCTTTAGGATAATTCGTCTTTCATGACCTCGCCAAATCAGGCAATTTTGTTTCACATCAGACAAGTAAAAAATGAACCTATTGGACTAATTTTTGAGATTATATATGGGATAGATTATTTCTTTGACATTCCCCCCACCCCTCTCCAATTCTCTATGCTGGCCCATGAGGCCCGTCAGCCCAACTACATTATCAGCTGGATTTTTACTTTAGGTAGTAGTGATGCTTTGGGAGTGTGTTTAGCGAAAAGTTTTAGGAAATATTTTCCGTGGCAGTGGAGCAGACAGCCTTAAGATTAATTAAGTATCCAATTAATTGTCAATTAATTGAAATACAATTAACTTTAATTATTATCTCTTAGTAGGAATAAATTCCCTAAGTAATCTTGTACTTTTGTGATCTATAAAAACTCTGCAGTGTTAACCACATGGACAAATTTAGTATTTACCTAGACAGCACTTCTTGGATCCCAGCTCTGATTATTTCTGTGTTGTGGGCAGAGTTGCTGCAGATGTAACCTTTGTCTGAGCTACCACAGACTATCTTTCTAAGAAACATGTATTAGCTTACATTGTTCTTTTTGATAAACCTATGGCATTGCTCTGGATTACAGCTGTATGCGTGTATATGTAATGATTGACCTGTGAATCTGGTGAAATCACATATGCTGAAAACTGTGAACAAATGCGTATGCAAGATTGTTTCCTATATGTCTGGAAAAATAGCAGTATATGTTGCCTAAAGTTGCCACATTGACAGCTTGGAGGAAAACTGCATGAGAGTATAGATTTTCAGTTATTCTGTATCAAACTGATTTATCTCACCAGCTTGCTATCAATAGAACAAATAAGATAAAGCATATGCCTATAAACAAAATGTAATTTATATTCTAAAAATCTGTAATAAATAGCAATTATTTCAGAACTACTTGGGATTAAAATGTCTCATATCTGTCATCTGAAAACAGTGGTTGAGAAGAAAAATAGACAAAACCAAGAGGCTTGTTTTGTGGATTCAGATTTATAGCTGTGTTTACACACGGTTGGTAAACCGGGATGGCTGTCTTGGAAACCCTGAAGGGCACAAGTGTGTGTAGCTTTCTACCTAAGAAGCAGAAGCTTAGCGAAGGAATGGTAAGAGTGAGCTGTGCAGCTATTCTTGAGGCTGTGGCGGTACAGTCCTGGGTTGTTCCCGCACTTTGCTTTCTTTCAGTGCTTTTTATCGGCCGAAGATGTACAGCTGGCCTGGCACTGCTCTGCCTTTGAGACAAACGTGCCTTGTGTGTGTCAGATACAGCCAAAGCCAGCTTCAGGGCTAACAGCCGTCTTTGACTGTGCCATCTCCTAGAAAGCAGAAAGATTCATGCCTTCTGTCCCAAGGGCTCATACCCATGTCTCTTAGGAGCATTTGGTCTTGTCTGGCCTCTTGAGGTTGGGTCACTGTGCAGAAAGCAGTGCAAGATTCGTGGGGTCAGAGCGTGTTCACTGTAGTACCTCAGGATTGTATCTCTGAGTGTATTTGGGGGGTGCTGTGTGGAGCAGGAGTGGGTGGGAATCCAGCGTTTCATTCTGTCTTTTCAGGGTTTTTGATCTTTGGGAAAATAGACCTCAAAAATCAAGTAATTGCATAACATACCATCTATAAACACGCAGGGAGTGGAATCTGGAAACCTGTTGTTGAGGTAGTGGGAGTCTGACTGGGCCACAGAACCAGTTTCTCAGAGTCTCCATGAGTCTAGCGTTCCTTTCCATGCATAGCATATGAATCAAACTGCCTTTTATTTTTACTTTCTAAAGAAGAGCTGAGATTGTTTCATCCAGTTCCTTGGCAAAAGGCAAGTTTGGCAGTAGTGCTGATATTTCTGATAGAGGTTTGACTGACTTGCAGTTGAGGATAGTCAGTAATAAAGGACTCCCAGCCATCCTAGATGGTCTAGGTTCTTCCTAGCCAGTGTGCTTACCTTTCCTAGTGTCTGTCTTTGGAATTTAAGCTTGTTAGACCTTCTGTCCCGGTAGATGTGGAAAGAAGCTTACAGTCTCTCTTTTTCTATTACAGTATGATTTCATATACTTAAAGGCACGGCCCTATTTTCTCTAAAATAAGTGAGTACATACGGTCTCTCTTTTCCTCCCTCCCCTCCCTCCCTCTATAGGTTGTGGTTTTCTGACCTGTGGTTGTTCTCTCTCTGTCCAGCTGATCAGATTTCTCTAGAAGTGTGGTGCTCAAAGCTGGATATACTACTCAATTTGTGACCAGATCAGAGCAGTAGATGATGTTCGCATGTCTTACTATGCACTAGTTTGTACGTAAACATTAGGATATTTTTTTCCAACAGTACCACGTTGTTGACTCGCGCTGAGTTCGTGATTGCTGTGACTGCCAAATCTCTTTCTGCAGAACTGCCACTATGTTAATCTTTGCCCAGATTTTGTTTATGTGGTTGATTATTCCTGGCTAATCTTAGAACTCTGCACTGGCTGTACTTGAACGGCCGCTGCAGAGCAGCGCTTGTGCAGGGGCTTGCAACTGTCTCGTTAGCCTTGTCCACAGCCTTTTGCATTGTAGTATTACCTGCGTCTTTCACATCTTTTGAGTATTTTAATTACCAGTATTTCCCTGCTACTGGAATGAATATCACAAATTTTGTACATATGTCCAGTTTGAGATGAACCTCTGATAAATATTAAATAGTCTTTCTAAACAGTTTTTCACCTATGTACCAACAGTTCTTGTTAAATCATTTTTTTCTAGCTTGCTTGTGGGAATATGAGCAACAATGTCAAAAGTTCTACCAAGGTCAAGATAAATAACTCATATAGTTCAAGACAGATGATTGCTTTTCAGCATCTGCATATCTTGTCAGCTGTAGAGGTCAGAAACTACCTCTGTGTGTATTCTAAATAGTAGTTTTTATTACTATAAAGTCTGCATCTCCTTTCTTCCGCAGGAGCTGACATTGGAAAAGGTGCTCAGCCTCTCCCATGGAGCGCAGGTCAGGCAGGAGATGTCAGGCTGCTCTGCTGAGCAGCTCTAGACAAACCTTTCTGGCCTCTGTTTTACTTCACCCGTTGTACTTCTGCTCCTGTTCATGTCCAGTTTATGCCCATTCTGATTCAGTGACCGCTGAATGCTTCTATCTTTTGGGAGAAAATGGGAGAAAGAGGTCATTTAAGAACTGGGTTTTTTTTTTTATTTTTACCTTTTAAAAAGGGATGAGGGGCTAGGGAGTCCTAAAATAATTGACACTTTGTTTTACAGAAAACTTCTGGCATTTGTTTTATATTTTTTTGTCATTGGGTTGGGGTTTTTTTGTCTGAAATGCTGAAGAATCTGGAGAGAACAAGTGGTGGTGTTACACTAAATAAATCACACATGTAAAACCTGTCTAACTGTTAGCCCACCAGACTTAGATAGTCACTTTTAAAAACTATTTGTTTATGTTAACATCTGTTTAAATCAAGCAGTTAGGAGAAAACCTCCTTTTTATTAATGACTCAGCATCCCTCTTCTCAGGCTTCAGCTTTTTTTCTGTATTCCATTACATTTTTTTTCTTTATATGGGGTTATATTACTTTATAGCAGTATTCAAGGTTGTGTTGCTTGCCTGCATTCCTCTTAGGCGATTTTATCTTCTATCATCAAAAAGCTGGCCCCACAAATCAGTTGAGACATAGTAAGTGCCTCGCTGGAGCACACTTCTCCAAACATTATCTATGGATCCTAGATATGTGTTCACCTGAAAATAATTCCTGTATCAGTGTTAGCCTTTCTGTCCCAGCTTTAAATCCGCAATGGTTTCACTAAAACCTGAAAACTCGTACCAATGGAAGTCCCTATATCTTACTGAAAGACAATATGACTTTTGGAAAGTCTGCTGTGGAAAACTCAGGCGTAATTAGTGGAAGGGAAGTGTCAGTCTGAATGTATTTTTACAAAATGAATTACAGATATCTTGACCACATCTTCCTCTGTTTTCTGATACAGAATTTTCTTCCAAAATCAAGACTTCAGAATCTTTTGATTCTAAAGTATTGTGTTCGTTTGTTATAATACAGTGTTCTCAATCTTCCTTGCATAACAAGCTCATGAGTCTTCTTTCAAAAGTTAGGATTCTTTCGCTAATTTATTTGAAAAGCTGTATTAAAAAAAAACAACAACAACAACAAACAAAACAAAGCACAACTTAAATCTTATACCAGTTGATCTAACTGCCTGCCATAATTCAGTTTGGGTTTTGAAATAAGCATCAAAAGCTGAGAAAGCTTTCATTCTCTTATGCCCGTTATCTAAAGTTTAATGCAAGTAAATACATGTACTTTCTCACTACTTTAATTGAAATACAGGGTCACCAATTCTGATTCTTTGTATTTTCCATGAATTTGTCAATTTTTATATTGGCTCAGTCTTGCTGATAGAGTGGAAAGAAGGAGTGACTGAGATTTAATTAAATCTTCTTTGATATTCAACTTTTTATTTAGTGTCTTGGATATTCAAACAATATTCAATCAAAATTACTGCCCTCTGTATATTCTTGGTGGAACCATCATATTAACAAACTAATACAGCCTTAAAGTGGACGGAAAAGTAGTGATTAGGCAGTACAAAAACTGATTGCAATTAGCTAAATTCTGATGTAGCAAAAGTCACCAATGAAAGCCTTTTTGCAAAACAGGTATAGGATCTAGCTTGCTCAAAATACAGAGATACAGCAGAATTTTCACTTTGATTCAGGCCTTTTTTGACCTTGACTGAGGGATGAAGGCTTTTAGACACCTTGAGTTTCATTTTTGAAATGACCTGTCATGGTCAGTTAGCTGATAATGTATCAATTAACCACAAATTGTCTGTGTGCATTGCTCCCCATAACTGTCTATGGTTTCACTTCTTTTGAAGTATTACTGCCCTAAAATCAAAGCGTGCGCATATACAACTGCTGAGCATTTTAGAAATATACGGCGTTATTCTGGTGACACCAGGTGTTGAAAGTAAAAAATGTAATGCGTTATGTATTCAGAAGCATGCCTTTATTAATTGATAGTTGTTGTGGAGTAAACAGTGAACTAGTGAAGGTTCATAGTTTGACAATAATTTGAGTTACCTATTTTAAAAGAAATGTTCACGTGCTGAAAATCAGAAGTGATTGGTTCATTACCTGTCTTTTTAAGCCATATCAAAAAGACAAAATTAAATTCTTGTACAGTTTCTTTTCTTCCTGTGTCTTAAGTAATGCACTGTTTCTTCATCTACATCTAGTGTAACTCTAATTATGTTATTTAATTTTTCTTTAGTTATTTAGCATCACTAAGTATTTGCTTAAAGAATGCAGAAGTAAAATTAACTGAGATTTCCAAATGTCCCTAGATGCTATTTGTCAAATCTGGGAGAAATGGGTTTCAGAATAATAACATATTCCTGTATTTGGGGACTGGGAGTTACCAGGGACTGCTGTACTACATGATATTTGGGGCGGGGGGTGGCTGGCAGTGACGTTGGGAGGGCAGTGATTGATCTCAGCTTTCCATTGCAAAAAGTATTTGATGTGATGGTGTACGTGTGGTCACCCAGTTTGATGTGATGGTGTATATGTGTTCACCCAGAACTACTTCTTGAAACTCGCAGACCATAGCTGCTGTGAGCCAAGACCTTTCAGTGCAAGCAGTCTGTCTTTAAAGCGTGGTACTGACTTCTCATGGTATTTAGTGGAGGCTCTTCTCTTTAGTTGTGGCACAAAAATAAATTATAAGTGGCAGTTATAAATTTACTTTAAATTAGGAGGAAAGTTGCTAAACAAGAAGAGCAGTTGGATTTATATCATATATCAGTTTGTGCTGAGAGGAGGAATGTATTGAAAATGCCTGTTGATCCCAATGCAAGAAACTTTTCACTTAGGAGAGAGAAGCCTTAGGACTTGCTCTTCCTGTCCTACTCATCCTGTTCATTAACACTGAAATTGGAAAAAGTAAAGCATAAGGAAGTGAATTGGAGGATACTCTACATACTACTGGGTATTTGGCACCTGTCTGGAAAGATGGGATCCCAATAAAGCAGGGAAATAAAACAAAGCCCATTGCAGCAGGTATGAATTGTTTTCTCATTTCCAGAGCAAACCCTGGAGAAGGGTGAGTATAGTGTTTCCACTGTCACTCCTCACGTCCCACAGTACAGGCAGCAGATAGTAATTTGGCAGTTACCCTCTTCACGCTGAAGTCTGTGCGTCCCCTTTGGTCTGCTTTCACTACTAACGTAGCCAGTCTAGCCATGCTCTCTTCTTCACAATTTTGTCTCATGTTTGGGGTGTGGGACGAGGTGGTTGTGGGGAGATATTGAAGCTAGTTGGCAAATATGCTAATTTATACTTGAGGCTTAATCACCTTTGCTTGGTTTCTGCTCCAGTTCCAAACTGACGACTGAAGATCTAGTTTAAGACATTCAGAGCAGTTTACACTGTAATACTGCCTTGTCTTCCCTCTGAGCCTCTTCTCCCAGCGCAAAGTCTAGATTGCTGGATAGGTGTAGCTGGACATTCTCCTAGATATTTGAATGCCT
The DNA here is from genome assembly GCA_035590275.1 of Ibycter americanus. Taxonomy (NCBI): domain Eukaryota; kingdom Metazoa; phylum Chordata; class Aves; order Falconiformes; family Falconidae; genus Ibycter; species Ibycter americanus. The sequence continues at coordinate 57,840,186 of JAVJGI010000014.1, read as the reverse complement.
TAAAGTACGTGAGTTTGCTCTGATGTGCACCCAAAGTAACTTTGAAGACTTATGTCCCTAGAATGCTGGTTTTATCAAAAAAGGAAATGCTTTTTCAGCTACTCTATACGCTGTCATGATGCGGGAACATATTGCAGATGGAAACCACCTGGTTTGTAGAAGTAAAATCCTTCGCAAGTTTACCTGGTGCTGGAATATATTAAACTTTTAGGCACATAGAACAACCTTCAAATCATTAAATACAGGCATCTGTAGCTGCAGAAAAAGAGGTAATAGATGCTGGCCCTAAGGTAATGAAATTGACACAACTGTAAAATACACAGCCTGTATTTGCACGTCTAAAGCCATTCCATCTCTTTATTTTTAACCCTATAAAACAGTGATCAAGGAAATTAAGGTTTCCTTCCAGGCATCATGGACACTACCAAGGAGACCTTCAGTTAGAGTAAATTCTATGTGCTATCGTAAAACTAAAGTACCTTTTTTTGCAATTGCAAATGTATATCTAATTAGAGATACGGAATTATTTCCATCAGTATTTCTTGTGGCTCCAGGAGAAGATTTAAGGGCTTATGTAGCTGGTTTTCCTCGTTCTTCAGTAAACACAGACCTGTGGTAACTTTTGCATCAGACTGCAGAACCGTTTCTGCATCAGAGACCAAGCTACTCCTTACCTGAAAGTAAGCGTTTCATTCAACACATCCTTATAGGACACACACAAACAAATTGGGGAATTTCTTGTCTTCTTGCTTATCTCTGACTCTACCAAGCAGGGAGGATGTTTGAGATTCTGGTCAGTACGTTTTCTGGATCTGAAAGCAATTACTCCGGTGCCTTGCTGAGTGCCATTTCAGGCTTTCTTGGGTGCCCCCAGAATATGTATTTGTTTCTCCTGTGTAGAAAATAATAAATACATTTACTGGCCTGCTTTGAGATAAGGATGCTTTCCCAGCTGATGAAGAAGGAGGTGGGGTATGTTTCAGATTTCGTTGCAGGACTTTGCAAGTCTTTCTTGGACAACAAAAATCAAGACCAGGGCAGTTGAAATAACTCATTATTTTTCTTTTCATGATGATCTGTGGCTTTATCTTTTCTGTAGTAAACTTGGTACTAGTTTCCAAACAGAAGTGATACGCCTTAGTGGGACTGAAGTACTTGCATACATCTGTTCATGGTTCTTTGTAGTTTTGATTTGGTGTTGTGTTTTGGTTTGTATTTTCTTACCTTTTATTATATTAGAAAATGGTGGCCGAGATTTGTTCCTGAGATATGGATTGGGTTTTTATTTTTGACTTGTATTGAGCTGCAAGCTGAAATTTACTTTAAAAGAAGTCTTTTTATTAAATAAAACTACATGCATAGCCTATCAAGGAAAGACTTGCATATACATTTAATTAATCAGGCAAATAAAATTACTGCAGTTAGTGAATTAGAATAGAATGAAATCACAGAATCACTTAAGCTGGAAACTACCTTTAAGATCAGAGTCCAGCCATTAACCCAGGACTGCAAAGTCCATCACTAAACAATGCCCTGAAGTACCACACCTACACGTCTTTTAAATACTTCAGGGGTGGTGACTCAACCACTTCTCTGGGCAGCCTGTTGAGCTGATTTATTTTGTTACTAGTATGTCACATGTTAAATATTATGCTTTTCCACAAATTTGATTCATAGACTGAAAAGATAGTACAAGCCTCCCTTCTTTTTTCTTTTTTTTTTTTTTAAAGAAGGGGGGAGGGGGGGATCCCCAAAAATCCCATAACCTGTTTCTTAGCTTTAAAAAAACTCGACCTGTATAAATTAAATAAAGTGGAAGGAGAATATTTCTGTGTATCACAGAAAGAAGAACTGCTGAAATTTTTTCATCTTTTCACATTTCCCACTGTTCGTCTAATGGCTGTCTCTAGACCAGAGGTTTGACTTGCTTCAGAGCTGTAGCTCCAAACCAGTGATTCTGCAATTCTCCTTTATTATTATATGATTACTCCACTTTTCCTTTTGTGCGCTCTTAGTAACCTCAGCCGTGGTCCTTCCAGTGTCAGGAAGGGCCTCTCCTTCTTCCAATGCTACCTAGTGGCGTACGTACACATAAAAAAGCATTAATGTTAGTATATAGTCTATGAGTATAGATATACCTTATTGTCCACTACCCCTTCCAAACCTCAGAAGATTTGTATGACCTTGCTTCTGAACGAACATGCTTGGCCATTACCCTGTACCATCTTTACCCTTTCTGGTTGAATATTTAAAATACCATTTGCGTTTAAATCTGGTGGTTCCTCCAATACAGCTGGTTTTAACCTTCCGCTCTCCTTTTCTGTGGCCCCTAACACTTTACAAGCAAAGCATGGCTCGGTGTAAAAAATCCTTGTGTGTATATACATGGATGCTGTAAATGCATATGAATTACCTTTCCTTGGCCCTTAAAGCAGCCTGTAGTTTCCCAGGGAATCACAGGCTGAAAAAACCAGTCTGATGGGGTTTCCTGACACTTCATTTCTGCCACATTGGTCAGAGGTTTGTGTTTCAGTAGCTGGTCCACACTGGGGTAGGTAGGTGGTTTCTGGAGGAAAAATAGTGCAGCATTATGTGACGCTGTTCCCAGATTTACACCTGGATTTTTGGTTTGGCTCATTTAGCAGAGCAGATTTTGTTCCCTGAATGCCTGCGCTTTTGTTTGGGTTTTAGCGAGGTTTGAGGAGCATCGCATTGCAGCAACCCCTCTGCATGGTGCTCCAAGGCTCTGGCACTTCAGCTCATCCCGGTGAGCTGCTGCCGGCAGAGCCACTGGCCGGAGCAGCCTCCCACTATGCATCCAGCTTCCATCTCACCCAGCCGGCCACACGGCGAGGCCTGAGAGGCAGCAAGGGGTACGGGGGGAGCTGCCGAGTCCCGCCTGGGCAGAGCGCATCTCGCCAGCAGCCCTGTGCTGTGGCACCTCCATGCCGCTGCAGCAAAGCACAAGAAAGATGGGCTCCGCAGCCACAGGCTCCTGCTGGCAGGAGGCTGCCGTTGCTGAACGATGGGGTTTTATTTAACATCTCCTTTCCAGGCTCAGTCGCGCTCCCAAGGGACAAGGGGACGGTGCTGTGCCATGACCTGGGCACCTCTCCTCTCCTCACAGAGCATCATTGTGCAGCCGTTCCCCCGTTTCCCTTGTAGAAAGGCACCTTGCGATCTCGCACAAGACCCCATCTTTTCTCTTTTCCCCTTCTCTCTCTCACCATCTTTTCTGTGTAGAAAAATACATTCCCATGCTTAGGTACTCAAAGTGTTTGCCGTGTTTCGCAGGCCCTGGGATGCTCTTCTCGGTCCAAAACAGTGAACTGACCGCTCCGGGTATTGGCATGTAAATCAGTGTGCTGACCTCGCGGGGAACCCATCCAAGCTGCAGGCTGTGTCCTGAGTTTCAGGATGTCGGCGGTTTGAAACCCTGGGCTATGCTCTGCATGTCAATGACGGAAACCACTTCAAATTCACGGTAGCATCCGAAATGGTACCAGGAGCCGGGCTGGCATAGCAAGGCTGCCCTATCAAAAGTTTTCTTCTACTTTTTTCTTGTAACGGCAATCTGGCGTTTAAAGTTAATGCTCCATTTTTTGGGGTGGTTTTTTTCCTTTTGAGTAGATGTAACAGTTTAAGCATCTGTGCTGAAGATGCAAGGATGAGACATTTCTATGTATGTCATTTAAATGAATTGTCGTGTACTTGAAACAGCAGCATAAGGACACACCACACTGAGAGGGGTTTTGAGAAGATGTCTAGGTAGGAGTACCTTTCCCCAAGGCAAGATTAACTGTAGCATCCATGATAGTTTGGACAAATATCTGTTTTCCAAGAGCTCCAGTTTTCAAGGCTTCAATACTGTTGGATTTTCAGTAAACACTTCGCACCCCGGTTGCCACTCAAGAATAAGATGCTTGAGTTATCACTGTATTCTTCTGAAACATCAGTCCGTTCCTCAGTAGCTCAAAAGGCATTGGGGAAAAGGAGTGTGAACAAAACAGGAGACATGCTTTATATCCCTGTATAAATCTGTGGTTTATCCGTTCTCGAGTATTTCGGTTCTGGTTTCCCTATCTCAAAAAAGAACCAGAAAAGTTAGAGGAAGAGGTGACAAAGATGATTGCAGGAAAGGAGTGGTGTCCATTCTGTTAAATACACATGGACTTGTCAGCTGAAAAAGTATCTTTTGGTGGCGCTGAGGTGGTGCACAGAGACCCCTGACTCCGAGGAGGAGCCATCAGATGGAGCGAGCGGGTGGCAGGGGAAAAAAAACCAAAGCAGTTTGCGTCTCCCGCAAGGCGAGGGGCTGCTGCTGCCCTTCCTGATCGTCCACAAAAGCAGCTGTGCAAGCTCGCAGGAGGAAAGGGCCTTTGTGCACCACGGCACTCATTGCCTCTGGCTTAGGAAGGGTCAGGACCCAAGTCTGGAAACGCATCACTGTTGCCTTGCCCTGGCCTTGCACTCATTGCTAAGGTATCTTCTGTTGATCACCCTTGAATAGGGGACACTGGGCTCTCAAGCCTTTTTGTGGTGACTGACTGTGGCTGTTCTCATGCCCTGTATGTTCTGATGATTAGAAAACTGTTTCTATCCATGTTACTTATTCCATGCAGAAATTTTGGCTGGCTGTGTGTTCATGTATATGAAGAACCCCTTGTCTCTTTTATAAAACCTTTACCTGTATTTGTAGGAGATTATGCCCCATCTCATCAGCTCCTGTTTGAGCTCCTGCTTGGTCAGTCTGTGCCCCAAAAAAACAGTTTTGGACTCAGTGCTCTGCCCTGAGCGCTTTCTAACTATACTTTTGTAGTCCACAGGTTTCTGAAGCGTGGTAGCAAGACCTTGATAGAATGTTCTGTCTGAGGCTCATACAATATTCCTTAATATTAGGACAAAACAGTCAATACTTAAGAATACTGATATAATATTCTCTTGGGGGGACGACTTTTTTTTTGCCCCCAATTCATTTTGTCCACATCCACTGACTTTCAGTTTTCTTCATCCTCCTTTTCTTGTCCTCCTAGTGTGCTGGCAATCCCCTCCTGTCTCTGCACTGTCCAGAAATTTAGTCTGTTAATCTGTCTAACAGTGTGTCCAGAATTGTTTCTGCATCGCATCCCCAGCATCTTTTTGCACATGGTGGTTTTATCTGATTGCCACTTGGGAGGTCTCTGTAGCTCCTCGTAACAGTCACTTGCGGAATTAAATTCTTTCTGGTAGTAGGGAAAATCAATCTAATGAAGTTTCTCTATGCAGTAGAATTGATAGTGATTTGAAATGGTTTCAGACAGACAAAAGGCAAATGTTTGCTGCGATGCCGAGTGGGTACGAGCCACGTGAGCAGCGCTGCGATTGATGCTTGTCCAGCGGGAGGGCATCCCCGCTCTGCCTCCTGGCAGATAACCCAAGATACCTCCAAGATACTCCAGCTTAAGTGCAGACATATTTGTTTGTTTGGGGGTGTAAACTATCCAAGGGTGAAATGAAAAGTGTCTGCAAAGTAGGTTAAGTGGCATTTCAGGTAGTGCCCGGTAGCACCCAGTGTGGCACTGGTTACTCTAATACTCTTGTTTGTTTTCACAAACCAGCACCTCTCAGTTTCTGAGCAGCCTACCGCTGCGAGGAGACTGTAACCTCTTGATTTCAAAGGAGCCATCGTTTCGCTGGTGCCTCTGTGGTTAATGTAAGAAAGGTGTCTTGCCATAAACTTTTTCCGAGGTATTCAGCAAGGTTGGAAAGGGGTCGGCCCAGGCAGGAAGCCCTTGTCTCTGCTATAAAGAAAATAGCAAGCAACAAAATGAAAGCATCAAAGGACCAACAGGATGCGGTCCCAGGAGTCCTCTCTGGCATGTTAGTCCTTCTTGAAAGTTAGCATTGAGTGAAGAGTGACCTTAAAACTCACTTCATTCAAACAGACTGGGCTCAAGTTTAAAGTTCAAGGCATTTTGTTTTTTCACCTGTTTCCTACAGTTTCTTGAAACTTCTGAAGAATTAATGTGTAACTATATCTGGTCACTGAGCCAACTCACAGAATTTTTCTCAAGGGAAAACAATGTTACTGTATGGAGGGAGAGAAATGGATACTTTCTGAGCTGGGAAAAAAACTTTCAACAAAATAAAATCCAAAACCACTGCTACTATGATCACAAACAGCCCTGGAGCCAGCGTTAACACACAACGCTATTTCTTGCTTTATTTTCAAAAGAAATTGGTAGGATCCTGTAACTGTCTGAATTGTGGTGAAAGGATGTTTTTTGTCAAAGCTGCTGCTACTTGGGAAGCAAGGTCTTATTTTGGGCACAACCTGGAAGCAAAGACCCTGGCTGCAGCAGTTCAGCTTCATCTGCTCATGTGCTGAACAAGCCAGCGGCTGGTCCCGTGGCCACCCAGCCCTCTCTCACCAGGCTGGAGCTGTGAGAGGGAAAATTAAAGCCCTGACCCGAAACTCCGTCGGTAGGTGAGGGCAGCCGTGGATACGGTGATGCAGCCCTTACCACCACGAACGCTGAGCAGCAACCCGGGCTGCTGGCCGGCGCCGGTTACGAGCCACTTTTATTTTCACCCAACAGCATCTTCTACCTGTGTGATCCTGAAATAGTTATTTTCTGATCTCTGCATCTCACATAACGAAGCAACTAGTAATTGATCCTACGAGCAGTTTGGCAGGTCATCTTTCATAGCTAAAAGAAATAGTTTGAAAAGATGATATACAGATTTCACTCGCGTTTCCCCATGCCGTTAAATTTTAATGATTGTGGCATGAATATTTCATGAAAGTATCTTCTGAATGGATTTATTTTGTCCTGGCAGCTAATACTCTCAGTATAGAGTCAGGGCGGGGGGAGGTTGGTTGGTTTGTGGTGAGTTTTCTTTTCCTCTTAGGTGGTTTCGTGTAAGTAAGAAGTGTCAAACTGGATTATGTGAGAAAAAGCAACTTCTTGTTGGTGATTCAGCGAAGGGATGTCATTTATTACTTTTTTCAGCTGTGGTGGAAGTCTGTGAAATGACCCTCAAATAAAATTCTGCTCTTTACTCTCCTGCCACAAGGTGGCTAAAAATGTTTCGAAAGCCCAGGCTATGTGAGTGCTAGAAATTATGCTAATATATCTAACAGCCTTTCTGCAACGCAACACACAGCGCACAGGAGACCAGTGTTATTGCACAGGAGATTTTTATGTGTCTTATTTATATGGAGTGACGTTCAGAAAATAGTATTACCAAGTTTATTTCAATCGTGCCTCAGACAGGGTTCTCTGGGCTTGGCTTTGTGGTTTTTTTCAATAGAAGGAGAAGTCGTTGCACCCATCCCATCCCGTGTGAGCGCCAGGGCGGCTGTGGACCACAGCGGTGAGACGGGGAGCGCAGCGGCCACCTGCCCACCAAGCCACAGCTCTACACAAACTGTGGCAGAAACTTTGGATTCCCACTCCATCTCCATTTGTACTGCCTGCTGAATCCACCTACTCGAATGCTAAATCAGAAACTTCTCCAAACCTGGATTAGCACGGTCTTGTGGTGGTGCTGAATTTTGTAAGCCCTGCACTGGGATGATGGGTACGTTTCTTTATGGCAGTAATGTTTCCGAATAGCCGGCTGCTGCGCCATCAGAAACATATATTTCATTTTCACCAATTTCAGGAGTGGTAACACTCTTCCCTGCAAACTTTTTGGAAGCTTATCTCCAGCTGTACAGTAGGGACAAAGCTTTTGTTTAATGGAAATGAAGCGTATCTTTTTCTTACAGATGCACCACTCGCTATTGAGCTTTTTATGTGCATTTTAGGTTTCCCTTTTTATTTTTAACTTATTAACTCTGACAAGTAACCTCTTGGTTGTGAACAATTTAATTCACAATTCATTTTTCTGATTCAAAGTGAACATGAGTGCCCTAATCCCCTAATGGGAATTAATTGCATGTTTCAGTGCTTAACTCTGATCCTTTCTCAATCCCCACTGGGACAAGTTTCTTCCTGAAGGATCTGTGTTTGTTATTCAAAACACAGTCTGAAAGGTAATGATTTTTCTTATAAAAGGAAGTCAGACCGACTGAATATTAATGCTCTTTTTATTGTGAGAGAACGAGCTGCATCCAAAAAAAAACCTCGGTTATGTCATGAAGTATAAATTACGCTGAAGTATATCTGGTAAAATACGGGGTGGGGGGGGAAGCAGCACGGTCTTTTTTCCTTAAGTGAAAGCAGTTTGCCAGCAAATAATGGAAAACTGTATTCTGTTACAGAGAAAAACTGTTCACTTCACCAAGGGGGAAACTGCTTTGCTACTATTTTAAATGACACTGCTCTTGGGCAGCAACATACCCTTTTGGATAACTGACCTGATCTAACAGTTGACTAAAGTAAAAGTAAACAGCAGAAAATAGATTAAGTTTCTACTTCCATCCTGTTTTTAAAGATTTTTCAAACTTGAAATACACTGTTTAATGACCCTCTTTCCAAAAGGAACTGCACGTGCCCCTCGGTGTTGGGTGCCTGGCCCAGCCAGACGGCTGTGGGTGTGCGGCAGGCTCTGCCCAGCCAGTGACGGAGGGCAAAACATGGGAAACCATCACACAGTGCAAGAACTGCTTCTGCCCTGCAGAAACAACAGGGGATAAATGGGGCACAGTGTGAAAAATAAGCCAGGAACCATGAAGGTACCTTTTTTTCCCCCTACCTTTCAGTAAAGCCAGCCTTTTATCCCATTTAAACCAACTTTGAGTGTTTTATGCTCACAGATAAAACAAATGATCGTTCACAGGGTCTGTTTTCAAGAGGGAGCTGGCACATGTGCAGATGGGCTACTTCAGGTGGCTTAGCCCTTTGGGGCATGTATGTGTCTGGGGGACAGGGGAGGAGCATGGCATCACCTGGTATTTCTGCCAGCAGCCCGAGCGGCCCATTTTGTTGGGGCTGAAACACCGCATCTCCCCTCCCACCCAGCCCAAGGTAAACAAATGGAAATAATGTGTACAGCTCCCTCTGACAGGAGGGGTGAAGGTGCCTGTGAAGACATTACCAGCTCTGCAAATGAGGTTTGTCACCTAAGATTTATCAACGAGGAGCGCCGTTGTCACTCCCCTCCCCTGAAGGAGCAGGACAAATTCGTCCTTGCGCTGGCAATGGCACCTTTCCGAAAGCACCCGCTCGCACGGGATGTGGGTGCCGCAGCTTGCTCTTCGGCTTTTGTCTGTCAGCAAGCGGGTCCTCGGCACTGGGGTTACCGAAAATGCCTCAGTGTGTCCGTGAGATGACTCAACGCCAGATTAAACTTGCCCAGCAGCCGCTCTGGCATGCCTCATTTTGCTTATAAGGTCTGGTGTGAAAGCCTTTTCATCCCTCTTTGTGACAGACAGGTCCTCTGTGCGTCTCGGTGGTGTCCCAGTTTGTATGTTGCTAGCTTGCTGCAGCTCCGAGCATTGTGCCGCTTGCTTTCCTTTTCCCTTTTTTTATTAAGACTGTGACCAAGCTGGTGTTACAATTTGAAAAAATACTGTCAAATGCATGCAACTGCAACGCAACATGACCCCAAGTTTGAATGCATTAATTTGCTTTTGGATAATTACTGCCACTGTGCTTTGCTTTACCATGAAACAAGAAGACACTTGAACTTCCAAACTGGAACCGGGCTCTTCTGTTACTGAACACAATGTTGTTTCTCAAATATTGAATGCTGCAGCAATGAAGGGAGATCCCAGACAGAACAGGGAGGGAAGCAGGTGCTTGCCCAGTGGTGCTGGACTGCACCCCAGGGCAGAAATGACGGTCGGCCCAGGTAGTGTGTGACCAAGTCCATCAGTTCAGGCTTTAAAAACCACCCACCTGCGCCAGCTGGGGGAAACAACCAAGCTGTGGCTTCACTCCTGCGTTTTAATAACCAGGCTTGACCTGGGCTAGTTAAACCGTAAATGCAATGGAGCAGCACAGCAAAGTGTTTGCATAGCTGAACTGAACCATAGTGCTTTTTTTGTTGGTGGTTTTTTTTTTCCTCCCCCATAAAGGACATGCTAAGTGGAGCTTGTTTCCATCACAGGGTTGGGCTCCCTGAGTGGCTTTTGGGGTGCTACTGAGCACACCACCACAGCCTTGCAGCATGGCTCCCATAGCGGTGAGAGAGAGAAAAATGAAGAAAAGAAAGGTTTAGAGCTTTTCCCTGAGGCTCAGGGATGCATTGGCTGAGGTTGGGGATTCCTTAGAGAAACCATGGGAGGCAACTTGATCACAGCAAAGAACTGTAAGGCTGACTTTCTCCTGGTGGTTGTTTTTCACCATTACAGTTTTTGACTGAAAAGTTTCAAGAGATATTTGAATTTGGTGTGATATTTAAATGCGGTGTAGGACTACAAGACCAACTCTGCATGTGCCTGAACAGTCTTGAGTGTACAGCGCATCTTGGCACGGGTGCACTGGCCAAAGCAGCCACGCGTGTAACATAAGCCTTTGTCTTTCAGCTGCTTTTGCAGGTACGATGGCCCGTGTCTTTGTCTATGGCACGCTTAAGAAAGGCCAGCCCAACTACAAGCACATGATCAACACGGCCAAGGGACTAGCAAAATTCCAAGGAAGGGGCCGCACGGTGGAGAAATACCCGCTGGTGATTGCAGGAAAATACAACATTCCTTACATGCTGAACATCCCAGGGACAGGACACCGCGTTGCTGGGGAGATTTACTCGGTTGATGACCAGATGCTGCAGTTCCTGGATGAATTTGAAGGCTGCCCAGACATGTACCAGCGCACCCTGATGCAAATCGAGGTGGTGGAGTGGGAAGGGAAGGGTGGCGTGGGCGAGGCGCAGGCGTCTGCCGAGGGCATCATGGAATGCTTCGTGTACAGCACGACAACGTACCCGCCCGAGTGGGTCAGCCTCCCCTACCATGACAGTTACGACTCCTCGGGGAAACACGGCCTCTCCTACGTCCTACGCGAAAGCCGGGATTAGAAATGGGAGGTAATGTAGCCCAGCTGAAGACATAGCATGTGTTGATCAGTAACCTTTCCAGGAAAGCTGTAATACCTTTTTATTAAAACGCAGGATCTCTTGTAACCTTCCCAACCCGGGAGCCTTGGCGCTAGTGTTGAAGTCTTGTAGGCTCAGAGATGGGGACTCCTCCCCGGCTAGTCAGCATCCTCCTTGCCCCCGCTAACCTGCTGCGAGTAACTGGGTTTGCATGAGGCATAAAATAACTGTATCTGTGCACATCAGTTTTGGGGTCTAATTGTTTTCTCAATCCCCACCTTTGCCTCAGTGCATGACTGAGGTCAGTGACAGGCAGTGGAAGAGACTAATATTTTTTTTTTTTTCCCATGAATTGACACATTTTCTTGTGTAGTTCTCCAAGGTGGGTGGAATAATGATGACACTATTGCACTAATAGCTGGAAGTGATTAAAGAAAAATCGTCTGCAAAGTAAAGCACCACTCGTGTAATATCGACTTGTAATGGCATTTAGTAGGTTACTGAATGTAAGCAGGGAGAGAGGACCATGTAGATACTGTGTGCTTTGAGACAAATATGAAATTGCTGGAGAAATAGAGAAAATTTAAAGACTATTCTTACTCTTTATTGAAATGTTTTTCTGAACTGGAAAGGAGCATTTTTAAAACGTTTAGTTTTATAAGGTACTGTGAAGAAATATTAAAAGAGTATAAGGGAATTTACATTTAAAATTGTATTTTTAATTTAGCATTCTAAGCACTTTAGGTACCACTTCAGTTCACTGAGTGCCTGCAGGATTTGGTGGGGTGGTGGGCTGGGGGGGGTGGTGGGGACCAGGAAAAGCAAATGTGATTTCAGCTGCCCACCACGCTACAGCGGATGCAGCTGTTGCGAACACTTATTATCAAGGCGACTTTTTGTCAAGCACTTTAATGCAGAACTTGCAACCATATGCAAACTGAATTTTGTATTGGGGGAAAGATTTTATATACATTATAAAAAATATCCAAAGGACCTCTGTTGTGAGTATTGCAACATTTAAACTGGAGGGGAAAAAAAAAGATGGAAAGATGACTATTGTTCCCCTGACCCAACCAACTGTGCTGGTTTCCGTACAATCTGGGAAAATTGTGGCTTTCTGTTGTTATGCTCCTGTGCCTTATATTTTTCTTCATCTGCAGTGTTTGGTATATATAGATTGTACAGTATACAAAATTGCCAGAGGGATGCGAGCAGGGAATGTATGCCATGCAGTGAGCCACAAAGTACAATTAACTGTACTAAGGATACCACTAAGAACAATATTGTACTTTTGCTTCACTGCCAGAAGCCCTGTGACGGCCAGAGGAGACCCGGGGTAGGGAATCAGCCCAAGGATCCAGGGTAAGGAATCAGCCTAAACTTTATCAGTGGTAGGCACTGCTGTATCTCATTTAGAAGAACAGACAAAAAGCTTGTGTTGCTGCAGTAAGCAAATTAAGTAATTTTGAAGTAGAATACTTGTGGCTCTTTACAGTACTTGTTTTTTGTTTAGGGCAACCTGCAGAAGCTGAACTGTGCTCCTTGTGGAAGGGACAAGATGGGATTAAGGAGATTTGTAGGAAGATCTGCAGGGTGCCTGCCTCAGTTTCTCCAGCTGCAAAAGCATTAATTTTCCTCGAGGGCAGGTACTACCCAAACGCTCTCCTGACTCATCTTAATGGGTTTTGTAAACTAATTAACAAAGCAGATCCCGGTATTACATTATTCCCCCTTGGCCACATGATGCAGTTGGCAGCATCTCAGTAACATGAAAAATGTCTCTTTAACCATCAGTCTCAAGCAGAATGGTGAAGCTTTCTTCTGGTTGAACATGAGCCACCAGCCCTGTCACAGGCTGTTTTCATCCTTCACCTTCCAGTAAAGGGTCCAGGCGCCTCTGGCCAGAGGGTTTTTTTCTGGGAAGCAGCATGACTCTGCACACCCTAGGCAAGAAAATGAGAGCAGGCCCCTTCCTCTCTGGGGCAGCAGTCAAGGCACACACAGCAGGAATGGTATGTAAAAAAAACCAGCTGTAGGAGGTGAGACCGAAGGCAGGAGTAGCCCAGTATCCTGGCCCAGCAGTGGGCAGCAGCAGAGGCCTAGGCAAGAGCACAGGGACAGAGATGATGCTCACAGTACGTATGGACTGTGGAGGTATCACTGCATCCAGTCAGCTGCAGCTGCTGACTTACCGAGCTAGATCAATTAATGGAAGAAAAAGCCTTTGTTAACCACATGCTAATATTCTGAACCCAGTAAACTTCTGCTGTGTACACAATCCTGTGGCATGGAGTTCCTGAGTGAGAAGGAAGAAAACCCAAAAACATCTTCTTACTGTTCTGACCACGTCACCAGCCCTCTCACTTCTGTTCAAGTCTCTTAAATCTTCCTCCTCTCCAGGCCCTCTCTGGTTTCCCATACTGATATGCAGCTCTTCCAGCAGGATATAGTCTTGTATTACGAACAGTCCTAGTTCTTCACGGTCTTTAGTAACAGCTTCTGCACAACAAAAGATCAACACTTGGTCTCCCTTTCCTCTAAGAGTTCAGGAACAGGTTTGGCCTGAGGGACAGCAAGTGCCTCTAGCAATACCTTGGGGCTGCTAAGGGGATTCGGGGACAGTGCCAGCTCCTTCGGTAAAGACTTGCATCTAGTAATCAATAGAAAAGATAAAGGGGGGAGATTTAAGTATGGAATCTGAACAGAAGAGGAACATTCCCTTACAACTGTAAATGAAAATACACGGGGGGGGCAGGAGGGGGGATCTGCACTAGAAAAATAAAACATCTAACCTGTAATGTAAATCTAGTCTGTACAAAGACTTCAAAATATTACAATAAATCTGATCAGAATTTAAGCCATTGGCAGTACTTGCTCAGTGCTTACACTCAGCGCAGGAAAACTGCTCAGTTCACTCAGTGGTTAATTTTTCACCCTTACCAACCATTCTGTATGTTTGGCTGGGGCCTCAAACCAGTGACATTACCGTGGAGAAGACAAAGTGGATTTGGGCTTTTGTTGTGTTTTCTGTTTTTTAAAAAAGAGACTTTTCCTGTTTAAAAGCAGAAATGGTATTTTATTGATTTTATTTGATCCTGAAAAATCAAAGAATTACAAAGGTTATGTACAAGTATTTCTGGAAGTAAAAATCTGGGATCTGTTGCCAAGGTTTAACATCTGTGTTTGCTATCTTAACCAGATACAATAAATATGACTGTATAAAATCTTGTGCAGAGGACTGTCCATTTTCTGTGTTGAATTGCCTTAATCTTACTTTACAGATGAAAATAATAAAGGCTTAGCTAAATCAGCGGTCTGGAGGCAATGTTTCATTCCAGTTCCATCAGCAGATCTCCTTCTCCAACAGTATCACCAGCTTTGCAGTGCACAGCTTTCACCTACGGTCCAAAAGCAGAAATAATTTCAAACCTTCCTCAATAGCATAGTTAAATAAATGGTTTGATTGACATTGCTTATGTAGAGTTATCACATCTACATGCACAGGGTAAATGGCCACTGGGCAACATTATGTGGTGGTCCACAGGGATCACAGATGCATCTCTGTTGGAAGGGCCTCAAGAGGCTGACAGCCCAACCTCCAGCATTCAAGAGTCCAGCTGAGTTTTGGGTATCTCTGAGGAGGGAGGCTCCACTGCTGCTCCCGTGCTTGACCAAATCATGTCCAACTCCATCAACATGTTTCGGCACCTACCACTAGCTGGTTTTCTTATGACTTAGGTGCTTGAAGACCCAAACATCAGATGGAGATGGCACTTTTAAAAAGCACCTTTCTTCCACCTGTTTGCACTGCTGTTCATTTACTACTGAAGTTTTAAATCTTCTAGAGGATAGGCTGACTCTTCAGCACTCACACTTGGATGTTTCAATGAATATTCGAGTATTTCTTGCATTACAGATTTTAAGTATAACTGAATTTTAGGACTGCAGCCATAAAATGGGTTTCCCTCAATCCCCAGACAGCTGGGACACATTGATTCAAATCTGAGTTGGGATTCTTTAACATAACTGAATTTGGGAAAGGGCTACCACTGTCAAATAAATGCAGCTACATCTGTAGATGAATTACATACTCACGTGCAGATTCCTGAATTTTAAAACACAAACATCTTGTACTAGTCCCCTCATTTTCTCTATAAAAGGCTGTAACACGTCTGAATTCCCTTTCAGTACATGGAGCTCCAGAAAATACTTGAAGGTGTATAGTAGAGTTTGCTTGCAATATTAATTCAGAGCTCACGCTGACATGCCCAAACCCTTGCTCAAAACCTGGTTCAGCAGTTAGCTCAGTTTAGTCACCAAACATTACTTTGGGCTCCTAAAGGAAACCTGCAGCACACCCGAAATGCCAGGCTACTACAGCTGCATTACTGCCCACATCCAAGTCTGACGGTCTAAAGCCATGTGAGCTATAAGCGTATCTGGTTCTGTAACACAGGCATGTTCACGGCACTGCTCAAGAAATGAAGCTGAATGCTGTACGTGGGCACAGACACCGAGAGACATACAAAAAAGGGCTTTATTTCTAAATCAATACCTAGGCAGCGTACCTGATCCCCAAGTCTCAATCTTTCAAGAGGTGAAAGCAGTGTGAAAAATACTTCGTTTTCTTTTTCTACAAAGGCAAGGTTCAGCAAACGTAGCTGACTAGAGTTTCAAACTCCCTAGTGATTTTTGACACGCAGCGAGGCCAGCTCCCCATTCTGACCCACGCGCGGCTGCCCTGCCACGGGCGGGAGGCACACCAGTTCCTCCCCACCCTTCCCTCATTTTTAAACCACCTGCAGCTGCAGTGAACTCAAAGTAGATAAAAACAAGCCACTTTTTTCACAGTTACAAAAACAGGAAGATGGGGTTTGATGTAAAAAAGGAATTCAGCCGGGATGCAAATGGGAACATCTTCCAGCTGAAGACAAATGATCTGAGTTTCAAAACATCAAAACGTGGATGAACAGCCCGTGCCAAACATCCCATTCCTGTGGAGGGGCCAAGTTATTTTAGCACTCAGAGCCATGACTTTGCACTGCAGAATGGAATGAATTCTGTTTAGCAGCTTCATTTCTACACTGCCCAAAACTTTTTTGCTTTTTCAAATCCTTAAAATTCTAAAGAACCAAATAATTTGCTTATTATTAAAATGGAGACGCCAAGGGGACACTGCAAGGTGAACATCAGGCCCACTGAACGGCCCGTGCGCCATTCACATCCCACTTTGAAGGATTAATCAAGCCAAACGTGGGGCTTACATGGCATCTGTACAGAGTGAGTGGGAGATATTTATTATCAGGAGAAGTACAGGCAGGATTTTATGGAACAGGCCCACTGGTTGCAGCACACCTTGGTGGGAAAAGGAAGGTTAAAGTAAAAAAATAAAAGGGGGTGGGTGGGAGAGGGAATGGCACTTTGATTACAAATACTAGTTAAAAACAGCAGATGCAAAAAGCAGCAATAAGGGGTTAAACAAAAGAAGCAAAGATGAAAAACTAAATGCTGGAAAATATTAATCAAATGAGAAAATAAATTATACAGGAATTAATGCATGAAACAAAATAAAAAAGTGGCAATGTTAGAGCAACAGGAGAAGGTACGTTCTTCCTCTCTGCAATTTTTTTCCCTCAAGACCCAGTTTTGCACTAGATGCACTGGAAGAGGCAAGCCCTGGGTCCCAGCCTCAGTGACGGTTTTACTGCAGTGCCAAATAAGCCTTTCTTGTAAACACACAAACAGTCCTTGGCATAGAGACCCATCTTGAGATCTCAGCGAATCTTGCCAGTGGCTAACCTCGTCCCTGCCCTGGAGAGTCAGGCTCCTTGCTGCCTCCCTCTGGGCTACGGGATCTTGCATTGGGGTTTGTTTTGTTGTTTTTAATAGCAAAATGGCAGCGCATCAGGGAAAGCAGCGGGGCTCGTCCCCGGGCAGAGAAGGGCTAAGACAGGCTAGAAGATGCAAGAAACAGGAATACATAATCCAGACTCTGCTCTCCCTTTGAAAAGGATGGATCAGAGGCCATGTCTAGGTGATGGTTTCAGGCTGTGAATTATAATCTGGCACAGAGATTCACTGAGGCTGTGACTTGGGGGCTGACAGTCCCCAACCCAGATGGGGTTAAGGCATGTCCTTGTCATATAAGCTTAACCAGTTCCCCACCCAGAGCACAGGTTCTGGTACATCCTGCACTGCAGCAGAGTCCCAGCTCAGGGGCTGCAACACTGATCCCTCAGAAGCAAGGTACCATAATGCACAGCCTTGCAAAGCTCAACACATTTGCAGATTCATGCAATATAAAACATAAAATGTGTATAAATATATGTATATGTAACAGTCACAATAATTTAAAAATTGCTTTTTTTATCTTCCCGCAAAAGCATTTTCTATGCCTTGTTCTGGGCAGGTTTTTAATGTCAAATTGTTTGCCCTGAATGAATTAATTGGCAAAGAGATCTTTCTTCTTCAGTTGCTCTCTGGAAAGATGGCATTTGGATAAACAGTCTGCAACACCTTTCAATTCAACTTGGCATTGTAACATCACAGAAAACAAATTATTTAGGAGAAAAAGAGTTATATGAATTTCTGAAGCCAGTAAAACTATTTCCTGCTGTGCTATCTAAGGCTCGGAACTACTTAACAGCATTCACAGCAGATGCAAATGTTAAAAATTAAAGACACCTCACTTTGAAAGACTTAAAACAATCAGAATTAATTCCTTAACAACCAGAATCCTCCCTTTTTCCTTTTTAAACTCTATCCTATTTGACAAGTTGCATATGGTTTTAAGTGACCCAAGGTAGCTTACCTTGCCTGTTTTAGCAGCAGTCATACTGTTCTGCATTTTCATTGCTTCAATTACACAAATCTCTTGACCTTCTGAAACCTGGTAAAATTCAAGCGGTACAAAATGAGGATAGAGGATTTGAAATGCTCTAAGTGTGTATGATTCTTCTGGAAAATAAACAGATTATTTCATTAAATGCTATAAAGACTGTCAATGCACAAGTCAAATCAGCCAGCTACACAATCGCAATACAAGCCACAATCGCCAATCACAGTTGCTTTTGACAAAATTGGCAGCAAAATAGGAGAAAAGGAATCACCTGCTTAAAACGGTCACCCCAGACAAACCTGAAAGGCTCTTCTCCCATCCCATCCATTCAGCTCCAACTTCTACAGTTCACATTTCACATCCACCACAGTTCAACATCAATTAAATCCAGAGCAAAATTTAATTCGTGCTGTTTTGGCCGGGAAGCCTTTGCTTTGCTTCCCTGGCAAAGATCCCGTGGATACTAATCCTGATTCGGAAGCCAAAAGTTTCTTGGCATGTGTCTGGGGGAGCGCAGGCTGGAAGCTCCGGCAATACCCATCGGGCTAACATGGAGCAGAAAGTCACACCTCTGCACATGGCAGCACCCGGAGGGCAGCTGAGGGCTTCAGCCTGATGGAAGGGAGCACACCTGCGAGGAACCACCACCTCCCATCCACAGGGGAGGCATCGCGGGGGCAAACCCATAGTTTTCACTGCAGCTGACAGCTCTTAAAAGGAAACATTCAAGTTTCCTCTTTCTGCTTGTTTGCGCTCTGCTAACAGGCATGCGCAAGCTCAAGGTCACCAGTAACTCACTGGGCTGCTCTGCTGGGCTCCCTCTGCCTCCCAGTCAGACCCTCCCTCCAACGCCTTGAACCACACTGCGCAGTGGAAACAGCCACTCAAGGCTTTACAGCGGCTGGGGGGCTGCCTATACAAAACCCACAGGATTCAGAATTTATCCCTTGCGTAACCCAGCAATCAGCCACCCATCCCACGAAGATGATGTGTGCTGGAGAGGGAAGGGTGCTGGGCCCTACGTGCCAGTATTTAGGACTCATGCAGGTACACCCCTTCGGGATACCTGGCTTCGAGTGCCTACTGCAAGTCTTTTCATTAGGCTTTTTTGCAGATGTAGTCTGCCATTCACTCATTATCCTAGCAAATTTGGGATGTTTTCACTCTGATGTCAAAGTTTCATTAAAGAGAGTAATTTGAGACCTGCAGAGATCTGGTTTACGCATTGTTATATGTGCCAGTACCCTCAAAATGTGTTTGTTTATATACATACAGATATACATAGATGCATTTCTCTAAATATATGTAAAATGAATAATACATATTTAAGAACAACTGCATAGCACTTTGGAGGAATATACTGTCTAACAGACAGACGTGAAGCCAGAGATCAAACGCACATTGCATGAGGTACATTCTGAAAATTTAAATAAAGCTTTTCTTCTAAAGCATGCACCAGCAATGACTGAAAAACGTTGCTGTCTGCCTATGGGTTCTGAGCAAGACAGAAGACAAGACATGTTAAAAGGTGCTCACACACCCTTTCTCCAACAGACTGCCAACAGCAATGTGACAGTCTTTTGGGGGTATAATAAGGAAAGTGTTTGCTAAGGGAACATGGTGCACTAACCGGATACAGAGAATAACCAACACCCAACACTTCACCTGCAGAAATTGCATCCTGAGCTTCAGACAAGCATTTAAGTCATTAGCAGTGTCAAATTCAGTGAATAGTATATAAGACTTGTTCTTTGTCCCCAGTTTTTTCCCCTCTATTCCCTTTCCCCATCTTTTGTCTCCTTCCTTCCACACCTGCTGCTCTGCCTGTAGCCTTGTCCCAGCAGCTCTTTCTTTCCTTCCTTGCTTGTTTTCCTCTTCTCCCTGTCTCACCGCTCACCTTTTCTTCCATCTGCTCTGAACTTTCCAAACATTTCTGAGGTTAAAAGTAAGCTATGAATATCTGCTTCTGTTCATATATATATATATATATTAAAAAAAATAAAATTTAAAAAAAAAAAAAGAAAAAAAGGGCAAGAATGATTGTTGGAGAGGGTTTTTTATAGCATATTTCAGAAACAGATTTCCCAACCTCCAGTTAAAATCAGCTCAGAACACCAAGAACATGGGCCTCTAAAGATTGCTGAAGACTGACAGGCTAAGGAGTGCAGATCTGAACTGAGTGGCCTAATTTCAAGGGCACAAGAAACTCTTCTCTTGAGCCACAGCACAATTCAACTGCAACATGGCTTCATCAGGTGGATGGAGCGCAAATGAACCAGTTAGGAATTACCTAAACCGAGTTCTGGAAATACATCTGCTGGAAAAGTACAGAATTGTCTCTGCAGATCTTAAGTACAGTGCTAAAATGCCAGCAAGTATTAGTGGTTGTGGGATGGAAATGTCCATGAATCTGAATTTCTCCTCCGTTTCCCCCCTTTATCAATAACAAAGTTTTTGTGTTTTATGTAACACCTGCTGGATTAATGACAATGGAAGAGGTGTCTGGGAAGGACATAACCCTCCCGACCCACAAAACACACAGACAAAGTGTCCCCCTAACACCTACTCTTACTAATTTGGGAGGAAGGAGGCACTTTCAGCAGGTACCACGTGTGAAAATGCTGTGTCAGTACTTGTGATGATGTGCAATTTGTTGAAAATTACCTTGGTGAAAGTGTCGCTTAAGCACAGAAGTTTAATTACTGTTCTTATGTTAAACCTTTACAGCTCCACTCATTGTGTTGCAAAGCGACAAATCCTAAAATTAGGCACTTGTATCTCTCTTTTCTCTTTTTCAGTCTTTTGGGCATTGTCCAATTTCTTTCATTCCATAATTGCACATATCCTTTTGCCTGTTATTTAGCCTGCAAATGAAAACTGCAGCCATGTGTACAAGTCCTTGCTTTCTAACTTATTTAAGGATTTATTTGGACCATTTTTAACATTGCATTTTCATCGTATCATTTCTTTCTTTCAATGGATGGTTTACCACCATCTTTACATTTCAATTTAGAGAGGTCTCAATGATGACCCCAATCTGTCAAAACAGGCAAATAAAATCAAACAAAAAATCTGATTGATTGGAACCAAGTAAAATAAAAGGGCTCCTTGTTGATTGGAACCAAGTAAAATAAAAGGGCTCCTTTCCTTAAAAGAAATAAAACTCAGATATCTTTCTCACAGAGTTATGCTACAGACAAATCTACCCTTACATTGCTTGGAATATCAAAATAAATGAGCGACTAACTGTTAGACCCGCAGTCTGTATTTTGGTAGTTTTATTTCTGCATGGCACAGCTTGAAGTAGCTCTTCAGTTTTGTTCTCCGCAGACTGAAAAGGAGAAAGAAAAAAAAGAAAAGAAGAAAAAACGAAGGGGAGGGGGGGAAATCGCTGAAGAGGAGGGCACTGAACATCTCGATGTTGCTAACAGTTCCAGTGTGAATTTGGGAACAGTCAACAGCACTGTGTGACTAACCGGGGGACTGCGCAGTGGTTGTTTTCTCCGCTGGCTGAAAGGTTACACACGGGACAGGGAACCGTCTCCAGTCATTTCCCGACCAAGCAACTCACGACATGGGGTGGAAGCAGAGTTCAAGAAGCAGCAGCCCCGCGCCGTTTTCATTGCAGCTACAGGAGGACCACAAAGCCTAACTGAGCTTACAGATAGGTCTCTTTAAAACTCAGAAACACAAAAAGACAGCGCACACCCGAGGGCATTGCTGCCACGGGATCTTTGTGAATATGGTACACTTTCCTCAGACTTTTGTGCATCATCTGATAAAGCCTTAATGATTGTGACAGGACGTCTTCAATGTTAGGCTTACAAAATGGTCACAAGCCCCACAAGTCTTTCTGATAAACCCAATCGGCACTGATGTATTTCCTCGCTCTCTGTCTAATTGGTGTAAAGTTTGCAGATCTGAATCCCCTATCTTTTATCCAGCTTGCTGCGTCCTCTCCTTTGACATGAGGTCAGGGTTCACATTCGCATCCGATTATCGAAGTGGCACTCATTAAGCGGCAGCCTGCCTTGCACCAAAATGAGTTCGCTGGAAGGGGAACTCGGCCCATTTACTCAGCAGATTTCAGCATTTTAAGGAGGCCTGAATGTCACACAGTGTTGCTACGTTTTGAGGAGTTTCAGACATCTCCAGCTGATGATTAATTGTGAGTGATGGGAAATAAAATCCAGTAAAGCCAGCTGCTTGCCATGGTCGGCAAAATTACTATAATGGATATAGGCTGCCAATTTTCCAGTTTTACTGGCAAGTCTTCCAAGTGTAATTAAGGGAAGTTATAAATGATATGGAAATCTATCAAGTCCCATTTATTTTCAGAGGACTCTTTCCCCTGAGACTTTTATCTTCAAGCTTATAGTTTGCTTTGTTGTGCTAATGATTTAAACCACTTCTTATTTCTGATTAAAGCCCCCAATATCCTTCATAAGAAGTTAGATCCACTTTATTCGGAAGGATTTAAAGAAACAGAAACCTCTTTAAAGTTGTGTTTGTTAACCGTGCTGAGCTCTCACTTCCTCTGTGGAGGCATAACAGAGCATCCTCCATCTTAGGCGCCTCACTACCATCTGGATTTCTGCTTCCCACAAATTCTGGGGATTGGGAAAGATCTGGTAAGGGGGGAAGAGAGGGGAAAAAAGGGAATAAAAAAAATAACATAAAAAAAATCCACCAACAAAACCCCCATTTCCCTCCAAATCCTAAATACTCCAAAAACAAAAGATCATAGGTGCTGCCTCGGACACTAGGCACTTAGCACAGGGTGGTGTTGCTCACTAATGTTGTTTGATTTGGAATAAAAGCATGAAAATGATGTGCAAAGGCCTAAAATTGGAGATGTAAAGGATGACTGCACAGTATTCCATTTCTCAATTTCATCCTTCAGAGCCACAAAATGGGGGTGATACAGTTACTGGATGAGATTTACAGTAACAGCTGTGGTCTTCCCACACAAGGGAGGACCTTCTAATGGGCTAAGGTCTGTTTTGAACAGACGGGGAGTAGCAAAACAAGGTTCCCTATTAAGGGTGTGCAGTAATATTCCTGATAAAGAAAATGAGTAGTGGTAGTCAGATTGCTTTAAAAGACCTAAATCTCCTTTCACTGTTTAAAAAAAAGAAGGAGGAAAAAAAGAGAGAAAAAAAAAAAGCTATTTTAGAAAGTGCTAACTGCTAAATAAAAGAAAGACATGTAAATGTAAGGGTTTGGTTTTTTCTTAATCTCGCTACGAACTGTAAAGAATGCATAGGAACCAGTGCCAGGGGCATATGGCTTTCTCCTGTGCTGAACATTCATACAAAAGACAGGTTCATCAGTCATTGGAGTATCTGGATAAAAAATTAGCTCCTGATGGATGGTATTTAGAGCTTACCTGCTGCTAGTACATTACCAGAGAAACACAGGTTTTGAAACCCACATGACATTAGAAACTGCAGACCATGAAATACCCCACGTGCAAGCGCACTCATAATGTACGCCAGGTTATACAAAATAAGAAATAAGCTATTTAAACCCTCTGCCTAAAATTGGGCCCGCTGCAAGGAACCCTGGGTCAGCCCTACACAGGCCAATTAATGCACAGCATCTGCTGTATAGAAGCCGTGCATGAAGCACTTCCGAATGATTTCAGCAATTAAAAGAAAACTGTTTCCTGCCTGTTCTGACAGCAACTGTTTCAATGCAAGAGTGAGCACCAAATCATTGTGTGCAGCTGAAAAAATTAAGTCCTTTTTTTTTTTTTTTTTAATTTTATTTTAATCTTGTGAAAAGGGGGTGGGAGGGATGAAGATTTCTTACGGAATCAGATCGTTCTTTTGTTGTCCGACATTCTGTGTTTTTCTGCCAAATTAGACAGAAGGCTCCGAGGGTTTACGGGGCCCTCTACAGTATCACCTTCTGGTGCACTGTGGCTCCCTAAAAAGATGGATCAATATCAAGCCTGCTGATTTGCCTACAAAAGTGAAAATCCCTCAATTACATTTTTAAGACCATTATATTTAGAACACAGGTGCTCTGATGCGTAACATTTTTAAGGCTCTTGGAGCTGAAGGGGAAAAAAAAAAACAATGACAGCCCCAAGCACAAACGATCTCAGATTTGGTTAAAAGTGAAGTGAGAATTGGATTTTATTGATGTCTCCGTTCTCAGCTTTGGGAAGACACCAGTAAATATCCTCGCAATTTCCACTATGCTGCGACTTGTGCCCCTATTAAGCCTTGTAAGTAAGAAGGGACAGTGCAAGCCAGTGCCATATGAAATCCAGTTACCCTCTCTTGTCGCCTTCTGCAAAATAATTACAAACATTCATCTTGTTTATGCTTGTGCAAAACCACTGAACAGTGAATTAAGTAAGCATTCACTATCTAAAACCCTTAGGAAGATCCTGGGATTTTTGTTTGTTTATTTGTTGTTTAAACTTAGTCCATGCTGGTATCATTCCCTTCCCAGATTTTTTTCTCTCTGACTTGTTGGCAATCTGGCAGCGAGCATCCAACAGGAAAACAAATCAAGAGGAATTGGATCAGCAGCAATTGAAATTCCTTGACATTGTCCATTACCATGTAAAATAATTAGTGCAGGTTTTCCCTTCTTTCTAAATTAACTTTGAAACCGGAGCTACAGAGCTGCAAATATAATTAGCGGCAATTAATAGTACTTGACAAATCATTATTAAACTTCTTTTGCCACACTCCTTTAATGAATGAACTCGAAGATCGCACATCCCAAATTTTGTGACCTCTGACTAACCAAAGGTCAGCGATGTCCCCCCGACAGCAATCACCACTGGTCATTGCACTCCCACTTATCCAAAACACACTTCCCCAACTGCTTCCGAGATCCCAGCGTGCTGGGGAAGTGATACGCAGGCAGAGCACTTCTGGGGGCGATTCCTGTGCTACTCAGCCCCACGCAAGGCTTAGTTTCCATCACACCAATCTGTATCAGTCAACTTTTTCAGTAACAACTAAAAAGTTGCTTATCATTTGAAAAGGTAAAGCACACCAATAAAAAAACCCCAAACAACAAAACAACCAAAAACAATCTATGAATTATTTTCAAAGGATGGTAGCATTTTTCCCCTAGAAGGAAACCCTGATAATATTGACTATTTGTACCTCATCATCGGAATAGCATTTCATTCTTAATTACACCACACTAGAACACAAATCTTAGACTGTGCAATTGCATAAAGATATAGAAGAAAAATCTATTCAAGTCAGATATAAGAAATTACATAAATATGTTGTGAGCAGCTACTACAGTTTAGGGTTTTTTTTAATGTAACCACAATTATTACTTGAAGCCTAGTGTTGTAAGAATGGTGAAATATTCGAATGCTTTTGCTCTTCAAATTTCACAACAGTGAAAATGTTTTCGTTTCCTGGTTACTAATAATTTTTCCCTCAACAAAAATACACCTCAAAAAATTATTTGATACACAGAATCATAAAAACTGCATGAGGTTCGTGACCATGTTTGGGCAAGTTTACAAACTCCCTTTAACTGAAAAATACAGTTTATATTTGCTCTGGGATTGCTATAGAACAGGAGGGAGGAAAGGAGGTAAAGGGAAAGAAAAAGGAAAAACAACAATAGAAGAAAAAAAATGTTCACACACAAGAGAAAAATATTTTTTAAGAATATATTACTAAATTATTGATACCATATTCATCTAAATAAAATGTGAAACTGTTGGTTAAGCAAACACATTTTTACTGCTTTTCTCAGTTGTTATTTCTCTGTTATAAATTCCAACTAGTATAATAATGAGTATAAGAAAAATTATTTCGTTTTTTTTTTAGATTTTGAGGTCTGAATGGCAAATATGATTTAAAACAACACACAACTGGCTGACAGCAACAGGTAACTTTATAACTCCACCTTTTCTTTCACAAGAATGAACAATACACCAAGAAACGGGATTTAGGAAGCTTTTTTGGTTTGTTTTTTTAGTAGCGAGCATTTCAGCAGTAGAGGTCAAGCAAAACATATCTTTTCCCATAGCAAGAACTTTCTAAGACTTGTGAAATGGAAAATTGTGGAGAATTTTTTTTTTTTTAAACTACTCTTCTAAAGAATAACAAGAGAAATTGAAATAATGTGCATACAACTGACCTGGAAGAGGAAAAGAACTGGAATGCAGCTTAAAACATTTTCCTCAGTTGTTTTTAAAACATGGAATCAGTGACAGTAATGTGTTTTATAAGTTATACAACTAAAAAAACAGCCTTTGAGTTACCAATTTTGAAATTACTGAGAGATAATTAGCATATATATTTAACAGCTGACATCTTGGTAGAGAAAAACATTCTATGCAGTATCAATTACCCATAGCTACACTAGCATCGATTTGAAATCATAAAGAATTTTGATCTGAGAAAAGTCCATTTAAAGAGAGGTTTGAATAGTGATAACTTCCAAAACCTGGGGTAATCTTCAATTACTGGAAAGAAGAGAGGAAATGTAGAAACTTAGGTCAAATTAATTAACTGCCCTCTTCTTTTGGCTATAGTCCTACAAAGATTCTGTAACACTGGGGTGTTTACCCAGAGGTGTTTTCCATTTACATATTTATGGATGGGGGAATCATTAAAGTGATTTAGCCCACCAGCACTGGTGTTACCTTACTGACCAATGCCTGGCTTAATAATGCCACCTGTTCTACCTAATTTAATTAAAAAAGAAAAACAACCAACAGAAATATACAGCTAAAAGAAAAACATCTTTTCCCTTCTGACAGACAGAAAACTGAAAAAGCAAAACCTATATTCATAGGTGAAAATATAGCAGAGGCTTCAAGGCAATCAGGACAGTCTTTTTTTGTTGGAAAAGTTCACAGACTACCAAAGTGGGAACCAGCCGTGGGAGCACTTTGAGTGGCTTGCTTTAAATGGGGCATGAGAACACTGCTTTACCCATTCAACTATTAGGATCTTGGGCTTTCCTTGCTCTTGCATTTTCAGTGCACAGAACCCTACATGCACAAAAACCAAGCCGAGCAACTCAAGGCAAAGAAGAAATACTTGCAAGTGACTGCCTGTTTCCTGCCCTCTAAGTAAAGCAGTGAATTTGTGCAGCTTTAGCAGTTTTTATGGTTCTGTGGTAGTTGTGGTGACATTTAAACCAAGCGCAGTGCACCTCCGCACTCTGGCATAAAAATACTGCTGTGTGCTAGCAGGGCTGGCTTGTGCTGCCATCGGTGTCAGCAGAAACAGAGCAAGTCCCTTGCCTGGACTCAAAGCCCAGTGGTGTCTCTGGTTCCCCATGGTGCCAAGGGCCAAAAAGTAACTCTCCCCAAACCAAATTTCATCCTAATCCATGCTCATCGTTAACGATGTACTTATAAAATAAATGTGCAAACACCCTCACCCCCCGAAAACAGTTATTTCCTACATAACGTGACTGTGTTACCATGAGGATCATCAGCTACATTTAAATCTTCTTTCCCTAAGTAATATTAGCCTTCTTTCCAGCCAGCCAGATTTCAAATTGTTTTGTTGTTTATGTTGCTTTCTGCTTCTGAGTGCCTCCATTGTGTTTCCAGGAATAACTGAGTGACAACTAATTACAGTCTTCTGATCACATGAAGGAAAATAAAGAAAGTAACTAAAAAGCTAAAAAAATTTGCAGCATTGCAAGTCCTGCTTCTCTCTACATGAGAAACAGCACTTCCCCACTGTTACTAAAATCTATAAAACATCTTCAAGACAAAAGAAAGTAAATTTCTTGCATATGCACTATCTTTTGGTAAAAATTAATTGAAAACTGCTTATCAGACCAACTGGATAGAGGATGCTCACCAGTGTTCTATGGGGCTTCATCAGACCGAAGTATTTTTCAGCAACAGCAGCCAAATGAGAACACCATGCTTCAAGGAAAAACAATGACACATTGAGTGGGGAAAACTAACGCAGAGATCAGCGTTGCCTTCTCATTTGGCTAAGGACACAGAGAGGGACTAACACCATATGCTTTACCTGACTGGGTGTGATGCCCTATAGCTGAACCGCAGGCAATAAACACGAGTTTGCAAGTGTGGCCATTCAGACAAAGATGAGATGTCTCTCTCTAGGAGTTTCTTCACCGTTTGTAAAGTTACACCTGAAGGAGGGGTATGGCAGCCCAGCTCCCCCTGCTACTGACCGCTCCAAGAGCATCTCTCTGTGAGCTCAGCGCTGTTGCAGGGGCTGTGCTGCACTAACGCTATTTAGCATAGATCACAGGTTAGGAGAAAACAATCTCGGACTAGCTAATAACCAGACAGCTTTATTGCTGGCAGCAGCAGCAGCAACACCTGAGTGGAAGGATGGACAGCTACCTCACATTTGCCCATTTTTCAGCTGTGCTGTTTTCACACGCCGTGCAAATCTGAGCTGCCAAACCCAGTTGCGAACACAGAATAGGAGCTACTTAAATTCCCATTTCTCCAGCACGCTAAAGAAATCAAGACTTTTCCCAAGGAGCGTAACAAAAAGAGCTGTATTTATCAGGGAGCTACAGTTCCCTGCCCATCATGCCTTGAACAGCTGTAGTGAGTGAGCTGGTTTCTGACGGACAGCCAAGACATGTAATCTGAATCACACCATCCCACTGCTTATTCAGTGCCGATAGCTGATGCTACCCTCATCTCGCTCGCTGCCGTGCTTTTTTTTAACGTTTTGACACTAGTCCTGAAAAGGAAGGATTTAAGTTAAACCCTTTTCAATAACGCAAATGTGTTTTCGCAATTAAAGCCACACAATTAGCATTGACAAGCTCAGGTCAGCAGAACATAGATTATGCCGTTCAAATGCTCTGCCATTCAGTGCCTCCAGCAAAAAGCTGCAGGAGAGGAGAAGTGGGGGGAAAAAAAATCTCCACACGTTATTTAACAACTTATGCTCTGATGCACTGCACCACTTGTGGATTTGTGGAGGGAGGTTCATTTATTTATTTACGTAAAATCCCTTTGGCTCTGGCCTCCTTCTCCACCGGTTCTGTTCCTTCAAGACAACAACTGTTCTTCAGGGCAAGAAGGCTGGTAACATTCAGCAGAATTAACTTGTCAAAAAAATCTTAAACAGATTTTAAAAAGCTCAAAATCCTTCCCTTAAAAATGGTTCCCTTCATTCTTTGCTAAAACAAAAAGTATTTGCTTAAGATCTCCCTCGCTTAGCTACTCGTACTGCCTAGACACAGAAATCACACATTTCTCTGTCCAAACAATGACATAGTGATTAATTTCAATTGAATACCGCTGATTTTAAAGGTATAAACAGTGCGTGTGTGCATGTATAGATTACAAAACCAGAAAGCTAAGTGTAGAAGCTAAAAGAATTTCTCTCTTGCTCCTTTTTACTCAGCTGCACTTAGTTCTATTTTCTCAGAAATGTCTTTTATTTCATTAATCCAAACATTTGCACCTACAGATCTTTAATACTAACACGATGACTCCCTTCTCTCTGTAAGCAGAAAAAAACATATATTCTAAAACCAAAAGTGGCATAATAGCGAGATATAAGCAAACAAATGACTTTACCAGCGTGACTGATGACCATCACACAGTAAGTGCAGTGCTAATTTTAGACTTGAGATCTTGATCCCATTTCTACATCATGTCTTAAGAAAATCTAGGTTTCATTGCCATAGATTACAGAGACTGTGACTAAAGCTTTCTGTTTGTATCTAAGTGCTGCATACATGTTTATGGCATTATTTAACTGACAACAGTACTTCAAAATTAATCTGCACAATCTGATTCAAATATTCCTGTGTCTGCATCATTCTATTGCTTTCAATGGTTATAACAGATAAGGGCCCTGACCTCAGAAATAACGTATGATACAATGTGGTAGAATCTCATATAAAGCTGAGTTCAAGTAGGTGTTTATATGTAGCTCTAAACACTGTATTTACATTCATTTCCAGCTCAATGTGAGGTAAGAAACACTGGAAAACCCCAGGACAGAAACAGCATGTTCTGTTGCCCTTCTGTATGGCAAGTTTATCCCTTCTGCAGGACAAGAGGATTCCTGTAAGAGACTGGGAATTCCCAATTCAGGAAATCCGTATGTCTTGCAAAATGCTAACACGAGGACTCTTAAAAATTAAAAAAATAAAATAAAAAAGGGGGGAGGGGGGGCGGCGGGGGTGTACAGAAAGTTAAATATCTTCTGTCCCTTGTGTTTAGTAATATTTTCACAGCTTCAGGGCAGAAAATCAACAGTCCCCTCCCGCTAGCACTAACAGCATATATATACTTACGTATATTTACATGCACATATAAGCACATACAATACAATTTTTTTCCCCCAGCCAAGGCATTTGTGATACAAAACCAAGCTATTTGTAGAGTTTCAGCTGTGGACTTGTACCCAGTTGAAAATTTTCCCTTTAAAGCCAGTTTAATTTGAATTGTGCTTCCTTATTAGCTTTTGTAATTCAAATGAAAAGCAGCACACATCCTTCAGCACACTTTATTCTACAGGTGACGTAAAAAAACCAAACTGTGACCTGTAGTTTCAGTTGCACCAAGGAGAAATCTGTGTGGAATATATAATGAAAATGCAGATATATAGATCACATTTCTTACCGTATCCCCAGGCTTGACAGAAACTGCCACCACTGTTCCAGGCATGGGAGATCTCAAAATGCTGGAGGTGTCCTCTGCTGCTTTCTCTGGCATGTACTTGCTCAGCTCTGCAGCAACCTTCGTCAGTATTTGTAATTTGTACTAAAGAATAGGAAGAGGAATGTTTTAGAAAACTGCACCTTGGTGAATTCCAGTCCATAACCTGCACTATTTTATGGCATGTTTTTCTATACTACTTCTGTTATCTGTTCTTCACAGGAGTGTCTAACAAATCACTGTTTGAAATCTTTATTCAGAGTTTCATTTTCAGGATGTAGAAAGAAAAATATGCAACCCCAATTGGCAGCAATGACTGCATGAAAGGAAAGAATCAAGTACAGTAAAGTACCAGGTTCATTTAAAAATTGGAGCTAGAGAGGGGGGATACAAATTTAAAAACCAGAAATACCCTTATGCTTACTGCACATTATGCACATGGATAAGGAATATTGAGGGCTTCATCTCCAGTGCTGTGCTGAATTGGAAACTGACCTTTTGGGAAAATCTGCCAGATTTTCAATGACACGATTGATTTTAAACATTATGTTTACTTTTTAAACATTTTTTTAATCATGTATTCAACATCTGAAGTTAATAACTTGCTTAGATTTTGCGATTAAAACATACTAAACCGCTTCAATTCTATTTTTTCATGCACAGACGGAATGATGGAACATTGTGGCTGTATTGAACATACTTTATCTGCAACAAAAACGGTTCAGCAGCTGTTATCTACCTTGAGAAAAAAGAATGTTTTCTCTAGTTGTATAGCAATTAGAAATGGAAGAGAATACGATGACCCTCAAGCGTCTGCGAGCACCGCTTTGAACAAAACCTTTCGGAAAACATGTATGGGTGTACACTAATTGCAGCTGCCGGCTTTCGCTTTTTAAAAACTTGTGATCACTTTGACAAATAATTCATTGCACCGACACAGATGGCCTTCACCTTCGTCCCAGTGCACTTGACAATGAATGCAAAAAGCCAGTAGATGGCAGCCAGTCTCTGCGTGAAACTCCTGCCTCACCCAGGCCAACTGTGTGAAGACCAGCACCGCACTTCATCAATAATTTAAACAAAGGTTTTAATAATCAGCATTGGAGGAACCGCATTTACAATTCAAATGTGTATTTTGCTGATGTAAAGTTCAACACCTTGCTTCGAACAGTATGTTTTCCTCCAAAACAATTAGCTATTGTTTTATTAACAATAAAATGTCTTTACTTTTCGTTTTTACACAGACAGAAAAAATCCGATATCCTTATGGTGAAGGTAAAGGGGGACTCTACCTTCTGCTTCTGTAGAGAGCTGAACAAGGTACTTAGAAATACATGCAAAAGGTGATTAACTCTGCAATGACATCTTTAAAAAGCAGCTTTCAAAGCCAAATTAAAACAACGCAACAGAGGATTATCATCCTCCATAAACGGCGTTTGGACACGCAAGATTACGTGCAATGAACAGCGCAGCCGTTCAGTTAGAAATACCTGCTTCTAGTCAGAAATACCAGCAAATGGTTACACGAACCGACACCCCGCCACCGCCACCCCTGTAAATGCAATAAAATGTCACAACCAATGTTCCCTGAAGCTGTAAGGGGCACCCAAAGCTTTGAGAACCCATTCCCAAACACGTGCCTTGGTTACAACTGATATGGCACAGGGAAACCAGCACCATTTTGTATGCAAAAAGCTGCTTTAACTCCAAGCCTCCTGCAGGCATCATCATGACAATTAAGACTGTGGCGCACATATTTCCAACCCAAAATACAGCGAGTTCTCTCCCTGCACAAGCAACTACATTCAACGCAGCGTGCCCCTTGCAGTTTCTTTTTCTAAAAGTAAAGCGTGTGTGTGTGCATATGCGCGCACATATGCACACTTGCATGTATGCTGTAGGGAGAGAGGAGGCGATGCCTATAGATTTGATGACATAAGTTCCAAACAGAATTGCAGCAGTGTGACAAGTCAAATAATAACATCTTATGCATGTTTCTTTACTCTTGAGTGTCTGTTTTGCAATCAAGACATACAAGTGTCTGCCAGTTTCTGAAGGATATGATCCTTAAGTGAAATTACTGTGCAAATAAAAGCTTTTTACTCCTATTAAAATTCATCTGAGTCATAAGTGGCAAGGAAAAAAAGCTTGCAGAGTGTATTCTGCTGTCAATCTAATAAACATTCTGTGCAGAGTGACTATTTATCAAAGATAAATTGTACTTAAAAGTCCTTCATTAAATCTATGGGGGGGAATATAATTACACCAAATTGCACAGTTTCAGTATCCATGGTTAGTGTCTTCTTTGTACTCAGAGTTTGAAAATAAATAATAAAAAAAATATATAAAAAAAAAAAAGAAGGAAGAACACAGAAATAAGTTAGATTTGTGGACTGTATTGTTGCCTCTTGCAAGAGACTATTTTGATATGATTTCAAAGGATTAGGTTTAGATGCCATTTCATTTTTTAAGCCATATATAACACTTCTGAGCTGCCCAATTTCAAAATTTAAACTTGAAGTGAAAGCTAGACCTTCTGCATTCATCTAGGTTGCAGGATTTCGCAGGGACTGAAACACAGAATTCCCTAAGCACTCCACAACGTACAGCAGTGGGGGAGAAAAACATGTTCTTCTGTATGCTGCACTTTAAAGCTCAGTTCTCCACACCAAGTTAAAATATCCCTAGCAAACATTGTTTTTACTATCTTTATAATTTTGGTATCTTTTAGATTCCTTTCTCTGCAGGACTCCTGCTTTGCTTGGAGTGAGATGTAAGAGTCAGTACACTCAAAGCTTTAAAACGCAGGTCTTTGTTATTGATGAACTGTTCCTTTTCCTTTTGTATTTGTTTATTGTTCTTTAGTCTGTTTGGGGGATAAGCAAGTTACTGTAATCAAAAAGTAAAAAATAACAACAGTAAACTTCTGGGGAAAGGCCTTTTTTGGCACAGTTGGTTCACAAATGACCTTTCAGAATATAAAAAGACAAAGCTGCAGAGAAGAAAGGTTCCATCTTTAAGATTACCTTTGATGTATTTCTGCTGCTGGCTGGCCCTCACTAAATACCCTATAAGTGTCCCTTTGTAAGGCTGTTTCTTAACTCTTGGGGATGAGCTGGGTGGGTGTGTGTGTGTACAGGGGGCTGTTCACCTAACCCAGGTGCAGCCAGAGCCCCAACACCTGCTGGAAGACCACCTCAAACAACACCTGCCAGTGCTGCTACAACGAAGACAATTCAGAATACTCCGTATTTTTTCATTACATGATTAACACAGCTGCTATGCCTTTGATTTAGTGAGGACAATGCTGAACATACAAAGCAGAAGTTTTGATGTGCTGCTACCGGAGTGTGGACAAGGTTCAGGTTTTCTTCCTTTATCCTTAGAAGGAGGAGGAGATGGGAGAAAGAAGGGGCGTAAATTGGGGAAGGCTGTAAAGTTTGGGTTATTAATAGAGACCAGAAGGTTTCCACTGGCCTAAACCAGAAGAAACATCTGCTGGAGTCATAAATAGATTGCGGGTGGACTCTCAGAGCAAGGAAACCTGCTAGCCATTGGATCTGCACTGATAAGTAGTTGTCACCAGCCACTGCTCCACTCTGCAGGGTTTCAGAGCCTAATTCTGCCAGCCAAAGTCAAGTCAATAAAGAGGTACCCAAAAGGAGCCGTACAGCTTTGGATGGCACAGAAAACAGGTGTTTCTTTTCCACAAGACGGTTGGAGTCCACAATCAGTTGACAAAAACTATAGTAGGGAAAAGTGATGTTACTTTATATTTTTCTAAGGGTAACAATATCCAGTCCTACCTCTCCACCAAATGAACTGGATGTTTATGTAATGCAAAACTACCTCTTACAACTAAATCTCCATGACAAAAAAGAAGAAAACAAAAAGGTGTAATAATAGCAGTGCAATGGAGTAATGAGGGGAAAAGAAAGCAAACACGGTGAAAATTATACCTTGGGTTTTGTAGATATATACCGTACTGAATCCCCAGTCAGCAGATCAGCTGCTACAACAAAGGCAGCCAGGGCACATCTGACCCCATCTTTGTTTAAAAACAAATTCTGTAGTTTGCACAGATGTGGTTCCCTTTCCATGTACAACAGAATACTGTAAATTTTCAGTTAAAAGCTCAAAACTGCACTCTGTTACATCTCACATTAGTTTATTAAATATGATCTTCCCTGTACACCTGAAACTCACGTCCCCAGAAGCTGTAAATGTTCCAACTCCACTGGAGATTTTATAGAGCAATCACTACCCATATGTTACTTATGGCAGTGTTTGGACTGCTGACCAGATGTGGATTTTCAGTATGCTTTACCTAAATATTCAGCCATGTTTTTCAAACGTCTGTCATTCTTCTGGTCAGAAGGGTGAAAATCTCATGTTGCTCAGATTTCAGTAGAGAAACTGTTTACTGTGCGTCTTCATCATTTTCACTAGCCTTGCAGTCTCATTTTTGGAATCAGTGAAAATTATTAACTGCGGTCACATCATTTCCTTTAACGTTGCTAATCTGCATCCTGCCTCAAGTCACTTAGCTGTTGTCACCTGCGGTTTGACGTCATACATTCACAAGGAGTACGTTATTTGGTATTCATTCAAAGCAAAACTAAGCATCATTCCAATGCTGAACACAATGAGCATGCTGCCTTTTTTATTAACCAATGTACATTTTAACATCGGGACCATACCCTTGCTTAGATTACCACAGCATCGAAACAGGAAAGTGATATATTTATTCCATATTACTTGAAGGTGTCAGGCACCACCTTCTTTCAGAGTCAAGGATTTCTCACTCAACAAGGAGATAAATGACAGTTTGCAAATGACAGAAGCTTTTTTCCGAGCTCCGAGTTCTAGAGCTAATTTACTTCCACAGGGTGGTAGTGAGGACTGGCATTAACACCTGCACAAAATAACAGCACTTTCAGTCTAATGGAGGAGCAAACACTCAACACGCTAACGGAGATGGTTAAAAAAAAAACCAACAAACAAACAGAACAGAACAGCCACAAAAATCATGAGCCTTCAGTAGCAGCCAAAGGGAAAGAAAAAAGAGAGACGCCTCACCACCACGGATACACGCTCCAGCAGCAGAAACTTAATTAGAATTGTAATTCAGCCACATTTCCCACTTCCCATTCCTTGTGTGATACATAATTAACACTCCAGAGAAACCTAACAAGGGTTAAAGCCATGCAAAAACATATTCCCTCCACTTCAGGCTAAGGCTGAACAGGCAGAATCAAAAACGTACAGGCTGAAAGCTTGGAGATGTCCTTCTCTTGGAGCTAGCATGCAGCCGAGCAAGGTGAAATGTGCAGGGAGCAGGGAGGGAGCCGTGTGAGCAGAGGAGCCTGCTACAGCTGCAATCGCTGGAGCAGCCTGTTAGCATAATGCTTTGACAACTCCATCAGCGCAGTCTCAAGGTAGCTGTCAATCAGGATGCATCATTTAATACAACAGCACACTAAGGATTTTCTCCTACAACCCACATGACAGCGTATCTACAGCTCTATTTATATCCGCGCCCAGTTGTGTTTACAATGCTGTTGTAATTAGAAAAGATGCAACAGGCAGCAATATTATTCAGATTTCCATTTTGCCATGCTGCCATGTAAAGTGCGATCTTGCTTCACAGAGTCATGCTAAATGACAAAAGCGCTATTTTCTTCAGTCTCTGTGCTCAGACAGCACTTCATTTGCAGCTATCTATAATTAGATTAATGGTGTAGTGCCTTACAAAGCAGGCCCACTTCACATCAGATAGCATATGAATTAGGACAAACACTTATTTCAATTCCAGGCAGAGAAAGCAGTGACTGGGGTATTTAGCATACCCTTTATGGTGGAATGAGATGTTAATTGTGTACCATTACCTCTAAACTGCTTGCTTGTTGTATAAATCACTGTGCTAATTGATGCAGAGATAGAAACGTAGCCACAGGCAAGAAAGCAACGGAATGAGAGCTGAAGATGGTGGATAAAGGATTATCGAGTAAAACCATATGGAGACGAGATTCCTTTGAAACCTGCCCACAAGCAGTACTACCATGAACTATAGGGGGAAAAGTGTGGCACTGCACTGACGCTTAAGAAAAAAGATGTATTTTACATCATACTTTCAGAACAGAATCTTAGTAGCGAAACCAAGCCCAGCAGAAAACTGAAGAATACATATGGGTAATGAACCTCCACACACGCTTCCAAAAGACAAGTAGTAGCAGGCTAAGCATGCCCTGGGAATAGTCACCGTGCTGCATGGATTTGGGGGGCCTGAGTTAATAAGTAACATTTGTAAACTATTCGAAGCAGATGTTCCCCTGACCCATCTGCGGACTAGAAATGCAGGCTCTTTAAAACAGAAAACGTGTCTGGGCTAAAAAAAAACCCAAGACATTCAAGTGGCTACTGATAAATTAAATATCCTAATAAGGAGGAAGAAGGGAAGCAGCTTTACACACCTGTAGTAACAACTACAGATGTTCTATAGCCCGTGCATATACGGAGACAAGAAAACCCGTCAAAAATCCCCCTCCACAAACGGTGCGAGCAGGAGTGGAGAATCTCTCAGAAGTAACAAGTAGCCGTGCCAGCACCAGGACTAACAAAGCCTGCTTTCTCACAGATGGGGTTTCTAGTTGTTTGCCATCTTTAGAACAGCCTCACAGCCTCAGGGACGCACTCCCCAGTGTAGATTCCCTCACCTTAAATAAACTGTGCGTTTGACCAAACCCTCTGCCCACACTCCCTACCACACGGAGTTCCTTCTCCAACCGGACACCTTCTATTCACGAAATGGGTTGGACTGTAACACTTTTAGGACCATTCCCCCTCTGCTACATTTGGCTGAAGTCAATCAACTGAGTCAAAGTTACTGAGAAGCCAGGGGACAAACACAGAAGGAACCTCCGCCGTGCCTGCCTCAGCCTTGGTTTCCTGACAAGGTGGCTAAAACCAGCATTAGAAAAGGAAGATGTGCTACAAAACCATCTTGAGCACCACATTCAAGGACAAGCCAACTGGGTGACATGTTCACCTTCCAGCCATGCTTTTCTCTCCCTACAGACACTACAAATCTGTTTGGCATAACTTACTCTGCAGAAGAGTGGCTCTAGTATACACACTGGAGCCAATGCCACTGCAACTGTAATCATCTCCTCTCTGACGCCAAATTAATATATAAACATTTTTTTTAAACTTCTTGTTCAGAACTGAACTCGTACACTGCTAAGACTGAGCTTCATACTTTGATCACTAACAAAATGCCAAAGCAAAAGGCTAGCAACTAAAATACTACTCAATATCCTGTTCTAAGAAAATAGATTTCCCTCACTCACAACAGGATACTTAAGAGCAACTGCTGACTTCCAGTCTGGAGCTCTAAGATCTCAGTACAGTGAAATAAACTTCCAAAAAATACAAGGTATCTTCCCCTCGAGTGTCCAATTCCCGCTACTCTCCAGTGTTTGATACTGCCTTAGCTTAAAAGAGCAAAGAGAATGCATTATAGCTACTAGGTATCTCACTGTCCTAAGGTTCATTAGAAAAAGTGAGATGCTGGATTTTCCAACCTTTTTTAAATTTTCTTTTGGAACTACTCGTTTTTCCTACTAATGGCAGCTAATTACTACTGGGGGTGGGTGGGTTAAAGTGCTGCAGTACTGGTTATCGGCCTCAGTTCCCAAAGAAATACACATAAATATATATGTATATGTGTATCCATGTATATAAGGGAGGGCTTAGGGGTGGACAGTTACCCGTTACAAACAAGCAGTACTAATGTACAAATTACTGCTTGCTACAAAATCAAGTGAATAGCAGAAGAGAATCACATATTGGTTGACGAAGCGCTTCAATTACTTTGAGAGGAACCTTTAAATTATTGCCAACACAATACACCAAACAAGAGCAAGCAGAGTGATGTTAAAGACAGCATTCACTGTTTGGAACTGACAGTAGAGTTCAACAGCTTAGATTTTGGTCACCAGGCATACAAAGCCTGTGAATTATCCTCCTTTATCACTGAAGCTTACAGCTTGAAGGAAACACGAGCTATATCTGGCCAACCAAAGGGACCTATGAAATAGAGACAAATGGCAGTAGAAAAAAACCCTGTGCTGACTACTTTGAAATAACACCTCCCAAGTGTGCGGCTAGTTGACATAAATGGAAACGCATTGAGGAAAAGAGCTGTGAAGCTGTGTAACAGTCCTGCTCCTAATCATTAATCACTTTTTTTAGACCATTTAAACTAGCCCATTAGAGCCTGCAGCAAAACGCCAACACTCCCATCACTTGCATGTCAGCAGTGCTGGTGTTAACAGGAGAAAATATATGGTTTCTATGACTGTGCCCCAGTTCTACAGCATGTGCTACCTTTAATTGAAAAAGGCAGTTAAACACAAGGTAAATCATTCAGTTAGCTAAGCTGTTTAATAACACATAATCGATAATGTCAATATGTTACAGTGACATAATGCATCACTTTCATCACTCTCATGCTTCAAGTACGGTCAACTTATGCTTCAAACATTTACTTTGTATCTGCTATTTAATGAAAAAGCCAGGGAGAAGTGCCGTGAGTACCACATGTAGAACATAGGTATGACACACACTTACTGCCTCAACTCATCTGTGGGTTGGTTAGAAACAGGTTCCTGCCGCAACACTTGCAACTTTGTGAAAATGGCTTAGTTATGTCATTAGCAACTTGCTTTTTGTCTCAAAACACCAGAAGCTCCTACTGAAGTAACATACATGTCTCTGATAAAATCTGTTGAAAAAATACATGAAAAAATCTGCACAAGAAAAAGCAACTACTTGTTTTCTGAAACGTGTCCCAATCCTGCAGGCTTTTGCTTAACTTTTCACATGTAACCAGGCCAACCATAGCCACCAGGACTTCTTGTTAGCATAAGGCAAATCACTAAGTGTTTACAAAATCACACCCCCTAAATATGGAATATGATCTGGAGTAGGAAAACATGTATCTTATCAGCTATGTACAAACAATGTGGTTAAACATAACTACCCCCATTATACAATACAGTGGGTTTTAACACATAGTAATAATAAAAAAACCTCAAAACATTTTACTTCTACAAGAATTTTAAACGGGCAAGAACACCTGAACTGTTTATTATATAAGAATAAAAATGTAACCACTGACAAGATCCATGCAATTCTCTCTTCATCATGTAGCAGAGAACAAGCAGATGGCTGCAAAATGGGACGGGTTTTTGGTTTTGTTTTTCAAAAAAATAGACCCCCCCTCAAAAAAACCCCACCCAAACGAACAGAAAAACCCACAAAAAACAAACCCAAAAAAAGTGCAGTCAGCTTTCAGTGACCACTGTTACAAGATGCATGCACGAAAAGAAAGCGATGGAGCAGACCCAGTGGCAGCAGGCAAGACAACATGCGCTGCCACTTGGAACCTCCATTACCTACATGTAACTAATACTTGTTTGCCCTGAGATTTCAGTTGTATCATAGACAAAATGGCTAGGAAGGCTCAGTATTCTGAAAACAAATATGTGCTGCCTCATAAGCAGCCGCTTGCCCTCCTGTTCTTATAACTGGAACGTAGCTGTAGGTAGTGATAATGATATCGCTACGACCAAGTCTTTGAACATCTTTCAGAGAGAAGTTTGGTTCAACTGTCCTGAAGTTCCCTGTCCAAGAAGAGTTACGCAGATGCCCAACTAACAAAGGTTGCAATGAACTGTACTAGCCACAGGTGACTACCAAGTTGTTTGTCTTGCTAAGGTAACTTGTGAGAGTAATGGATTCTCACAACTATAAAAAGAAAGTCTATTGATAATGAACTGCACAGGGCTTGCAAAAGCAACCTGTGGAGTTTGGTTTGACTAGAGACCAAGGAAACAACTTGTAAAAGGGAAAAGCCAAAAATAACATGTAAAACTATAGTACCAATTATATAGCAACCCAACACCTGCAGGACACTTAACTGTTTTTCAGCCTGGTTCATTTTGGTTAACTACAAATTTTACGTTATTCAGTAAGTTCAGTAAGGAAGTAGTTTTTGAAAAGCACTGTCTCATTTGGGCACAACACATCTCCCTCCAGAAAAAATACCAACAACCCACAACTACTGAGTACAATTGATTTACATTAATGTCAAGCAAATGCCACTTAATTTCTAGACATCAATGTTTTTCCCACTCTGGGTGGCCAGGGAATAACAAATGTTTGACTCCTCTTCCCTTCAAGCTCAGCACTACTTTTGGCACTCAAATGGATGAAAAAGCAGAGCACAGAAGCCTTCCATTCACTGAGAGGCTACCTACAACCACACAGAACATTTAGCTAGGTCTTATTTTCCACTGACTGCGAAAATGGTTTTAGTCTGCACATTTCATAGGGAGAAAATTGCAGAGCAAACTGCATTCTTTCACAGCTTACAAAGTTTTCTAACGGTTGGGCAAGCACTGGTTAGAGCTTGATCTGTTAATTTGCCTTGGAGTGCTTCCAAATACTACTTGGTAAGCCACAGCATCTTTCTGTTTTGTTTTGTACACCAGGTAGCACAATGACATCTACCACTGGAGAAAAATGTCTGTAGGAAGCCAAGGCCTTTTTACAGAGATTTGATTCAGTTTACAAAGCTCTCTGGATTGAAATATGGATTTAGGGAAGTTAACGTATGAAGCCCCTTGAATCCGGGCAAGTCCAGATGCATTTGTAAGGCTGTTGCAAACTCAAAATTCAAAGCAGGAGCCTAGCTGGTCATGAGGGCAAGCTGTGAGAAAGGAGTGACTACATGTGTGAGAACTCAAGCCATCTAAGATGGTGTACCTCTGCATAAACTGTGTGATAATACCTTCCATATGTCTTCCTGCCAGACACTCTGCTCTCACACCATGGCAATTACACAGACTGGCAACTGATTCAGGGGTTTTAGTAGCATTACTGTTCAGGTTAGAGATAGTGAGGCTTTAAATCCTGTATCTGAGTTTGACCTAGGCTTGTCTCTGCTAGTAGCCCCAGTGATTTCATGAAGTTCATGTTCTCACCCAAGATAATTTAGTGAGAACTTTCAATTCAATAAGAACTAGAGGTATCACACTGCATGTTAGTACAGACATACCTGCCTGGAAAAAAAAATTGTTTAAAAAATGAATCTCTCATCCTTACTGTCTTCTTCAGGGTGGGGCTGGTGAAAAACTACTAAATAATACTAGGGAAGCTGTGTTCTACTTCTTCATTCCTCAGTTTAAGGAAACTTAATTTTTATTTCAGGTGCAATAAAATTAACAAAAAAGACTGATGGAATGATTATGAAAATCCACAAAAACTCAGTAACTTTTATGATATGTAATAAAACAGTTTTTAATTATGTTTCTTAATTATTCTGGATAGTGAATCATCATGAAAGCCTCAGCAATAGCGCAGCTACAGCACCAGTATTATACCTGCTTCCTACCATTAAATTCCCAGGGGTCATTTCATGGCATTAGGATGGATATCTACATTAGCAATAGATGCACATTCTGTAATCTTTGTAATTCAGAAGTACTTGCTGTTGCATCTATGACTACTAACAGCACTATTCACATACAACTTAAGGTGCTCTCTTACATTACAGACTAGTGCTTTTATAATCTGAACCTTACACGACAATCTTTGCTAATATTTAAGGTCTAGATCCAACAGAAGACTTACTTACCCAAAGCAGGACATTTAAGCAGAAATGAAGCACCTAAATCCAACACGGCAATACAAACCCCTGATCATCTGTCACTTAACACTGAAGGTATTTATATTCTATCTGCCTCCCTGGTTCAAAATACATGTTTAGAGTTCTGCTGCTGCACCTCATCAGAGCCAAGTAATACAGCTACATCCTTCCTCAAGTCCAGATGTGACCCAGAAGTCAGTAAAGCAGGTCCAGTTCTGTTCCAGGGGAAGGCCATTTCTATATTTTTCTTTCAACTGACATTGCATATCACACAAAATATTGCAGAGCAGACAGAAAAAAAAATAGAAAATTTGAGATCAAATGGATAGTAAAAATTGAAAAAAAACCTCTGAAAGACTAGCCTCTTATTTTCAGCTTTAAGCACTCATGTAGTCAAACACATCACTTACGCGTGCTGATGAACTGGAGCAGCTATCTCAAAAACAGGCTTATATTTATAAATATTTCACTCACACAGATACAAAGTTAATAACTGCCAAATACACATCAGACAACTCATAACTGAGCGCTCTCAGCCCAAAGCTGTAACACTCACATAAGAGGCTCAGGTAAGAAGTGAGTCCTGGGAGTCATTTACCAGTGAACAGCAACATTATTCAGTGGATTTGGGACTGGGAATGAAGTGATGAACATTACCGTATGCAATTACGCTTGATAGGGCAGTAGAATGCAATCACCCAAAGAAAGACTGGACTAGAGCACCTCGGTTAACAACTCATAACCACCCCCGCAAAGTTATTAGTGTGGGAGCTTTGGCCACTACTTCTTAATTGATTTAATCTCTGTCCTCAGGGCAATATTTTGAAGTTGCTAGTTAAAGTGATTTAGGTTTGGGGTTTTTTTTTATTAGACTAAGATTTTGTGAGGCATTCAGAGCACGGAGTATATTGATCTCTGCATTTTCATCTCTGCTCCTGACTCAATTTTTGACATAACAATTAAAGGATCACATGAAACCGTGATCATGTTTCAGACAAACGTAATGAAAACAGTGGAAAAAGAAAGCTAGGAATATTTCTTTAAATGCAAATTAAACTCAAAGATGACGGACTTTGAATAAATATTTTATCAGTCCTACTCTTCACTTCACTGAACAATCATTTTTTTATGCCATGGGAAATATACTTGCAATTGCCATTATAGGAATTCTTTGAGAGATACATTTTATATGTCTGTTCTATCTTA
Organism: Ibycter americanus; assembly: GCA_035590275.1. NCBI lineage: Eukaryota > Metazoa > Chordata > Aves > Falconiformes > Falconidae > Ibycter > Ibycter americanus. The sequence continues at coordinate 57,796,839 of JAVJGI010000014.1, read as the reverse complement.
TTATGTATCTAAACTATGTTTATTTCTCACACCAGCATTCTTCTGAGCTTAATCCAACAGAATGATTCCTCAGACAACCTACAGTAGGTCTGGGCTATTATACTTGCAGCTACTACTGGTTTAGGCCCAAGAGCTCTTTTCCAGGGCCACCAGTCTAATTTCTCTGCTGGTTTAAAAAGAAAGTGAAACGCAACTTGCAGTGCACTTATTTCAGTCACTAGCGAACTTGGTTGTGTTTCTTTAACTGTGGGTTCCTTGATTCAAAAAACCCAAACCACTATTCACAAGAAACCTGAAGTCATCTTCAAGCCTGTTGTTAATCATACAGTGAATTTCTCTACCCCAGGAGAAGACTAGGAGTGATCCACCGGCCACAAGGTGAAAACCAGTCAACTGGAAAGAATTTTAGCAGTAATAGCATTGTAGGGTAAGACATCCATGGTTACATATCTGTTTTCAACATACCAGTTAATCACACTTGGCATAAATAGCAACCTGAGGGAGTCTATGTGTCAATAACCGTATAAGCCTGGTGCGGGAACAGGAGAAGAAACTAGGATCAACGGAGAATGCTGCTGAGAAACACAAACTCCTGAGCATAGCTGTGTAAAGTAAAATGAGGACGAAGAGAAGGAAAGGGTTGTAAGACTGGAAATAACTAGTACTGATTTTACCCATCACAATACTCACACTACTCCATATAATGTTAGGAAGAAGCATGCAAGTTTATCCTGATGCTTTAAAGCCTCCCAGTTTGTATGTCAAATTTGCAAAGAAATAGAATTGAGAACTTTTCACAGTGGGGTAAGATCAAAGTTGAACAGATCAGTCTTATTATTTACAAATAAAATTTTTAAGTGCATTGCAAAAAAAAATCTTTTCTTCCCTTTTTTTTTTTTTTTTTTTTTTTTTTATTTAAACATATTCCAGCGTAGCTGTAATTTGGCTGACAAGGCAATCCTGCTCTGGGTGCTGAAGGAGGACTTTCATCAGTAGATAACTAAAACTGCATCACACGTGACCAAGCAGGACAGATATACTGAAAGGACAACCAAGATGCAGCTCCACACTCCATACTTCAAAATGGACTCAGTATTTTAAATATTTACAAATTTGAGTACAGGGTGCTCAAAGAAGACTGCTCCTGCTGTGTAAGGCAGGTTGCTATGCAGTCAGGAGTGGAGAAAGGGGACAAGCAAGGAACAAAACTGGTTCTGTGGCTTAAAGGCTAAGGAACTCAGCCAGGAAGAAAACTGCCTTCTGGTCCCTGCTCCTGGAGTTACCCGGCTGCCTAGTCTGACACAGGGATACTGTTCCGAAAATGGGGACCTGAATCTAATTCCCCAGAAGAATGGCTTGAGCACTAGGTTTCTCCCTCTACCACCATAAGACTTGGAAATTATAATATACTGCACGGACAGAGCAAATTTTAATTAAATTCTGTCATTTGGAAGTCAGCACAGAACCCCTGTCTCCAGCCTTCTAGGCAAGTGCTCTCAGCAGCAAGGGGAGCTGCAGAAAGTGAGCATCACTACCTTCTGCCACTACAGACCTTGATGAATGTGGCCACAGCTGCCAGGCTTTGGGTTGAATTCAACACTGCCCACCCACGCTAGATGTTTTTTGAAGACTATTCTCTCAGGACGCCTGAGATGAGTTTAAGTACTTTGTTTCAGCAGCACAGTTAGGATAAGTGAACATTTGATATTTAGTTGCCCACAGCAGGTTGCTGAGAAGATGCAGGTACCTTTAGTTCAGACAGCTGTGAAACCTATTTTAGGTGCCCTGAGGACACTTAGAAGGTTACCGGATCTTAAGCTTCCTGGATCACTTTCTTTGACTCAGACACCTAAACTGCACTTGAATCTTGTTGCAGGTGCCAAAATAGCCACTTGAAACCCTCTGGACCTTTAAGCTTGATGCCTGAAGACATCTGAATATATCATACTGAAGCACTGTTGTCAAAAAGAAGTATATATAGTCATACCGATGTTTATGTCAATTTCTGTAACATTGATTAGTGATACTTACTCATCTACCTTCATTTCTTTATGGATTACTTTCTACAGACAAATTTTACTCAAGATAAAATTGTATCCACCAATTGCAGTCACATGGCTCACATCCTCTGCCTCCTTTTCAAATACAGACAACTGGTTTTATTCCTCCAGCTCTTTTGACCTCACTTCACTTTCCAAAAGTGTTGAATTCTAGATCACTGTTCAGTCGGCTACAACTTGGTTGCAAGTTACTTGATTTTAAATATTTAAATTGAGAGAAACGTCACAGGGTGTTGCAGCACAACAAAACTGTCACGCTGCAACAAGGTTTTCCCACACAAGGTTACTCCGTGTCCTAACAAGCTTCTCAACATCCCCATGACAGGGCACTGGCAGAATTCTCAGTGTCTCCTGCTCTATTCATAAGATATGTGATACTCGATAACTTATTTTCTCATATACTAAGACTTCAGGACTAATTATACAGCCTATGAAGACAGTGTTTGGGGCATATGATCAATGACTAAATCTCAGTTGCACAGTTGCCTGTAATCCAAAAAGGGTTCTGTTTTTCACAGTTTCATTGCTTTACCGGCTGCTGTCTAACAACTTTACTGTAATACAGTTCATTAGCATTATAGGGGAACAGTTTCAAGAGCAATTGCGAGGCTATCTCCATGGCTTACTCCTGTTTGTGGTAGTTGTGTTTATTGCACTTGTCCTTCCTTGCTACTTTTTCACAGAGCAAATAGCTTGAAAGATCATCAAGCAAAAAGGTATAATCAACAAAATTCCCTTCTCCCATTCCTCATTTATTTGCTTATTTTGGAAGGTAAGAAGTTTTGACAGCAGAGTACATCCATCAGAGTAATATTTGAAGCTTCAGATTCTGTTGACCTATAACATAACCAAGGACCTGGCCTGCTGCAGTCAGTGAAGACTATAGTTCCGCTTACAGAGTGTCAGAGGATTTGGTACCAATTGGGATCCTACTTTAAGATCGATTACAGGCATTGGATTTTTTCTCCTCTCTTAATACAAAACAAAAACAAAATGTGTTTACTGCCATTATGGAGGAGTAACCTTGCTAAAGCTTGCAGCTGTAACTTGCCTCATGATATCATATTATTACATGACCTTCACTGTTTATATAGTCAATAGAACATAATTAAATGACTTCATAGAATCAAATTAATTTCTCCTATGCTGTATTCATTTTAAAATAGAATCAATATTATTTACCCTACCTGACAATAATGCCCCGTGCTTCACATAAGATTGATTCAATACCAGCAGGTAGTTATCAATGAATGCACTTTGCTGTGGTAAATGAACACAATCAATACTCAGAAATGTGAGTTTTCTGGCATGACTGAATTGTAACTGAAGTGAAAGCTGAGTTTTGTTCAGGTCTTTTTACTATTTCTGTTAGGTTTCATATAAGGAGAACCTGAAATTCATAGTCAGCACCAGTACAGTAACCATCTGAAAAATTACCAGGCAGCACCACTGCACATTGAACATCATTATCCTCTGACAAGGTTATGCCTCATGAGACAGCATACAGAAAAAGAGAAAACTCAAGAAAGAAGTATCAGAGGTTCTCAGCATCTCTTGAAAAACATGATTGCCTGAACTCTTAATCATCATGAGTATCATGTGAAAGATAACCGTATTGTGAAGGGCACATTGCATGAATTTCAATTTGTTCTGTTTGAAACAGAGCAAGAAAAGCTATAGTTCTTGGAAGGATATCCCAAGACATCATTTTCCATTTAGAAAAAAATGTATGAATGTAGTATCAATTAACATAAGCTAAGAATCATTTTAAGTTATATTACATACACTGAAAGCTAATGTCAATGAGATTAACATAAGTCCTCTGTTAACTTCAAAATGAACTAAAATTAGGGACTTTGGCAAAGTAATTTCATTTACAACAATTTTAAAGTAAAATGTGTGAAAAGAAGATTTTAGAAGTTATTAAAGATACGGCTGTCTGTGACCACTCCCTTTAAGTGGAAGCTGGTATCCTGGTTGTTCTTTCTCCCTTATAAAATGTCCTTGAATCCCCACAACCCTTCAACTTTTAATCTTTTAAGGCTGTCCTAATTTTTCCTAGAGTAACTTAACCTAGCTTGCACTATTTCTGAAGTCACGCTGCAGCAGTCATTCTTCCAGCTACCAAGGTACCGCTCCTTCTTTCTAGCAAGTTCCTCAACCTTTACACGTACTGAGCAATCCTGCTTTTACTTTACAGAAAATTCTAGGAAGTACACTGAAGAAAAGCACTTCCATAGCACACTTGATCTCATGTTTTAATACTGATTTAGTATTCAGATATTCTTTGTGTTAAGAGCCAAGATAACAAAAGCAGAATACTTTAGAATAACATTGGCACATTTTTATATATTTACGGAGAGAGGGGTGAACGGAGATTTTAAACATAAACAGTCTTTATAAAACTGAAGGTTTGCCAGTGGGGCAGTGAGGCAATTTAACACGTAGCGGTCAACAATCACCAGCAAGGAATACTTTTTCTTTTCTCTGCTGCTTTTTCTTTTTGTTTCTATTCCTCACAGCCTCATTTTCCCAATGTTTGACTATTTAATTTGAAATACCAGTTATTAACTAGCTTTATACTTCCACTAATTCATTTAACATTCACATCAACAGAGTTACATGCAGAGGAAAAGACAAATTAAGCTTCTCTATCACATGCAGAACCTTACTACCTGAACACATCAAAGTACAATCACCACCTGATTCATTTATATTTGCATTGAATCGGCCTTTTTATAACCCAAGTTTAATCTTCATAAACAATATTTATATATAAGAATATAAATCTACACTGTGTACGTACAAATTATATATATTTACACGTGTGCATATACATATTTACCTAAGTAGATATACATGTAAGAATTTAGTTCTGTTTTGAGGTTTATAAAACATTTTCTCTTACAGTTGTAAGAGCTCTTCCCTGTGCAATAATGTATTTAGGGGGAATTAAGTGGAGGGGGGTTTATTGTTATCAGCAACATGAAACGTGGAACAAAACAAGGTTTTCTCTTTTCTCATACATTTTGAAAGGCATCCTAAAGCAAGTTTTGTTCTTCAGTTACGGTATTAGTATGTCACACATTAAAGAGAAACTCTGTTGGTAATGCTCCTGGTAAATTCTAGGCTCCAACAGAAACTTCCTGTAACATCTCACCCAGCCTTTGAACCAATCAAAGGTTCAGGGACCATTGCCATTCCGGATGTTTTAAGGTGTCTTACCTGGCTTCCGCATACTGCTCTAGAAGACTAAAGGGCATCTACAGGTCCTGCATTATAGCTGTCAGCTGTCTTGGGTACATGACACACATGAAAATCAGATATCAAAGTCTGAACGAGGGAACTTCAACCCCTTTACAGACCAAGCAGAGAAGCACATGGAAGAGCATCACCCCTGGAAGTATCTGATACTCTCTACTGACCAAGTAATCTCAGATTGCAATGTCTAATTTTCTGCCACTTCCATTAGGGCAGGTGCAAGTCAGCCTGCTGTTCTTTCAGTTCTGAAAAATGTCATCCCTTACTCAGGGAACATTAGCAAAAGAGACACAGGACAGAAAAACACAACTACACTCTCCTTTAAAAGGAAACACAGCTATGTAGTTTTATCACAGTGCAATAATGGGAACAACCTCTTCATACAAGGCCCTTCTGTTACAAAAACAAAAATGAGGCAAGTCACTGTTTCATAAATTTGCTGGTGGATGATCAGGAAGGAGTTTCATGGCTTTCCTCCATGGAAGCTGAGTTTGCTTAAGGCAAAATACAAATAGCTTCCGAATTTTCTACAGGCAGTTTATCTAAAGAAAGACATTACTGGACCTGGAGATGTGGAAAGGACTGTGGGGCTGGCAGATAAGGACTCACCTACAAGGTATTCACCAGGGATTTTGAGTACGGAAAAGCATTTAGGAGTGGGGCTGGAGCTTAGCAGAATGTGAGCATGTGCACTGACAGTCAAGGAAAACAGGGCTGAAAGGGTCAGGGTCCATGGTGATAACAAGGCATAATTTTCCTCAAGCTTCTTGGCAGTCCTGGTCACCACCGGAGTGTATGACTTTTTCTGTCAAACAACTGCTTGGAAATGCAGAGGATTTTTCTGAGTGGCATGGTAGCATAAATACACAAGTGACGATACACTATTTCTGATTCAAGCCAATCATCATTTACTGACTGCTCAACATGGAATTCCAAACAGGCACGTTTAATCATTTTAATTTCCAGTTATTTTACCCACTTTACTAATTACCATTACAGCACTGATTAGTTTGTAATAGTTATTCATTAGCTGTAAGTTGAACAGGAGCTGATTTGAGATAATTGCTTCCTTGACACGTTGTGGGGACTAAGCATTTCATAGTCATCAGATAATGACTGACAAAATGCACAGTCAACAGCAGGCTCAACGAATCAGTGGTGAAGCTAAAATATTCTCAGAATCACCTCTACCTTTCTGTGCCTGGATTATTTGGTAGAACCAGCTTTCCTCCACCCAGAGTAACCAATCTTACTGTAGATCATACGTTATGGAATAGAAAAACTTTGAGACAGCTCAGCATTATGTCTTATGTACCCTGTCTTGGAGGAAGACTGCATTTTGCCTACCTGAGGCCCTCTTTATAGGTGACTGCAGTATCTGGTTTCTAGAGAACTGTTGTTTGTCGTTGCACTCAGCCTTCTCCTCTTTATCCCATCGATCCACAGTGACAAAAACATCTTCCTCACAGAGAAAATAACTTGTGAGGAGAATGCTTCTTGCTTCATTGGCTTGGAGATGTCGTGGCTGGAAATAGGGGAAATTTCACAGGGAAGACATTGAAATCAGGGCCAGAGGATGTGTCTAAAACATCCCTCAGGCATCTTCCTCATCCCCCTCAGCCCATTTATATGTTTTGTTTTCCCTTGCCATTTTGTTGGGGGCTGCATTTTGTATCTCATCTTGAGGAAGCATTGAACATTGATAGTCTTACTATCTACTATTTAACGGGATAGCAAGTGCAAGATACAACAAGAGATGTGGTCTTAAGAGAAAGGATATTGATTCTTTTTTCCACTGAGCAGAAATTTGTTATCTATGGGATATTCTTTTATCCACTTGTGGAAACCTATGGAAATTTCTGACTTTGATGCGGCCAAGTAAACAGGCTATGTAGACCTCGGACTCATCCCAATAAATCTCCAGTCAGAGAAAGCTGCTCTAGTGGTTATGTCCCAGATCTTAAGCACCAGATATGATCTCAGGAAAATGGATTACTGGAGAGGAATGAGCTAAACCCTGTTAAAACTGTCCATGTTCAATCATCTAAGAGCATGGGTGAAGTGAAGGTACCTCCAGCAGAATTTCCTTGCTTTAACTGCTCAGCTCTCTTCAAAGCCCTGTCACTCACAGTTTTAGCTGCAATGGGCTACAAATTGAAAACCGGAGCTTTGCAATTCTGTTCCATGATCCTTACCTTAGGGATTGAATGGTTTTGTTTTCAGATCCAGACTGTGCCCCCAAAGATGGGAACTCACAGTGAGGGACAACATGAGGCTTAGAAGGATAACAGCAACATAACGCTACTCCCTCATGTGATTTGAAAAGACCCAGAATTAAAATCAATGGAAGAAAACAACACAGTAGCTTAGTTGATATGCCCAAAACTAGAAAACCTAAGATGTGAGTATCTGGGAAACACCCAAGCCTTTTCCTTTAAGCCTTGAGTCACTTCTTTACTCGATGGAACACAAATACAAAGCATAACATTTAGCAGAAACAAAACAATACAGAAATACCAAAATGGATACAGAACAGGTCAGAAGAACTTCAAACAGGAATGGGTTTTGTTATAGCTAATCATGACACTGAGGACAGATCAAATGACCTCCCAATATATCTTGTACTTTATGAAACTTTAACAATGCTTGGAAAAAAAAAAGTAAGCAGTGGGGGAAGATGGAAGCGAAGAATTTACTTCAGACGCCTTTCTTGGCAACTTCTATTTTTACATGATCTGATCTGTTGCCTTTGCTCATCACCCAAAATAATACAGACACTCCTCCTCCCCTCCCAAAGTCACCCCCCCAAGTTCCACAATGAGTTCCATTGATTTTTGAGACATATTGTCAACTACCTAATAATTTAACTGGTGGCACAGCTCTTTTGGTTGAAGCTTCAGTTTCCCAAACAAAAGCTAACCACCTGAGACCACAGAGGACAGGATATGAGCTACTTATAGCAACACTGGACCAGTGAACAAGAATAGCAGGAAAGCTGCTTATTTTATTTTTTTTTTTTTTCTCCAGCAAAGGCCTTTGAAGTAAACTATTTATTAAACATTATAATACTCGAAACAAAAATCTTTGAAGGCAGGTTATCCTCCTCTGCACCATGTCCCGTTGTGAATGAATTGCTTCCTTTTCCTTTTCAGATTTTTTTCACTTGTGAAACTGACACTCAAATTGTTCTCTTAAGCTACTTGGGTGAGCCCTCGCCTTCGCCGAGAGGAATAATCCATCCATCAACAAAGGGATCATTAAACATATTTATAACTCAGACTACTTCAATATCACCGCACTGTAAGCAGCCACCCTGTTCATCAGGCAGTGTTATATAAATACAATAAATAAGTTCCTCGTGCACAGAAAAATAGTATCAATTAATAAGTAATGATACAGCTACATAATTTGAAACAGAAACAAGCTAACAGCCAGACTTAATTTTTCACTTTTTTAATTAAAAAAAAAAAGGTAAATTCTCCCCACTAATCCTGCTACCAATAAGAACACATCGGTTTTCTTCGTTCTTCTGATTAAAACATTTGTCTCTCTCTCCCTCTCTGTCACTGAGAGAACTAATTTTTCTCTATAGTACCACCAAGATCATTGCGAGTTTCAAAACCAGACTTACATGAGAATTGCCTTTTCAAATACAGATATTTGAGCTGCAGAGAGAGAACTGCCACACATTATACTGCATTTGCATCTTTGAAAATCTGGCAGCGATGTGCAGTCAAGAAGGGGATTGCTCTGAAACAATTGCTCAGAACCATCTGAGCCTGAGAAATTCTCTGGCCAAAGCCTGGGAAATAATCAGAAGTGAACTGAAACTCCCACTGGGCCACCATGCATGCCTGCATAGTAAAGATGTCACTGGCAAGCCACAGACAAATTCATGTTAAAAAAGGTCTTAATAATCCTCCATTGAGAGAAGTAACTCATTCCAAGTGAGACAGTGAAGAAACCTAAACTATCAATATCCTGTTTTATGAAAGATGGAAGAATATGCAGCTTCCATCAATTTGCATGGAAGTAATAGCGATCTACCATCTCTGAAAATCTAATCACAAAAATACAACTCAGACTTCAAGGCACTCTTCACCGAGTAAGCACATTTTCTCCATTTCTTCTCCCTTTTTCTTTCAGGTGCAACCTGGCACGCATATAAGTGATGATCAAGCCCTAAGAATTTTGAATCATTTTCTTCCCCATCTCTGAAACATTTGTGCACTTCCATTATGTATCATATTTTTGCATTTCACCTTCCACAAACACGTACAAGCAATTTTTTAAACATGTATAAGGAGTTCTGGTGTCTTTTTTTAATCAAAGCAAAGCTCTCCTTGCTTTCTTTGGTATGGAAGTATTCTAGATGCCTGCTACTTGAAGTCTGTCACTGCTAACTAGCCTTAATTTACCTGTGCTAATAGATCTATTAGATTTATACTAGTGAGCAAGTGACTCATTCTGTATTCCCACCAGGCTAAGCTGAAATTCAGTAGACTTGAACTCAACTCTATGGTACTGACTTTTGAAGAACAGAGAATCCACACTTCAACCATTTTTCTTGCTATTGGAAGGCATCAACATGCCTGTAGCTGTGTTACTGCCTCTACCGTAAGGACGCAGTGTCAAGAAGCTGGATAAACGACACATATCTGTAAAATCTGTACCAGTGGCAATCACTGAAGTTCTGGAGAATTTGGAGAAAGATTCTTCCCTGGTGGAAAAAACCAAAGTGTAAGCTCATAATTTGCTGGAGATTTTACAGGCTTTCCATGGAATTGAAGTGCAGAGATGGCTCTGAAAATAAAATCATAAATGAAGAAAGACTCCTTGGGCATTCATAATTCTGTTACTTGTGAAGCCTATTGACATGCAAATTACTGGGAGAAGCAGTACATAAACTAGAGGGTATGTCTTATTTTCCTCTGACTAATTGAGCTCACTCAAATAGGTTTTGAGTAGGGAACAAAAACTCTAATGAATGTAGCTAAATGAGGGATCAAGATAAAAATGTCTATACAGACCTCAGCTTATAAAAGCATGTCAGTATTTTAAGTGCTCTTTAAGTCACATTTTAAATGCTTTCAAGGATAAGGACACGCTGAATCATATACTTCAGCACTTTCCTAAGGGCCTTAAATGTGTCAAGCAGCCTCTAGGTCTACCAGCTCTAAAGTGTAGTTGATAATGTGGAGCCATACCTCTGAATGGACAACTTCAGTGGTTCCACTCCCAAATCTTTTAAAAAGCCTACTAAGTTATTTGGAGAAATTGCTCATTTATTTTGAGTGACCTCAGGAACAGCTGTAAGATAAAACTCTTCAGTACCTCTGTCCAACTGTTCGCTTCAAAATTCAGTAAGACTATGAGTCAAATGGAGAAGGAGGTGGTTGTAGGCTCTGGCTTCCCCAAGACTTTTTCTGTCTGAAGATTCTTCAGCAGTTTGCCTTCACACCTCCAAGCAGAACTGGATCCGATTCATGAGTTCCCCTGTAGCATGCCCCATTTGTTCCAACTGTTTAAATCTGAGCCTGAATTTCAGAGTCAACTCACCCTCTGGCAACACAGGCACAAAACGAACAAGGAAGTTGCAGGGAGAAACGAAGAAATTAATTAAAGGTTTCGATGATTTCTCCAAGATCATCAATAAAGTTTCACAACAAACTACCTAAATGTTGTATTTGCATAGCAGATTTCAATATATTTTTAATTTATAATGCTGCATTAATTTTTACAACCTTTTTTGTGTTTCCATTTTTGTTATAAACAGTTTTCAGCTATTACTTTAAAAAACTTTTCCAGCCATGCATTGAGCTGCCAATAAGAGCTGCAGTTTACTTAGCTCACACACTGCATTCCTCACCACTGCACATCCTGCACTTCTTCAACACCACAAACAGTGGTATGTGTCCTCACATGTCAAAACTTTAAACCAAGCTTTGCTCAGCTTTCCAACTTCTTTGCAGTCCTCACTGAATCAGCTGCAAAGCCACTGCATGTTCAATAACAGTGGCCTGGAATGGCAGTGGGGAGGAGGCAGGCATTTAGGGAAAATCAGAGGGCAAACTGGGGACAAGGAAAAATTAATTTGCAAGTAATATAGTAGCTACTGAGAAGAAGATTCATTCATACTTTTAGCATTATTGGTTAGGTCAATTAGAGATCCTCTCCTAGTAATGCAAGCATAATCTGGGCCTTAATATAGATGCACCTTTGCAAAATCCTTTCACGTGTATGAAAAAGAGCTTTGAAATAAAGGCAAAACCAGCTCATTACATCATTTTCAGACACCATTTATATCAGCTAGTACCATCTCCAAGATTCATAATTGCATGATTTTATTAATTCTCATAAAGCTTGATTTTGCATTCAGGCAGTCAACATGATTTTAAGTGCCAATATCTCAACCTAAAAGTCAGCAAAATATAAAATAATGCCAGCAGAATATTAAAATCTCCCACAGAGATAAATAGAAATATGAAGGTTCAGACAGAGCCAAATAGATTAGTGTTCACTTTCTACTCATTATGTGCTTTCAGCTAGCACAGTACAGTTTTATAATTTGATGGAAAAAAATATATACTTTTTAGCTATTTTCCAGCCTGACTTTCTAAGGCTGCTCCTCCCTTTAAAAATGGCAGAGTATTATTACCCATAAAATAAAACTATGATTACACAACAAGCTCAGTTCAATGACGTCCATGTTGCTGGGATATTTATTCTTTTCTCGAAACAAGTCTTGGGAGGAACACCAAAACCCAGGGAGAAAAAAAGAAAAAAAAGTGGGGGGAGGGAAGGGGAAATTGTTCTTTGACATCCTTCTTACTTCAGAACTTATTTGTAAGTTCAGAATGAAGTCAAATGTCATATCAGCAATTAAACTTTGACTTCTACTAGAGCAATACTACTGTAGAGCGAGTCCCAGAGCAGCACTGCCCAGCCCCGTGCTTGGGGTTAGCTCCAGTGCTAAACAGCACGTTGTAGACCGACACAGGAAATCCCTCTCCTGTTCCTTGGGTTGAACTGAAGGGCTGGCATAAAGAAAACGTCCAAAGTATTAACAGCAACAGAAACTACAGGCTCAGAGCCATATTTCAAAGGCTTTTAGGTGCCTAACTTGCATTAATTTTAGTGGGACTAAGTTGCCTCTGAAAATCTGGCCTTCGGTCTTCACTTTTCTCAAGCCACTCCAGATCCTGTGGCTCTGTCAGGATGTAGAAGCAATTACATTTCACAACTTTGAATTCAACAATATGTTCTGGAAATCATTCAAAGTACAGTGCTTTTTTAACATGAAGTTTCTTTGTCCAATAAAATACACTGGAATTTTATATACTTGGTATTTGCAGGTCTCACTCCTTTTTATTTAGATTGAGGCCAGAAGCCGGCAGTATGTGGAAGCCACTGTCATCCAAATAAACTCTGCTTTCTTCCTTTAGGTGGGAGAAGTGTTTAATGGATACCAATGCTTCGACAAATACTTTATGAAGAGTAAAACATACAATTTCAGCTTTACCGTACACCGATGTAATTGCTCCTGAACAAAACCATTGCCTAAAGAATGCTAATCCCAAAAGAAATAATGTAGGTGTTACAGTGCATATAAAAATCAGAAATTAACGTTTGAGGTGTCCATTCCCATACAACTCCAAAATGAACTCAGCCAAACAAATACCAGCTTGGCTTGTAAAGGAATCCCGTGTAATGAAACACATTGAAAATGAGAAAACCAAACCCTCATTTTGATTAACAAGGCAGATGTGCACACACTTAAGCTAACAAAATCCATCTGAGAATATTTTAATAAAAATAAACACAGGTAGCTGTAACATCTAAACACAGGTAGCTGTAATATCTGTTAATGCCAGGCCATTTCATGAGATGCTGCTCACACTCCACCAACAGATCATGCCATGCCAGCTCTTCAGAGCAGAAACTGCAAGCCCCCTTGTCACCCATGTCCAGTTTGTCCCTTGAACTGGTTCCAGCTCCCCAACAAAGTACACGGATGAAGCCTGTAAAAAGGTCTCAGACAAGACTTATCCCCCTTCCCCACTGAAGCTGCAGCAGGTAACACAAAGAACTTAGATGCTGCCTTTTTTCCCCCCTACACCATCAGCTGGTCTAACAAGAGACGCTGGTTTTCCTTGTGGAACTTGCCTCTGTAGTTTATAACAGTCAGTTGTTTTCCTTTCAGCAAGTCTTGCTTTTACTATCTAGTGATATTATACCAAGAATACACACTAATACATGTATTAGCTCTTTAAACACTCCTTTTTCCCCAATGGAAAAGGGCCTGTGGACTAGCACATTAATTCCCTTCATGGTACAACGCACACTGCCTCTGACAGGGAAGAGCAGGAATCTTGTGTTTCAAGAGCACACTGCTCCCTCCTTGACTATACAAGCAGTATCCCTCTCTTCCCCAGTGGAGTTTCTTCCTCGCTGGCCTCTCAGACCTTCTTGTAGCTGGCTCACACGCTTCTGAAAACCACTCCTTAAGAGACTGACCCACCTCCCTCTAAGCACCTGCTTGAGTAATTTCAGGAAATTTGTTCCTGACTCAAGCTAATCCTTCCTGGCTAGTCATCTTCCCTTTCCTTCCCAACTCACTATTATCCTTTAATTGTTGATTTGATCCTTCATGTCCCAAGTCATCAGGGCTCCTTCCCCACTCCTGTGTGGGACTGGTTCAGCAGGAATCCCTGAGATGGTTAACACCTGGTCAGCCCCGTGTCAGTTTATGAGGAAACCTCGTTTCAAGTAGAAACTGAAGGCAGCAGTTTTGGCTTTACCTACACAACCGATACATGTTCCATCACTAATTTCAATGCTCTTATCACACACAGTTGGGTTAATTGAACATAACGATGATCACATTCCCCCAACCTGTACAAAAATCTAAACTGTCTTTAAAGCAAATGCTAGCAACGTACAAAGGAAACACTCGCGATGCTTTCACAGATCATTTTACAACCTGTACTTGCAAGGTAAAGTACCTGTTACTGGCAGAATGTACAGAGAGGCCATCCAGCATATTAAAAAGAATAGTTTAAGCCATCATTTGGCTCAATTCACAACACATTCCAAGAACCCCATAAACAAAGACATGTGCAATGTTAACTTTCTCTTTTATGCTGACAGCTTTTTTCTCCTGTATAATGACCTTCCTGCACAGTGTGTGTTACCATAAAAAGAAACAGAGCCCAGTAAAATTAGAGGAACTGCTTAATATCAAAACGTTTTATCTGAGGAAGACACCACTGCCAGTGTAAATATAAAAAGCACAAGAATTAAAAAGTATTTGTTTTGCTGTCTCTTCTTTAAGTTTAGATTGTTCAAACAAACCTAGCTCGAGTTTTCAGTTACTCTGCACTAGACGGTCCTCCCAAAGGCTGAAACAGTACTCCAGAGAATGTGAACTTGGCTCCAATTTCAGACAATTTTCATCTTCTTTTTTCGACAAAGAGAAAAGTATTTGAATGCTTTGTCTGTAGCCAAGAATTTGGATATGAAAGACACACCAGTAAACAAGTCACCAAAATGGGCCACCTCTAAACAGACCGTAGTGCACACTTGTTTTTAAAAAAAACTTCTGCGGCCCAAAGGACACACTTTTATTTTACAAGCAGAATGCTAATGTGAAATTTTAGTTAGAGATTATCTCTCTCATCTAAGTACAAAAGAAAAGCTACATGCATTTTTGATAGATGGAGCCTGAGTTTGCTATTCTGTTCGTACAAAGAAAAGTAAAAAGGAAGATAAAACAAGAACCTCACAGTTAGTCGGCTCAATAAAATCCTACACCAAACTGAATTACTTTTTTACAGTTTTATCTGAACTACTACAGGGAGCAAACAACCCTAATTCATAGCATTCATCTTCATATCGTCACTCCCAGAATGAGAACTGAAACTTTAAAAATACCATTGCTTTGTACCAAACTCACATTAGCTTCCACCATGGCAACTATCCCACAAAACTCAGGCAAGGCTAATCACAGTTCCCTAGGTTTATAATCTTTTTTATCAGCGAGACATTCCAAAGCATTATGGCTGCCTGGCAGCTAAGGCAGATATTGTCCTCACCCAAAGAGTTTTTATTTTCAGCAAATAAAAATTCATTTCTAAATGAGGTTAAAATTCATTTCTGAAAATCAGAGAACACACCAGGCAAAAGCTCACACCAGCTCCAATATGGAGCTTCTTGCTCCACGAAGTGGCATATACAAGAACTGAGCGATAGCTCGGCGATGCCAGGGAGACTTCACTGAACATGCCAGTAAAGTCTCCCTAAGCCAGCCAGAAACCCAAGGGAAGGAAATGAGAGTGATTATATACAGCTGAGCAAGCACAGTACAGAGACTCCTAAATCAGCGATACGGTGTTCGCTGCTGGTGTTCTGTGGTAAAAATGTTTACCATCTGTGTTACTCCCTCTTTGTTATGGACACTAATGGAGCATTTAAACATAAAAGCATGGGGGTGGGGAACAAACACACGATTAAGCTGAAGTACTTTAAAATCACTTTTAGATGTATGTGTACGTGTATATATATATATATATAAGGAAATCCTGAAACTAAATGAAAAAATGGATTGAAACCAAAACAGAGCAGTTTCAGGCTGAGCTCAGGAGGGCTGCACAGAGCTGGATTACTCTGCCCTGGAGATCCAGTTCTGAGCTATCAGGCACAGGCAAATCTTTTAGGAACTGAGAAGCGGCTCTAGTTTGGACACAAGAGAGCAACATATACTGCAATAGCTGCTAGGTCTTTCAGCCCCATCCTTACACTGAGCATGCCTATGACAGTGAGGTTCCTAGGAAGCAGTTGTGTTGGTACAAAGCTCTTCTGGCAGGGGAACTTCTCTGCTGCTCATCTGCTGCTGAGAAGCCACGATGGCCTGAAGAGTATGACAGTCTCTAGCGAAGCTAAAAACTAATACACACCATTCAATTTGCCGTCTGTGCATAAAACCAAGCATCTGACTTGCTTCTGTTAGACATCTCACACTGTATACATGAATACAGGTGGAAATCACAGCCTCCAGCCTGATTTCCATTTCAGACCTTTTTTACTCTGCTCATCAAAATTTATGCAAGGGAAAGGAGATCCAAGGACCTGATATCTCCACTACAAGTAGTTGCTTCACTATGTCTTCTCACAGGCTCTTCCTCCCTCACTACCCAGAATGACACTGCAGGGCATCGATGGTGACAGGAGTCCACCCTGCTTCCTTCAAGCCTAAGGAAGACAGCTTGGCTCAGACTCTCCTACTTTCACTCAATACAACTAGCTATCAGGGCACCTATTCTCCAACCCCAGCACCTCCAAATTTGGCAGCCAGTGCCCAGTTTCAACAGACCTGTCAGTAAACTGAGGCTAAGTACTCAATTCAGCACATGCACACAGCGCAGCCTCACAGCAATGCAAGATCACCGGTCAGTGAGAATAACGCTTTTTCAGATGAGATGTTTCAGGTAAGTTGTTACATCTCTCATGTTGTTGATGCCAGGTCAAACATAATTCCCGCAGAGCAGGAGTGGACTTCACGAACCACAAACCACAAGCCGGGAAGAAGAAAATCAAAAGTGGAATAGCAGTTTGTTTTCTCCACAGCAGTCTCACAATTGCCGAAAGTGGTTTTGGAATCAATTGATGCCACCTGCAACATATCAAAACTGAAACACCACACGGGTTTGACAAAATGCTTTGAGACCTAGCACAAAGTTGGAGGAGCTTCCCCAGAGGAGACACACCTGAAAAGAATACAACTGCATCATTCCCAGGCTCAGAATTCACCACCGCTAATGCATGGTCTCAGCAGATACCACTGCGGGTGGATCATTCAGTGATGTGCTTGTGAAAATTCCCTCCTGAATTCCAAGGAACTCGTTACCTTTGGTTCCTATGCCTCTCAACAAGTGCTCTAGGATTAGAGTTAAGAGTAAAGGGAGAAGAGTAAAAGACACTGTTTGCCACAAGTAGAGCTTCTTCTGGAGCACAGCAAATAACAATGTAGGGAAACCTGCATGGAAATGAGCCAGCAATCATAATCATAGTAATAAAGGAAAGCTCCATAACTAAAACAGCCAAGAACAAACCACTGACCCTTCAGATCATGAAGGGAAATTAATCAAGACAGCTTTGTTACCATTTTTCTACTACTTACGTGCTCAGCGAACCCCCATATTATTGAGGCATGCATCTAAGATTCTCAAAGTCACATACTTTTTCTCCCGCTAATGATCTATTCACCATCTCAAAGAAAAGTGGTGAACTTACACACATCTACAAAAACCATGCATTTACTTTTTAACATTTAACAGTGACATGGTTACGAAGTGTTCACTGGGTGGGTGTGGGGGGTGGGGAAGTCCTCTGTTTCATATACAGATTCTGTTTGCTTGAAACTTTGTCTCTAATATTCTGTCCCCCGGGTACCCTACAAACGTTTCTATTAAAATCTTTATTCCTTCAGGACACTAATGATAGACTGCTTGAAAGTTCAATTTGCCTCTGGTGACAATCTCTTCTTAACCTTCTCTACAGCTGGCATCGTTGCCTTCTAGATGGGTTTTGACAGGTTAAGAGAGGCATCACCCTGTCAGAGCTCACTGGGTCTTCAAACCTCTACAACATCACCAGTGCATTCTGCTACACGTCTGTGTCTCCACCACAAGCATCCAGCCTTTTTCAGATTAGAAATGGAGCTTCTGACCTCTCCTCAACTGGATACTTCTCAGTGCAGTCATACAAGCTCTGGTAAAGAAGGATTATTCCCTTTTATACTCAGCATCACTGCAGACCTGGAATTGCTTGTCCTGACCTTCTCCATCTATATTACTTCTGCGTCAGTACCCTGTAAAGCCTTCAGGGACACCCAAGACTTTGCAAAATCACTGAACATGTTGTTGAGACGTGGAGTGTGTAGAGATATTCAAAAACCAACTGGACGCAGCCCTGATCAGCCTGCTTTAATTGACCTGCTTTGAAGGGGTGTGGGGTGGGTTGCTTCCAACCTCAAATATTCTATGAGTGTCTTCTCTGGCCTCTCCAAGAGCATGAGGGTGTTTGTACAGTTCTTCACACGCAACATTGCATTTTTATTTGCCTATTTAAGATAATTTAGGAAAGAGTAATGTTCTAGGTTTTCGTCTTGTCTGCAGCGTGGTAAGAAACATTTTTAGGGTTGAAAAACTCACTGCCCGTCTTGCCTTTTGGGATGGTTCCTAACATCTCAAAAGTATCTTCTGCTTTTCAGGAAATGAGTACAGTTTGTGCCTCATAAAAGCCACCACTTGATGCCACAAGCAAGGATATTTCCATTACACGTATACACCCTTTTTCTAAGACAGTGTGTCAAAACCAGGCTGTGGGAGAGATGCCTTTCAGAATGTAGCTGTGATCTTCTTGATGCAGTGTCCAGATCTGGCTTAGGTACAGTGACCACATTGGGTTGTTCTGCTTGCTGACTATTTGTTAAATGTTAACAGTGGGCTTGGAACTTACAAGGCTAAGGGAGGACTTCCCTGCGGCTCTTTTATAACTAAAAGATAAACCTAGGGAGAAAAAAACAAAATAACATAAAACCCTCACAAAAAAACAAGGAACGCCCAAAGACTTGTAACAGAACACTAATGTAAGTATTTTAAAACTCAAACATCTTTGTTTTCCCTCATATGAAGACTGACATCAAAGAAAGCAGTGAGAGTTGGTTCTGAGGGCATGTAAGGAGAAATTGCCCTGGAAGAGAGAGGAGGAGGAGGACATAGTGGAAACACAGGACATCACCACAGCTTTCCCACCCACAGGGCTTTTCAGCCTCAATGGAATATTCCCATGCCGCGCTCAGCGCTGCTGTGTCATATATGCTGAAGCTCTTTGGCACAGGGGCAGTTTGTTTTCACTGTCCTTACAATAGTGCGGGCCTTTCCTTTTCATCTGCATTGCCCTGACCTCCCTTTTCTCCCTCCCTCCCCCCAATCAAACAACTATCATCAGACGCAGGAAGAACCTTGTTGTGGTTCTGCTGCTCGTAACACAATTTGCTATGCGAATACTTCCTGTGCACCCTGCCAACATGGCACCTCTCCAAGACATAAGACTGGTGTTTGGGAGATGGTCACACGAGCATGATACTTCCTACTATGACTGCTCTGCCCTTTACCTTCCTTCGCCTTACGATGGGCAAGGGCTATAAATACCCAATGGCATGAATGAAAGGAAGATGGAGGCTGCCTGTTCATACCAGTACGAGTATTTGCGGCAGTATGCACTGCTATCCTTCAGATAAGCAGGGATACACAAGACATTTGTTAAAAGACTGTTAACATAATTTTCAATGTACTTTACATAGAAAAGAACTTACGTGAAACTTCAGTTTCATAAAAAATTAAATATACTGTTTCTGCATTTTCCTGTATTTTCTGTAAATTTCCCTGTTATTTGCATAGAACCTCAAATGAACACTGGAGCTTCAAAGTATCAATTAAAGGCTAATACTAGATTTTACATGCAATAAATTAAGTGGACCCAGATACTGTTAAGATACACAATAGGGACAAAGGAAAAACTTTTGTCTTACACTAAGAGTCCCTGGTGTTCCCTGTCTGTAATACTTATATGTTAACTCCAGTAGCTGTATGACTTGCTGATGCATAGCCATTTTTCTGTAGTTTATTCTTATCCTCATGCTTCTTCTAAATGCTACTTACAGAAAAACATGAAAGTTAGTGTCAGATTAATAGTCATACCTCTCTTCTCAACCCATGTATCTTTCCAGCAAAAAAACAAGTATTCCTAAAAAAAACCTACACAGGAAATGCACAAGAGAAGCAATCTGAGAAAAGACAGAGAAGATAAATATGGCAGAAAAGTCAAAGAAAGGATGACTAGGAAGAAGAAATGCAGTATCAGGAAAAAAGCTTTAATGTGGCACACAACAAAGTAATATAAGGCTTTGGTGATGAAGACAGGAGGACTGAACTTCAAGTACAAGGCAATAAATTCTATCAAGAGACAACACAGAAGCAGGCCATTTTAACAACAGCATGGTTGAACACATAGTCTGGAGTCCATGAAAGGCATCCAGAAAGAGGAACTGAAACCAGTTTTGGTTGAGACACAAATGCACAGAGAGCAAGGGTTTCTGTTGTGGGAACAAAAAAGTATGGAACACAAGTAAAAGCCAACTGAGCGTGTGATGACAGCACTTAGAGCCCCAGAGTGGCTTCCTACCTGCTTCAAAGCACCATGCAACGTGTGAAGTTTGACCTCTGACATGGTCTGAAAGTTAGCCTTTCCCTCAGTGATGGTCCTAGCAGTAGAAATATTTTAGCTCATAGACAGCCTAAATGCAATAAAATAGAAAAGTCAAAAATTTAGAGCTATTTCATCCGTTTGTGAATTTAATTACATATCCTACTGTTTACTGATCCTTTGTCACGTATTCCGGTGCTTTAACAATGGGAAAACCAAATTCACTAAAGTAATTTACAGGAATCTCTTTATTTGAACTTAGGATATAACCCACAGTAATTATGAGCAGTGTGTGGCAATATTTTCACTATTTAGGACAGGAAGTGAAAAATACCAAACACATCTAAAATTGCATTAGGGATTTGTGCAGACAGAAGGTAATTACACAAAGTGGACTTTGGCCAAGACTCTCAGAATACGAAGCGATCTCAGAACCTTGTGGAAATTACCACGGGATCTTTAATGACAAGTGGGCTAAATCTTTGTTTAAATCATCCTAAAAAAGATGCCTTCTCTAACAGCACATTGCCCCTTTGCTACATGGATTGACAGCACCATCATACTTCAAAATTAGATGGCACGTCCAACACTACAGCACACAAGTGGAAAAACAAGCAAATAAACAAACAAAAAAATACCCCAAAGCACAGTCATTTAAAAAACAGACCAGGAGCAGACATCTCAAGTGTTTCGCATACACAGAATTACTTGCTTCCCCCTCTAATTTATTTCAGATTAGTAAGAGATCCCTTATTTTAGGTCAGTGCTATCACAATGGAAGTATGCCAACATAACCTTCATTTTCTTAATTAGCATTTAACAAGAAGTTTGTCCTCTTCTAGAAATATTTCCTTCCATAAGGAAGAATAACCTTCAACAGAAGACAAAACTAAGCCAAGGAGAGGAGAAAAATGAAACTGAAGCTCCTGATATATTTACATGCCTTTAAAATTTACTTATTTACATACCCTTAGAATGTAAATAAAATAGATCTGAGTAAAAAATTACTTCATGTCCCAGAAGCAAGCACAGCACTGTGTCTGTATTCATAACCACTCCGGGGAAAAGCAACCACAAAGAAAGTCCCTCTTTTACACATGCTTCTTACCATGGACCGTGTGCTTATGTAACTCATTGTTTATCTAGTCTGGAAACAAAAATGCCACGAAAAAGCAATCACAAGGCAGATGGCTGGTTTCATTAATCTGACCCTGTTTCTTCCAAGTAAATCTAGTCTACAATAGTGATGCCCCAAATAATCCACCATTCCTATAATACTTAGATTTGCATATTTAGGTTAGAAATGCCCAGCATCGCTGGATTAAGATTTTCCCCCAGTAAAACAATGCTTTGTCATAAACTCTACTCCAGAGACCATGCTGATTCTTAAACCAGACGTGTCCACACACTGAAAACCTGAGTGGAAGCACGTTCACAAAACATTCTTACCAGAGCTCACCTCTATAGCTGAAATGCATTTGGAAGTTTCCTTTTGCTCTACTTAAACCCGACCGTAAAGACTGACAAATGCAAAGATAGCCGCCCCCATGATAACAGATGACAAGATGCAGCACAAGCTTCATCTCTTGCTAATTAAACGAATCAATTAAGAGACTATTGTTGCAACTGTGTAACTGCTGTTCTATAGTGGCAATAACAACCCCACGGGGAGGTCTTTTACTACATTAAAATGCTGTCCTCCACAACTCCATTTGATATTATTAGAAACAGTTATTTGCGTCTTGCTGTCATATTAGTAGCAAAGGCAAATTATGGAAATATGCAGACCAGAATGGTCCCAGTATGAGATCAGGTTTGGTTTTCAGCCTCCAAGGGAACAATTGCTGAAATTCCAAAGTTCCCTAAAGTTCTTTAATGGAACTGATAAATCTATCAGCACAGCATCCATTTAGATTCTAGGTAAGGGTCACATATTTGCATACTTTCCTGCTAAGCTGATACAATTCAACTAGATAAATTATCATATTAAGTTTACCCTCCTGAGTTAAACTGATGGAGTTCAAAATTGTTTTCGATGGTTGTCATTAATCGCTGTTACATCCTAAATGCTCACTTTGAAATCTAATTGTGCTGGCGTACCAAGGGTCATATTAATAGCATTTTTAATGTTAAATCTTTGTAAAACATGTTTATTTTACTGATATTACCACTGAAGCCTAGAAGACTAATGAGAAACAAAGTATATTTATTATCAATAAAAACTTCATTTAAAATTTACATTCAGAGACTTAAATTAGCTTTACTAACTTCATCATGCTTTTGTTTCATTAAGATTCCTCGTTAAGCTTCAAAGCCATATAAATTAATACCTCCTAAACAGTTCTTGGGTATATGCCAAAGTTGCAGCCATCAAAAAGCTGTTTAAAAACATGGGCTACACATATGTTTATTACTTGGCAGTAGACATGATCTTCAGAAGAAAACACTAGATCTTCACTATGAGGTAACAGTCTTGATACAGCTAAAAAAAAACCCAACAATACTTCTCTGGCCAAACAAAGCAACCAATAATTATCTCAACATTGGTAAATCTCAGTCTACCAAAGGAAATCACTTGAGTTACATTTAGGTAACCTGTCCACTTGTGTTCCAAGAAGTAACAGGCTAACCAACCAAGTTCAGTCCTTGTCCTTAAAGCGTTACTGAGCTCAGTAAGAAACTTGTCAAATTAAGTATGGAAACTCAGAAATCCTTCTTTTTCCATTTGCTTATTTCCAAGGGATAATGGGCATAATTTATTATAAGCAAAGACTACTACACTACAGATAGCACATGCACTACAGAATCCACCAACATTAAGGACATGCATGGGAATTCTGACCTACTTATGTTATCACCATTTTTTCTCTAGAAATTAAAACTTTAGTTGAAAACAGAAGACAAGGCCAAGATTAAAAGTTAACAAATAAAAAGCAAAACATTAGAATCTAAATGCAATACCCCATTTCCAGTCTGGTTTTGTAAGAAAGCAAGGCTTGCAATCCAGATTTTTGCTTCTCAATCCTCATACCCAACTCATTCCATCTAATTATCCCATTTGCACACACATACACTATTTTAACACGCTGATAAATTTCAACCAAATTTGAAGAAAAGGTATTAAGTCCAACTACCTGTAAGTATTATAAGGAACCATAACTATGTTTCCACAAATCTGCTGAAAAGCACTGGCTCCATCAAGGAAACAAGAGACCTAAGTCCATACTCCAGCTGAGGGAGATGTGGCAGCAGCCACTTGGCCAGCCAGCACGTTCACGGTGGCCATCCAACAAGCACACACACAGCTTGAGCTTCACCGTGACACCACCATCTCTCACTCCAGTACGTCTCAGGCGAAGACTACAAGAAGTTCTGTGGGAACTCGTGGCACTTTTTGTTTCTTTTAAATCACAGAAGGAAAATGCAGAAGAAACTCCAAGGAGTTTCTTATTTTTCTTTCCAAAGGAATCCTGAGCAAGATTCCCAAAATAATCTAAGTGATTTTAGGACGTGGCTTTTGGTAACACCGGTATTTCTAAATCTCTCAGGTGCTTTTGAGTTTGCCCCCAATGGACAGCTTTGAGATATTCACGATACTTTCTGTTTTAAAACATACAAATATGTAACAGAATTGAAACGAGAATGGCATGTGTAGCTGTATGACTGCACCTGATCATCCACATCATGTCAGATGGAACAGTTTTCCCTGACAAGCCCTAATAATACTCCAAAGTATCACTACTTTCACATGAAACCCTTGTGACATCAATTAGCCAGTTTCTGCAGAACACCGCAGCAGCTGTAGCCAGTCTCAGGATTCTCACTGCCCATGTTCAAAAGGAACTTGCAGAAATTAGTGCTTCCACAACCAAATGCACGTTTTTCCTAGTGACACCTTCAGCATTACTGAAATGCCACTGACAACAGTTCTACTACTAGAAGCACTGTGGTTCACAGTCCCTCCAAAACTCGGTGAAAAGAAAAAAATATATCTATACAACAGTAAAATTCCCTTTAGATCAGCAGGGACCCTAATCTTAAGGCTTGTGAAAAGGAAGAGTAAAAAAAACATTTAAAAAAAGACATAAGCTTGCAAAATAAACACCTACTGGACTATATTTATTTTCTTGTGGTTAATACTCTACATATTCCAATAAACACAACCTTTGTAACCTCTGCAGGTTTTCAACCAATGTTTGAAACTCTGCATAAATCTTCAGTATCTAGTTTCAGAAGCGTCACATACAGAAAGAAAAGCAGAAAGGAAGAAAACTTGTTAAGAAGTGCAATGATTTGTAAGGGTGAATGAAGCAGGTTGTTAAACATTTGCCATTGTGAGCTAAATCAGACTCACACAGTCAAAGCTTCCATCTTTATTGCTATTTAATTGGTCTTTGTAAGAATGCAGGGAGAAAGAAAAAGGAGGAGGAAGCTGTCTGGAAGCTGACGAGATTATATACAGACTGTAAAGTTCCATGACTATTTGTAAGCCTCAGTAATGGGACAAAAAGCTGAAAGTCTGCTGCTGAAGGAAAAGCAGACAAGTCATGGCAGGAGGGAGTGGAAAGGGGAATCAGCAGTGAGAAATAAAGTTAGTACACTGACCTGTAGCTCCTAGGATTACCTTAGGTACATAAATGATGAATATGATATAAGTCAGGAAGCAAAGGCAAAGATTTTGAGGAATGCTTCTATGTAAAGCTCTCCACTTCTGACCAACTTGTCAGAACAATATATGTAACTAATAACCCTGACTGCATATGAAACATCCTTTTGCCAATCTATCTGGAAGTAGCTAAAGAACAATTAAAAAGTCATTGAGTGATCACTACCGTACTAGAACGTATGCCAACTATGCTAACAGGCATGGCCAGGGCTTGACAGAAATCAGTTTTCCTAAACTCAGTGTTCTCAACCTGCAGACCTGGTTGAGGCAGTAGGTGTCCAGATTATTTTAAATGGGTCTGCAAAAAGGCTGAAGAACAGTAAGCATAATTAGCATTAACAGGCTAATAGTAATTGTAAGAGAACACAAGCCTCCTCAGCAAAACTTCAAAAGTTTTTGTAAATCACAGGTGACAAAATGCACTCCATCAGGGATGAATGAGACTGAAGCAATGGAAAAACCTCCAGTGAGAAGGCTGAACCAAGAAAATGGTGCTAGGAGACTTGGAAGCACCTAAAGATGGCTTGATTCTTAGGCCAGAGCAATTCTGCTCTGTTCCATGTGGGTTCCTATATTGTGTTCACCACTGAAGAAACATTGTCAAGTGATACACTGAGCAACATGACCAACATCTGTCACACATATATTCTTTCATCCTTCCCCAGAGGAAAGAAGCAACTGTTATTATCTCTGCTCTGATGTTAGAGAACAGAAGATCAAAGAAATGGCACAAATGATGAGCAGAGGATAGTCCCCACCGTGGCTGGGGTCTCTTCACAGTCTAGGAATGTCTCTTTTGAGGAAAGTGTTCCACAGCCAGCAGAACATCGCTGTCAAGCATGGCCTGCAGCCCAAAGCTGACAATGACATTATGGACGTGATGAAGCCAGGCCACTCACCATCTGAGCATACAGACAGTATTTCTTTGTTTGAAATTCTACAGAGGCCATTACACACAGCCTAGAATAAGCTTAATGCTTCCATAATAATCTGTAGTCCTCTACACACTTGCAGCTTTCTCAGTGTTAAAGGCTGCCCAGACATCTTTAATTGCTGAAGTCCAGCTGACAGAGGCGTGAATAACCAGCAAATGACTGGGGCCACCAGTGGGCCAGCAAAAAACATTCCTCTCACATAAAAGAGCAGAAGGTGGAACAAAGAGACAAGAGACATGAGAGAAACTGGAGGCTGACTAGAAAGAGGGGAATGAAGGGTGGACTTTGGTCCTCTGAAAAGGCTACTCAAACATACAGGCTTCTGAACTGCAGAGGCTGAAGCAGCAGCTCTGTGTCTAGATCTTAGTATTAGTCAACAGATCTGTATGTTTCTATTCCATACAGATCTTTAGGTCGAGAGAACAAGTCCTGTGAGGAGCATCTGACGGAAGTGGGGTTGTTGAGCCTGGAGAAAGAGAGGCTCAGAGCAGACCTTATCACTCTCTACAACTACCTGAAAGGACGTTGTAGCAAGGTGGGGGTTGGTCTCTTCTCCGAGGTAGCAAGTGCCAGGACAGACAAGAGTAAATGGCCTCAAGGTGCACCAGGGGAGGTTTAGATCGGGTATGAGGAAACATTTCTTTCCCTGAAAGACTTATCAAGTGCTGGAACAGGCTGCCCAGGGAGCTGAGTCCCCAACCCTGGAGGTGCTTAAGAGACATGTAGATGTGGCACTCAGGGACATGGTTTAGTGGTGGACTTGGCAGTGCTGGGTTAACAGTTGGACTCGCTGATCTTAAATGTCTTTTCCAACATAAACAATTCTATGTTTGTTGCAAACCTACTTCTGTGAGCTGCCTACACACATGAGACAACCCATAAAGGACTGCCTCCTTGCCTCCTGGTACTTTTGGTTTTGGGCATAGTTTTGGATATTAATTTGAAGCATGTGTTATCTTGTTTCCTTTTTCTTTGTACAATATACAGGACAATAAGATTGTGCCTTGGTGTTACAGTAATGCTGTTAATTAATACACTTCTGAATAATTCTAGTGTAAAGTGGCAGAATAGAAGGACTTCATCAGCACATGATACCTAGTCATGTTCATCAGAGAGGAAAAATTAGTAAAAACTCATGTAAAATCTCAATTACCACAATAATCTATGATCTGTTGTGAAATAATCAGGACTCGAAATGTTATTCCAAGAAAATTAAACCAAATCAGTGTAGTTTCCTATTCAACAACTATTTCTTACTGCTAAAAGTTGATTGCTCCTCAAGCAGAAACAACCTTGTACATCCTTCAATAGCATGAGTCCTGTATCAGATCTAAGACTCATAACCCTGTACCAAAAAATAATTTGGAGAAAACAAGCTATCTAATGCAACTACAATTTGAAGAGAAATGCTCAAGTAGCAAATAATATCTACTCATGATCAGAAACAAACAAAAATATGATTACAGATCCACATAGATCCCCAAATGATGCCAACAGTGTGCACCCAAAGCTATGATTTCACTGGGGAAACCAACACGATTTTTCCTGTTCTCCTCTAAAATAACAGAAATATGCTGCTACACTAACAGAAACATTTGTCCTACCGTCTACATGTTTACCATCTGTTATGCAGCAGAATTCATATCAAACTGTTGTCTTTCTGCTGCAATGTAGTCTTCTCTGTCCTTCACCTAGCTAACTGGGACAGCAAGGATGTTGCTAATAGAGAAGCATACCTTTCAGTTCTCCTCAGTGTCAGCTGGCTTCCTGAAGCAGGGGCTTGTGCTCTATCAAAAACCAGTAGCAGAATTGCTTCTACCATCCAATGTCAAAAAATCAAGTATCTTTTACTGAAGCTGATGCCCTCCTGACAAGCCAGGGAACTGCGCTCCTGATCAGCTGGTTCTAAAAATATGTTCTGGTGGACAGGTCAGCAGTGCATACACTCAGTAGCACTGCACTGCCTGCCACCACTGAAGTGCCAGCAACATTTGCCCCTGTCAAAAGTAACAGAGAATGCTCAAAGCTATCCCTAACGTTTTCTACTACAAAAGAAACAGCAAAGCAATAACTTCACAAGCTGATCATTACATTGATAACAATACATTATAATAATAATGAGCAATCAAGAGCTTCTTGCTGCTAAATATTCCTTTTGAATACTTACTCTCTCGACTGCACTTCTCTGTTAGCAAAGGTTTAGTAAGAGAGACGCAATGGTGAACCCAAATATATTTCTAGGATTCCATTAAGATGATACTTTTCTTTGACCATTTACATCTGTGAATGTGTACACATACACACGCAGGTATACACACACAGACTCTGTATCTACACGTGTAGGCAATTTGTAGGGGATGTTACTGTAAGGAAAACCCATCCTTACCCCCCATTACCTAGGCTGAGTGTATTAAATTGAAATCAGAAGAGTACAAGGATGTTAAAGGACCGAACATGGAATTAAATAAAGGGACTTAGGGGAAAGGAGGGGACAGTAGGCTAGAGAAACTGATAGGAACACAGGTGCAGGCTCTGGCTTGAATCCTGTGAAAAAAATGGTATCAGAGCAAACCCTGGGAAGCAGACTTCATTACTGCTTCTCTACCCTGCTCACTGAAGTGCTCTCTCCAGGTTTGGTCAGCAAGACATGTGCATAATTTATATTAAATAAAAAAATCATGGGTAGAGTACTACAACCTTTTCTGTTTAGTCCCCTTGAGAATTTCAGTTGCCAATCACATAGCTGATTTCCCAAAATAACTAGGATCCAATAAACACACAAGTTACTGAGTAAGATCTGATATACATTACAATCCATTACCTGTTTCTTCATCCATTTTTTAAAGCTAACAGCACATCAATACTGCACCCTCTCTTGTGTTGCACAAGGCCCAGCACAAGAGTTCTAGTTTGTGAGTGAGACTCCAGAGCACTTCTAACACACGAATATGAAATGTTTTCTCATCTAACATAACAAATTAAATTTTTAATGTCACTAAATACACAATCACAATCTTCTCTGCTACAGCACCCACTTACAGGAGATCAATCAAAATCTTCTCAGTATTTTCAAGTTGTATTTCTGTTAGCATCTTATCTACTTGGAGTAATTATTTTCTTCTCACCCAGACTATCAGATGAGTCAGCTAGCAGCAATCTCGCATATGCAGGATGCAACTCCAGAGCTGAAGCATTGTTACAATTCCAATAGTGTAGAACACAACTTTTATTTTATGTCTTATTTGTAACTGCCACTCTGCTTGACACTGAATAAGACAAATAAATGTATATGTGTATATAGAGATGTATTTATAGAAGCAAAAAATCTTAGGGGCACTTTTCATCTCTGAAAAACAACATGCAAGCCTACAGGTATTCTTGTTCACTCTTACCGTATTATACCTTGCAAAAAATGGCTTCCTAGGACTTGTAGACAAACTAATCATAAGTAGAATAAAAGCATTATCATATGCAATCTTAATCTAGCTTTGTTCAACACATACAGTGCACAGAGATGTTAGGACTAAATTCTGAAAGGAATGTTTCATTCCTAGGCTTTTCACTGTTAACATCACTACAAGGAAACCTGTTGGCAGCAATCAGGACAACTTACTTTGGAGGATACTTCAGTTTTATTTCATTTTCAGAACTATTTTTAGGTGCATAAGGAACGTGGAAAAATTCAATGATTGCATTTTAATCATGCAAATCATGGAACTGGAAGCTGCGTCCATCACATATATGTTTATAAGCATCCATCACCTAACACAAAACTTTAGTTTCTATACTACACATGACTGCTCCAAATAGCAGATGAAAAAAATCTATTTTATTGAGTAAATTCTGTCTAATTTACTCAAAATAAAGCCTGATTAGGATGTTAGGCATACTTCAGCAAAAAAAATCTGGGAGAACAACAGAGTTACCACATTTGGTTAGAATGAGAAAAGGACAGAAGACTTTACATTACTAAGCAGTTTTTTCTTAAGACTGACACATCTGTGGGATGTGAGGGCACAAGGTATGGTGAAGCAACAGAGATCAGAAAGTTGAGGTGGCGGGGAAAAGTGGGTTTGATCCTGATGTGGATCAAACCTGAGTATGCTGCAATAAGCTTACAAGGCTACAACCAGTTACTCTTAAATCCCTTGTAAACGAAACAGAAGCAGACTTGAATCAATTGAAATGTGGAATGCAGGTATTGTGCACCATGCCTTGGAAGTCAGCTTCAGAAATTTGCCTAAATTCACCTGTTAAGCTCAGAATATTTACACAGAATGTGAACCTTCACATATACAAGCATAAATGTGCTGCCAGTGTAATTTATCTATTTTCTGTTTACATTCTATTCTTCTACCAACATAACTCTTGACAATAGTTATACATACTTACCACCGTGCCTAGAAACTGAATGCTTGTATCTCCAGAGGCATTCCGAGAAAGCCGCTGAAAAAAAATAGATGTAAAACAGATTAGAAGCCTCTCCAGAATTTGAAACCATTCCATTTTCTGTGTCACAACACTGTAAAATAATTAAAACTAATTCAGTACACAAATCTATACATGAAACAGAATAAAATAATTTCCTTCAACAGTTTTAGTACTAGAAGGCTAATTCATACTTCAGCACATATTTTGGTTTTGTTTCAGTCAACGCAATAAAATTTATTTTTGAAGAAAATGAAAACAAATATGTCCAAGTACAACACAGAACAACCTTGGGCTTGCAGAAAGATGAATGTCATGAATAATGAGACTTCTGCCATCTCTAAATGTCTATGATTCTGTATTCCTGTTACTCCATTTAGTATTATCTTCATTCTCTCCTAATGAGAGACATTTTAATCTCTTTTTAAAATGCAAACCTCCAGTGATGCTACTTTGAAAACAGGGGAAAAAAAATGACCTTATGAAATGTCTGGTCACCTACTGTGGTTCAGGAGTTGATTGAAGTTATTAAACAGTCTTCAAATATTACATTGTCAGTAAGCCACAAGACAATGCAAAAGAAAATATATTATTGATTTAACACAGTATTATCCATAATCTAAATATGCAAAACGCATAAAGTATTCTTTTTTCACACTGAAGGAGGTGGTGATTCACAAGAAGAGGTTTTTCTCCCTTTTTTTTCCCTGCTGTTAAATTGCAGTACATATAGATCCAAAATCAGGGCCCTAGTCACAGGATGCAGCATATTTACACAATGCCAGGTGTACATATGAGTACAGAAGCACAGACTTGAGAAGGTGTTTATCAATTGCAAACAAAGAGCTGCAAAGAGACCTTCAGCATTTTTAAAGACAACGGATCCTAGGAATAGGGCTGCAAATCATCTTGAGAGATCTTCTAGTCTAGTACCCTCGGCAGAATCAACACACACCTGTGTCACTCCCAAACGATGTGTGTCTAACCCAATTTTTAAAATCTTTCAACTGCAGAGATTTCACAGTCTCCCTAAGCAATTTATCCCAGTGTTCAGCATCCTTATTATTAGGAAGTTTCTTCCTAATATCTGACTAAAACAACCCTTACTGCAACTGCAGCACATTAATTCTCCTCTTTTTTCCATCAGAGAGGAAATACCAATTACTCCCTTTTTTTTTAAAGCTACCTGCAGGTATGTGAAGTGCCATTATCACAGCTCCCTTTAGTCATCTTCTCTAGACTAAGTGAAAAAGTCCTATACAACAATAGCTAGCTATCCCTCAAAACAGTTTTAATAGCAATAAATTAAATCCTGGTCCCTTTTCAATAATGGTGCATGTTCCTCTGCTACACTTTATGAAGTAATAATTACTGCAGCCCAAACATGCTTATTTTTTGACTTAACAGGTCACACACTGACACTGCAATCTGTACAATCATATGAAAACAAAGGATGATGTGCCAAAGCCTGACATATTTCAACAATAATGATTAATGAAATGGAAAATATGGGAAATAAAATTTCATACAAAACCTGACGTTTACTTTTATAAAGGAAACAGGAATATACACTTTTCCCACAGTCTAGGATAAACACAATCAGGTTTTGGAAACCACAAAGAAGAACAAAGTACCGGCTGCCTACAATGAATGAACCACATGCCAAAACAAACAAGTCCCAACCACTTGATAAGCTGTCAGAAAATGGCAAGCTGAAAAAAATTAAAGGATTTAATTTCTTTTTTTCCTGGAATGCCCTCCACCCTCGTTAGAGTTCTGTCACTTATTGTGCTACCCTTTTGTCCGCTTTCAAGGGTCACTAGAGACCTTTTCATGTCCTAATAAAAATTCCATTTTTTTGGCTAATCTTCCCGTCACACAGAAAAACACAACTTAAAAAACAAAACAACAGAAGAAAAAAAAAAAGAAGAAGAAGAAGAAAAATAGAGCCCTTTTGTCATTTTCTTTAAAGGCTTTCAAAGTAAAGCCAGGTATCTTGACAACTTGACTTATTTTTCACAACTGAAAACCAAATCATTAAAGTATTTCCTCACACATAGTCTCTTTACTCACAACTAAATAAGCTAGCACAGCAATAACCAAGCCCTTTCAAAAATAATTTAATAACCAATTTAATCAAGCCCAATACACATACGTATATCAAGAAGGCACCTTCTAAAGCCATAGTCTCCAGACAAGACAAAGATAGAAGCAGCCTTTTTCCTGTTCTGATGCTGTTGAAGTACACTGGTATCACAGTATAGTAAATCCTCACTGCTACTGTTTGCTATGTCCAAAATACAAAGCATTACATTCAGTTGTTCATAGCATTAAGAATCAGTATAAGCATTAAGAATCAGTATAAGCACTAAAATCCATCTCTTGAAACCGCCAGTGAGGAGGGAGAAAAAAAATAATAACGGGGAAGGTGAGGAAAACAGTTAACAAATAGAAATGAAATTTCCCTTCTGGGTATATTTCAAAAAACAAAACCAAGAAAGAAAGGTAGAGAAATTCTCCAAGTCACAAAACATATGTTACATTAAGACCAAAAAGAGAACTGCCAGGCTTTTGAGAACCATGTTACAAAAGACTCGGCACATTATCATAATTAATGTTTCAAATTACAGTTGTAAATAAATTTCAGCTGTTAGATGTGATTAGATTTTTTGAAGCATATTGAAAGGATTTATTTCTGTTCCACTGGTGGGCTTGTGTTTCTGGGATTTGTAAATGTAATTGATGTTTTCAAGAAAATGAAAGGACATGGTTAACAATTATTCTTTTATTTTCCACCTCTTTAGAAAAAGGACCAGTCTCCAGTTTCTCTTGTAAAGTTAGATATTTACATATTCTATACCTCATAATAGATGGTTTCATATTGCATGTGATAGCAGGAAAGTAATCAAATATAGAGGTAACAAAAGAGAATAGCTAATTATATGTAGTCATTGTTGTCCTAATAAATTGCAAATTATTTGCTAGGAGGTTTACACCAAAAAGCAAGGGAAGTCTACCATTTAAACAAAGACAAAACATCACTGTATGTTTACCTGCCAAAACAGTAAAATTACATTGTTGGCATCAATTATGTCATCTTAGATATAACTGATGCTCTTCTGGTTGATTCAACTGGTACAGCTTCAGACTAACTTAATTAGTGTAATATGAGTTAAAAGTATAATTTTTTTCCTTATGAGAAAGTAACAAGCTAAATCAATTTGGGGGGGAAAAAAATATCACAACTTAAAAAAAAAAATCCATCTGCAGTCTCAAAGCTGTCAAATGGGTGTGAGTGTTAAATAAATATTATATGTATTTTTACACACACAGGTTACAGTATGCTATATTGCATATGCTATGTATATACAAACAAAATGCTTATGCATGTATATAAAAATAGACGTGTATACAGTCATACAAAATGTGTTTGATTTTCCTCCTCTATCTTAAGCGCATGCTATAGCACAGTCATTTCACAAATAATTGTTTTAATCTGCAAATCTCAGTAAATTACCAGAGGTTAGTGTGATATGACTTTAAATTCTTCTGCTTTGCCATAGAAAATTATTTCCACTTAGCTGAGTATCAAAGATCTATTCATCATAAGATGCAGTAGGGTTACAATCAGCTTTGCATTAAGCTTGCAGTGGATGAGCACTTGCAGATAAAAATGATAACAACCTTTACATGAACCAGGATAAAGCAGCTCAGCCAAACATAAAATATATATTATTGAAAGAGATTCTAAACCAACATTATTAGACAACAACAAGATCTCAGAGTATCTTCCACAAATCTTCTGGTATCTTGGGCTCTCCAAGCTACTGGAGGGACGCAGCTGCAGGGAAGGAGTGACACCAAAACAAAGAGACTCCAACAGACCAAAAGCAATATTTTTGCTTTGCTTACAAATAAAAAAAGCAATGTGTCAGGTCAAAATGAATACAAACTGGCAAAGGAAATCACATATATAAGTTTCTCAAACAGATTTATCTTTAACTACTATGTATCGCCTTTATTTGTTGAAAGTAAAGCTGGAGACCATTTGTTACAGAAAATGTACAGGTTGTCACTTGGCAAACATTTTTGCAACTGACATCACTGCATTAACAGTCAGACAACATGTATCAGACTATACAGAACAACAACAACAACAAAAAAAAGCCTATCTAGATAAAATTTTGAGTGAAACACTGTGTAGTTTCCCAGCATGGTGCTGTTTTTCAGAATGCGGTTCTTGCAGCCCCTATAGCTTCATTTCAACTGCTCACTACCAGAAATTCTGAACATCTTATGCCATGAATTTCAAATGGAGAATGCTATCCACTTTTGGGCCCGTATCTGTAAATTCCTGAAAATCCAACCTAGCAAAATATAGGCCAGAATCATCCCCAGACAGATTTAATTAAAAAACAAATTATTCTCACAATAGGGGAAGTCAGGGGAAAAGACCACAGTGGCTTAACTTGTAAAGGTATAGCAGATTCATCTGCTAGTACCTCATCTATGAGATTTTGTGTACATGAAGGTGCTTGGACATCTGGAACGTTCCATCATCTACCTGTGTCACTCCCATCTTTGGAGTCCTATGGTTGGGTCAGAGAGGAGAAAGCTGCAGAAGCAGCTGTGAAACGATGAAGTCACCTTCTTGTCAAAATACAAGGATTGGTTTGGCTTGGTTCTCCTCCTAGAACCTTTACAGAAAGCAGAACTTCATTTCAGCACTCCCTCTGCACTGTGCAAAATCCCAGACTAGGGATGTAATCCCAGACTCGCAATGTGACCGAGCTTTCTTGCATGTCGGAGACTGACTGCACCACACTATATTGTCAGACTCCTGCAGCCTCACAAGCCTTTCCACTTAGGGGTTCACTCTACTTTTGTCACAGTTTAGTGTTCTCCACTGGTGGTGCCATCATTTCCTTCCCTTAGTGCACTAAACTACAGATGGAAACTTAGCCTGATTTTGTACGCTGCTCTACCCTTAGCCACTGTAAGTTTTAGATCACACTTTATAGTAAACGAAGCCTCAGTTCGCTGTTCTTCCTCACAGCACGTCCACATTTTCCAGATTTTTAGGCTTCCAGGTCCAAGGACAGCAGTCCACCCAGTGGCAAAGGAGATGATCAAGTCCTGCTGTGTATGAAGCACTTTGACATGTGAAAGATGTCCAAGACTGGTACAAATGGTGTGAAAGATGTCCAAGCCTGGCGTAAATGTCACTGTGCTGAAGTAGTCTTTCCCTTTAAAAGGAATCCTGCCGGGATGCTGAGATACTGGCCTCCCAAGCACCTGTTGCGAGCTACCTCAGTCCCTTTCCAGGGACTAAACGGAATCTATTCCCAAACAGTACAAATACGGATGTTAAACACAGCGTGAATGGCTTACAGGGCATCAATCCACACAGATAAAGGTGCAGGTGCAGTTTCTAAGGGGCTGAGGCACCATATTACTACTTCTAAAAGAGCTGTTCTCTTTAATGCCCAGGATTCAATTTCAGTAGATGGCTTAGGAATTTCTGCTCTCCCATAAACAGAAACATGGAAACACAGATCCTTCCCAATATTTCTTTAGGTGATATCCAATGTTAATGTCACTTATTGCTTCTTTTTGCCAAGCTTTAGACATGCAAACATTTAATATTAATACTACTGCAGTATTGCTATTACATATATATAGAGCACCTTCCAAGCATGTCCACATGCTCCTTTAATCCTTTGAGGGAGGCAGGTGTTATAAAGCAGTGTATGAGAAGCTTTAAAACAAACAAACAAACAAATAAAAAAAACCACTGAAAAAAAACCCACAGGAAAGACTGTTTATTTGGTGTTGGTAAAGAATGAATCTAAAGGACGTTTACTTCAGCCCAACATTTCCAGCTATTTACAATTACTTACAATAATAAGGAATTTAGACCTCCCTGTGAACTTCTAAATTTTAGCTGTTCTTATATTAAAATTATAAAATGACGAAAACTTTCAGAAAATTCACCGTTGTTTTGACATACCGTAATATGTTTTGCTCTTATAGGGAGACAGTGTGCAGGCAATACACTGCCATGTGATTCTAGATTTGGTAACGTTTGTGACTGCCCTGAGACAGAGTCTTTTCAGGATCCATAGCCCTTTCTCCCTCTTTGATGCCCCTCCTCTTCCTTCCTCTCTGCTCTCTGAATGTGTTACCATGTTCAAGAGAACCATTCCTTGTCTTTCAAGGCTTAGATATCATAAAACTACCATGTCTGTCAACAACTGAATACAATGCTTTGGTCTTTGGACACATACAGAACCCTTATAGTTATTCATCCTGAATATTGTCCATCATTAAAATTTATAGCCCCTTTGGAAAAAAATATGGCATGAGATAGTGTGACAACTAACATTATTTGATTAACCCCTTGAGCAACACAGGATATAACTAATCCCATAAGGTTAAAGAAAGGGAGAAGTTTGTTGTTTGTAGATAGAGCTTTATTGTGAAAGGCCTCTCTGAAAAGTGGACAATAAATTCCAGAGGGCTTGATTTGACATAGCAGTTGATCGCTCATTTCCTTCCTGGATGAAAAAAAAAAAAAAAAAAAAATCATTTTCATTAAAGAATTGATAAGGGTGGTAGTATGTGTTTTCTGCTTCTGCTGCTTAATTAAGGAGAAAAAAAAAAGCTGCAGTATTGTGTAATTTTATGATCTTTTATTTCCTTTAATTTTCCCCTTCCCTTCACACATTCTCCATTTGAACCATGGACAAGAGTGTGGAGTCAGATTTCAATTAAAATGATTTCGCACAAGTCTGCAGACTGCCCATGAGATTCAGGTACTTCCTATTTAAAGTAGACATTAATAGAAATACTCTGGTATGACAGTAAAGGATAGCCGATATTTTTAAAGGCTTCATGACTCAGGGACTGGCCATACTGCTGTTGTATAGGCTCTAACTATATTCAGGGTCCATTTTAAAAAGTAGTAAGTTTAACAATTTTGGCAAACACCCATGCCAGTGTAGCCATGAAAGTAGTATTTATTATTTTAATATGCATCATTGGCAATTACAGCAAGCAGCATCAAAAAGGCCAGTTTTTATACAGCTTCCCTTCCCCTACAACCTTTGGAAATAAAGGAAGTCTCAGTCCTTCCTTAAATCACCCATGATCAAACAATGAAACCTAAGTGGTGCAGCTGCTAGTTTTCTTGTACAGGATCTTTCACAAACTCAACAAGTTGAATTATCTAATAATTATCTAAAGCAGATCACCCAGGTCTTTCCAAGTACACCTATGAGATATGCACTGAATCACGCATGCTGATGCATGATGCCCACCCCAGCCACTACCAATCAGAAGTAATAACTCAATAGGAACATCAGCTCTGTGCTTGGTTTTGGTTAAAACAGAGAAAAGAAATATTAGAAATTAGTAACGAGAACAGATAACAAACAGTGAACACTATGAAGTTATAGCAGAAATCTAGGTTTTGCCTATGATCTTAACACTGAGCACAGTTCTGGTCCCCACAGCTCAGAAAGGAGATAACAGAAATGGGAGATGTTCAGAGAGGAACACAGACATAAAGACAGACTTCTCTGCAAGGAACAACTCTGCAGCACTGAAAAGAGGTAACTGAGTGAGGATGAGGATACAAGCAGCATGGACACAGTGTGTAGACATGAACTGCTCACAGTCTCTTCCAACACAGGGACTAGGAGGAATTCAAATGAAGCTCAAGGACACTGCCATAGCAATTATTGGGCAATGCTAAGGCTGCAATAACCAACTTGCCAAAATCTATCACTCGCTTTGTGCAACTGCAGGGAAAGAAGTAACAGCAATAACAGTGCCCTGATCAAGACATATTAATACTTTCAAAAAAAATTTAAAAGCTGTAAACACAGCAAGGCATACTACACTGTGCCACAGGCTTTTGTATTTGTCTTGTACATGGATATTTGAGAGCTTGTTTGCACTTGTCTCAAATGCTAAAAAGAGTGTCAAGTGAGGCGATCAAGAGCAGTTTC
The DNA here is from genome assembly GCA_035590275.1 of Ibycter americanus. NCBI lineage: Eukaryota > Metazoa > Chordata > Aves > Falconiformes > Falconidae > Ibycter > Ibycter americanus. The sequence continues at coordinate 57,758,210 of JAVJGI010000014.1, read as the reverse complement.
TCTGTATCATATCCACTGATCATTTTTGGAGTTTCAAGGCTGAGGTCCGTTTTCTCAGATGATTGTGACTGGATGAGCCAAAAAGAAAACATGAGCAGCCTGTGTTTCTGTACTGCTAAATAAAGAAGGGCCATGGACTGATGCCAAAGCGAAACGGCAATGACTATCTCGGTCCCACTGCTTAGGTCTATACAGCATGGCATAAACCTGTACCAGATTCGTCTAGGTCAGCCATAACTGGAACAGGCTGAAACAAAGCCAGGGAGTGAGCTACCAATTAATCAATATGGACCATCAGGAATCCAGTGCTGCGGCTTACACTCCAGCTTTTCTTTACCCAACAGTATAGCTATTCAGATGTAGTATACCCAAATGTGTGCCCTATCTGCAAATCACTGTGTGTCCCTCTTCTAGAAACAACCTAGCAAAAATAATCCTGAAATCATGGCTAAATGACAACAGCAGAGTGTGTGCAGTAATTGCACAGTGCTAAAGAATGGACTGTCAAGCAGTCTTCACGTATATTGCTCACTAAAGCTCCCCAAAATAATTTTCAGGATTTAAGAAAATGAGTGTGCTGAAGTAATGGTACTTTAGACCTGAAACCTATACAATATATCATTATCACAGATTACACCCGAGTTCTCAAAACAGTAAAATATATATAAAAATATATATATAAATATATATCTCTCTCTCTAATTTTTCTTAAAAAATTACATGTGTGTTTGAAAAAAAAAGTCTCCACAGGGCTGAAGGAAATGAATACTTGGGCATAGGCTTTGTTCTCCTGTCAGACATTTGCCAGGAACAAAGGCTTTATAACCTACAGCATTTTCATTTTTTTCTGTTATTATAGACCAAAATAATAATTAAAAAAACCATTGTACCAGAGAAGCACTTAAATTTGTCATATTGCAGGATGTAGAAGATATTCCTCCTGCTGCAATTGTTGATGCAATAAATAAATTAAATGAAAAAAAATAAGTGATGCCATCACTGAAATCCCTGTAACACTGTACGCAGAGAAAACTCCACTGATGAATTTTCATCTATTTCATTCACAAGAACACCTGAAGCTTGACACAGATGATGTCAGCTTTACAGGATCATGATTTTGTTTAGTAATTCCATTACTCTCTTAAATTACATATTGCTGTGACTGATAAAGACTTTTTAACTGCAGAGTTTGGGATGTCCAGCAGTCACAGAACAGTTGGGCTGGAAGGGCCCTCTGGAAATCAGGTAGTCATACTCCCTGTTCAAAGCAAGGCTAATGTCAAAGTAATATTGAGCTGCTCAGGACCTTGTCCAATTGAGTTCTATGTCCTACAGAGCTTCAGTTCAGCAGATATCAATCCTCTGAAAGTCAGGAAATACAAAAAGAAGGCATCACCAATGCCACTGTAAAATTGCTTTGCTGAGGCTGCCAAAAGCCACGAAGAGTATTCCAGGCTCCAGGCAGAATGTCTGCGCTACCCTCAGAGGGTGGAAGGTTTCCTTACAGCAAACTAGCAGAGCTGTGAGACCAGTGTGGGCTGACAACATGCCAGTGGAAAGGCTGGGTACATATGATATGACAAAGAGGTACAAAAGCATTGGCAAAAGATGGTGACAAATAATTCAACCTAAATCATTCTATGATTCTGGCTTAGGATCCTTTTGCTATAGGGTACTGTCTGCAAGTAAATGGTATATAAGGATGGGCTGAGTGTTTGATGATGGGATCAATGAAAGCAGAGCATTTAACAGCACTAAGGAGTTGTAAAATTAGTCTATGTGGTGTTGCTGTGGAGCAAATTCAGAATGTGAATGGTCGGTGGTGTGGTTTTAGAGAACTTGCCCAAACACAAGTAGTGCCAAAGCAAAGAGGGTTTCAGGATCTCCTACACACATTTTTTTTCTTGGGCAACCTGATGTCTCTGCAGATACTTGATATTCCTGAACAGTGTCCCAGCAGCAGGTACCTACTTGCAACCTGACTGTAGTAAGGACAGACTTGCAGTCAGGTTCAAGTCCTTCTGCTGGACTTCGTGGATTCATCGATTCATCTTTAAGTCCTCTTAGATTCTGGTTTACATGAGGGAATAAAAGGAGATGTTCAGCCCTATGGAAAAGGCAGCTTATTCCTCCCTTCTCTCCTTCCACCTGTTCCCCAGTTCATATGCACAGGGAGACAGAAGAGGTCACACAAGATGAGTTCTGCAGGCACAGGCTCACTGAAATCCAGCTTACTTCTACATGGGAGCAGAGACAGAGGGATAAAAATGTCCTCATGGGCCTAAAATATGCCTGCTGCCTTTCTTCCAACTGTTGTTGTTTTCCAGGATACCATTCTGAACTACCATTCCCCCTCCCAGTTTCCACTGGAGTTCTTACGGTTCTTTTCAGCAACTCAATCAACCTCCTCTTTTCCAGTCACTCTTCACAAGAATCATTAGGCACCTAATTTTTTTGTTTATTTTTACTCTAAATATGGCCAGAAAGGCTGTACCATATTCAAATCATGTTTATATATAAATGTATTTTAAATGTGTTTTCAATAATTAACAGCTAATCCCTTCAAATCTGAATCCTCAGGAAGACACATTGTAACCACATACCTATAGTTACTTCTCTGATTTTCAGCAAGGGCAGAGTCCAAATTCACAATAGTTAGGTATAAGTCAGATTCTGAGCTACTAACGTCTTTGGAAACAGGTAGGGGAAACCATTTTGGCAAAGTATTTCTGCACACAAAAATTAATTTGCTTGGTGAACAAAATCCTACACTTCACTGCATTAAATTCAGCTTCCCCAAATGATTGGCAGAGTCTAGTCGTAAGTGGAGAAAATGCTGACAAACTGAGATTAGCCAAGGAACTACTACGAACAACAACAACAAACCGTGATGGAATCAATGCACTTCAAGAAATGCTATGGGGTCTGCCCACACCCTCATCCCCGGAGACTGTATTTCAGAAATCTCTTGCTCATACGATCCCAAGCTTTCATCAGTTCATCACTTTGTACAGGATCCTATCGATTTCACGGTAATCCAAAGCAGCACAGAGATTTCAGAGCCCTCACGCTGCAGCCGAGCAGACCTGCAGTATACCCCAGGGTTCTGGTCCCTCTATCACCTGGGGACCTGGCCAGGCACTCCGCAGCGCCCATCTGCTGCACACAGATGGGCTTCCTCGCCAAGGAAACAAAAGCGGGAGGGAGGGGGCTGCCACACATCCCAGTTGTGCCCTGATACGCCCTAGACAGACTGTGACCAGGGCATATACCTCTCCTCAGGTGGTCAGATGTATTCCCAGGTCCCGTACTCTAGAAATAGTCCTAGAAAACCCGTTTTTTAAACTCATAGGCCCTTCTTAACTCTGTGGGAGGGTTGGTGCTCTGCTTTGCTCTAATACACGTTGAGCCTTTAGCAGAGGAGTGGAAATACAGGAGAATGCTTAATTACTTATTTTTAAATGTACGACAGATATGCAACAATTTGAATGTCTAGACTATAGTTTACATAAATACATTTTAAGCCAAAACATTTTAAAATTATTTATTTCCTGATTCTATGCTTAAGTGCTTTGCTGGATCGGGGCCAGACTGCAAGATCGAGCTGAAGGTGCATAAATCAAACCTTCAAAGAAATATAACGTTCACAAAGACTGTATTTGGTTGAGCAAATTCAGAAGAATGAAACCAACTACGAAGAGAAACTAGATTGGCTGAAAATTAATAAAGCACAGCTGGAATTATTCGATTCATCCATATTTGTTGCTTAAATGGCTCTAGGGCTAAGTCTTGCTGAAAGAAGGTACTTCAAGTCTCAGGGGTCAATTGCTTTTGGAGACAAATTGACCTACAGGAATACACTTGTCTAATTTGGTTCTTGCAGTGGGGCAAGTCTACAGAAATATATAACCAAAAAACCAATTTAGATTCCAGTGAGCGGATATCAGAGATCAAGTTTAAGGTTCCCATAAATTTACATCTATACACTAAAAGATTAATAACTTTTCAAGCTACTGAGTTTCTTTGCTAAAAGTAAAGACTTCTGGATAAAATCTGAGAAAGAAACAACATACATGCTTATTCCACATTTTGTTAGATAGATACCACACAGCCAGCTCATTGCTTGTTGCTGTGGCTAGCCCTGCATTATTTCGTACAGTCTGGTCATACTCGGGGAGTGCAAGTAACACTATTGCTGGCTCAGCTCCCAGAAGAAAGCATGCTCAGATCTCACAATCATTAGTTTTGAAACTAATTTTATGTGCCAGTTCAAATATTGCACTTTTAGTTAAATGGTCTTACTACTATTAGTTATACTCTGAGATCTGTATTCAGCCATACAGTTATTATATAGTTTGCAACGAGGCCTTCTGAATACAGTTATCCATTCTAAACAGAATGCTTTTCTCCTACACGGATTTTATATATTCATACATCAGTATTGTTTCCTATTCAAAATTAGGAGTGTACTTTATAAAACAGCACCAAAATGGACCAGTATTAAAATATAAAAATACACTTCAAAATAGAAAATTATTTTAAGATATACACAAATCCTGAAGCTGGCATTAGCCTTCCAAGAAATCTACAAAACTTAAGTCCAGAATTTACTTGGGCACGTAATGAAAATTTCACTCTCAGTCAATATTAACCTTGAAAGATGCAGTATTTTTTATCTTCAAATTGCAGTCTTTTAAATTCAAAGCAAAAATAGTATTTCCAGTTAGGTAATTTACCAGGAGTGAAAATGAAAACATAGATTCACATATTTCACTGTAAATTGTCTGAAATTTTATCACTGTATCACTGATAAATGTATAGCAGATAGATAATGTTGTATGTACAAAAATACTTTCAGTAACTCCAAGTTTTGATTAATTTTTTTTCCTTTCACCCTACCTTTCACTATTACCAGGATCAATAGACATTTAAAAATAAGTGATTTGTCAACAAATATATAGATCCTGACTGGCATTATCTTCAGAAAATTTACAAGGTAGTTAAAGGCACACCCGGTTGTTTGGAACTGGTTTCAAACACATTAGCGGTCAGAAGGAAAGAACATACAACCACATTAATCTTTTTAGTCCTCTTTTCTTAGAGCCACACAAGTTTGGGACATTTTCTACATTTTTCTTCTCAAATCATGGAACTAATAATTTTTCATAAAAGCATATTAAAAAAATGTTACAAAAAATGTCACTGTCCTGTGACTTCCAAGCTGCAAAGGCCCAAAAGCAGAAAAATCACACGATCCAAACACAAGAAAGAGAATAATTTTACTGCAGGACCCCATATGGGTTTTGGTTGGTTTTTGTTTGTTTTGTTTGGGTTTTGTTGTGTTGTGTGGTTTGTTTTTTTTTTTTACAGTAAGCCATTTTTTATTTCTTAAGTGATTAAGAAACTCTATCTCCTCACAGCCATTAAATAAAGAGATCCCAGAAAGCGGGGTAAATTTCTGTCTAAAATAAGCAACTTCTCTTCAAAAGAAAGATATTCAGAACCCTAGGTAAGGAACTTTGAGACAAGTTCACTCTGCTGAAGCGCTGGATGCATTCAAAGAAGAAAGATTATATTATTCGCACGTCGTCACATAGTTTTTATGATGCAGCAAGTTCAGACCCCATGTATCAGTATCATTTTTATACCCAAAGGCTTCTGGTAATCTCAGCTCCACAAACGAAGCACCGGTGAGTTTACCTGTATAGTCCTCTGAGTGCCATCAATGGTGACAGACAACAAGGGTGAAGCCAGGTTCCACTCGCTGGTCACATTTAGTTTCATCCCATCAACTTCCACCTGTTGTGACACCAAACAAGGCTGTTACTATGAAGACAGACAGAAAACTGATCTCAAGTTCATTACTGCATACAAAGCAGCAACCATTTTAAAACAGATGGCTCCCAAACAACCTGTCATGTTTACTGCTTCTGCCATAAAAGACAGGGTCCAACAACAGAGTCTTCCAGCTATCTCTGGGGAGAGGTGAAGGACCTGTGAACAGCTGCCTCTGAGTAGCAAGGTTTCAAGTGATTTCCAGCAAGTAACAAACAGCCATCCAACTTTTAAACCTATCTGGACATGCTACATTTACTGCAATTAGACAAGTAATGCATATAAATTCCAGTGACACCTTGCAACCCACACAACAGGGCTTGCATATAATATTCTCTCCAAGGACCAAGGAAGAACTTTTCCTATGCTTCTAATGAAGGGTTTTTGCATTGTTATCTTAATTAATATGAGGCAGTAATTAATTCTTCAGTGTTTTGCCTCAAAGTCCAGAAAAACTTCACAAATTCTGTCATGTTTTCTTCCAATATACAGCTGATCAGAGGAGTACAATTTCTGACTTGAATGCCAATATGTTTATCCAAGAAAGAATTTTTTCAAAAAAATCATCCCATGATGTTTATACAAAAATATTTCTAGGTGAAGAGCAAACATTCTGAGTTCTTAAGAAAGTATAGATCAGAGTAGCTGTAATGACACTTCTGTCATTCTTCTATTGTATGACACTGTTAAAAGCACACATCATGCATTCAACACTAAGAGCCTCAGATAAAGAGCTGGATTATGAAAAAAAAAAAGAAATTACTATACATGGACTAATATAATTAATGATTGATATTTGTGGCATGTTTTGAACACTCATGATGCTATCCAGGGTCGGTGAATATGGTGTCAGTTATATATTTTACTATAAACAGAAGAAAAATAATGGTTGGCTGATTTCCTTCCTCTCTCAAAATCTCCAAAATATTTTTGATCAGTAAATTACAGACAATATCGATAATGACACAAATATTGCATACATTCTCAGTAAAGGAAAATCACGGCATTTAGAATAAAAGCTGAACCCAGATTTCACAAAATAAAACTTATAAAGCCTATTCTTTTAGATCTCAGACCAATCATTATTCCACCTTACCATAAGAGCAGGCAACTGTAACTTAAAAGAAATCCATAACAGAGAAGTGCAGACGAGCAACTGTGTAATCTGATAATTTTATTTCAGTTAAGAAAAAAAAGCTCTGGCTTAAAAACCCTCTGATTTTATAGACTTTAGTTTTGAACGCAAAATCTGTCTTAGTGATGCAATCTACTCAATTTCTACAGGCTCGAACTATAAATAAAGTTACACATAAAGAACATGAAGAAAAACAAGTCATTTATAATAGCTCACCAACAGGCCAGATTAGCTGGCATGCTTTAGGTACTTTACACTGCTCCAGTGATGCAAACCAGCCACAAACCTGCCTTGTGTTAAACCAGACCTGCATCTGGTTTGCATTGCCAGAGCACTGCAAAGCAGCTGGAACATGCCGGTGAACCTAGCTCACTCTCAGCAAACCTGATTCAGCAAATACCATCTTTATTGAGAACAGCAGAAACATCTGAAAAAGACTTTCAAATGGAGAAAAGCAAATCTGGTACCGTGTCTCAACCCTCTTTGATTACCAACTGAACTTTGATAAGGCAATTATTTAAAAAGCTGTCTGTCATTATCACTATAACCAAAGAAAGACTGTGCACTGGAAGCTGCATCTGAAAACATCATTTACCATGTTTCTCCAGGGAATGAGGGCAGACAGTATGAAAGCATACCAGGCTACTGGCCACCAAAAAAACTTCAACCGTACATGTTTGTTGCACTGCAGGATTTACACACAGCCTTGCAGAAAACCTATAGCTGATACCTACAGTCCTAGGTGAAAGGTGTTCCAGTGGCAACATGCAAGTCAATACTGCCACAACAAACTCAGTTTAATCATTAGCTCTTTTGTCACTGTACAGATAAACAAAGGAAAAGTAAACCAAGTGTGTCACAGCAGTAAATGACCTGTTTAGATCCCTCACAAGGGTCTATACAAGTCTAGCCATCTAGTCCAGATTACATTAGCATCAAAAAATTTCTGGTGAAAACCACCCTGAAAGAAGAGATGCAAGTAGTCAGATGGTAGGTCTAAACAAACCGTGGCACTGCAGGAACACTATGGCTGCTTATGCGCAATAGAAAAACCAGCAGACAGTATATTGCCTCTCCTATGTTCTCCCCGTTCAAGAAAGAATAAAGGGCCAGGGAAGGGGGGAAGTGTTATTGGAACCCCCAGTGTGTACCCCCGTAAACTGCAGCAGTCTTCTCACAGGATGGAGCTACAGGCTCTTAACTGCTTTCACCTGGGGCTCACCATAGCATGTGCAACTGGGGAAGATGATGTGAAGCCAAGAGGATCACAAGGAAGTTGTCCATCTCTGCTCCAATAGGTAGGATGACAAAGCCAGGAGGTCAAGCCATCAGAGAAAATGAACAAGGACTGAGGGTAACATTTATCATGTAATGAGCATGTTACTTTCACTACAAACGAGAGGAAAGTTGGGGGTGGTGGGGTGGAAAACACCAACAAAAGAACCCAACAACAGATGGGAGTTGAAATTAAACTGATGCTTTACCTAATGGCGCAAATTTTCCTTCTGCAGCTTGGCAGCCAACAGCCGAGCAAGGTTAGATGGCGGAGGTAGGGGAATAGATAAGATATTCTGAGAACTTGTCAGAAGTCCGCATTTGCCCTCATTCTTCCTCTAGTAATTGATATGATAATAGAACCTAACAAATGCTGCAACAAAACCAGGGCCTTTTTGCTTTAGTCTTGGGGACGGGATGGGACGGGACAGGGGACATGGGGATGACTAATGAAGAGTTGCATTGATTATTTCCTGTTTTATTTCATTTCTGTGCTCATAAGACACCAGAAACAAATCACCACTCAATGGATACCAACACTTGAATTGTAAGGAGGATATCCCCATCAAATCATTCATGCAGCGGGTCACATTGTGCTTTACACCACAGCTATATAGTCTAGCTTTACCTGCAACTACTCAGTTCCAAGCGTATGCACATGTGTGTATGTATGCATACAAATTGTGCGGGGGCGGGGGGATTACTCCATAGCAGCTATGGTGATTTGAACCATTGCTACACTACATGAATGTGGGTGGCGGATTTTATTTTTATTTTAAATAGGATTGTTTGTCCCTGTGTAAGGGCATAAAACATAAAAGCGGCCATGGTCCTCTTTACCATTATTTCCAATTCAAAAGCTATTGTAAATGAGGTCTCAGAAAGAAGAATGACAAGTCCAAGACACGACGCTAGAAAAAGGTCAACAGCTTACTCTACTGTCACAACTTTGCAGACTTTCGCTGGCATGCACCTGAACTACACAAGTAGCAGCCCCTTCACCTCTTGCGGACTGAGTTCCTGATGTTCAGCATGATAGGTACCAGCTAACCAATAGTGCGAAGAGCTGCAAAGCATAATCTGCATTCAGTTTCCTTCAGAGAACATAATTTGGCATTCTATATGCATGTCAGGCAATTAAAGAAGGCAGCACAAGCCTGAGTGTTATAGCCCTGTTAATTTACTAATGCAGAGTCTCGCGTACATCTGGCACATGTCACTTCTTTTCTCCTGGAAATGAAGGTGGTTTTCCAGGAGACTGGAGGGCAGCCCAAGCATTTGTTTCCTGCCTGATGCTTCAAAACATTATGCCTGAGGTTCCTCATGCCAGCCTCGCGTCTGACTAACTTAAAAGTCTGCTGACTTAATCCCATGCTTCCAATTTTGCCTCCCAGCACAGTGTTTAACTGGACTTCACCTTGATGCTTTGGGTTTAACTCCTGGCCTAGAGTCCTGGCCCCAACTACTGGATTATGGTACCCCTACCCTGATTCCTTACACCCCTTAATTCCACCTCTTGCTACAGCAGAAGTAATGGCATTCCCTAGTCAATCACATCAACCAAATGAAAAATCATTCTCTGCAGATCTGCCTTGCTGAAATCCTTCTCTGACCAAGACAGCTGTACACAAAGATGTTACCTTTCAGGAAAACAGATATTACTGTTCACAGAAGATTAATGAATATTAAGTGTCATAGACTCAATCCCTTCAATTGGCATTAATTTAGCTGTAAATCTAAGGCACATCCAGCAGGCAGCAAGGACTCTACAAACCAAAACCTTAAAATCATCCTGCAAGGAAGGAACAATGGTAGTAAGCACCACTGTTGTAAACATGAGGTAGCATACATGTTTGAGGACTTTACTCAAGCCTACACAGAGTAAAGATGTCCTCTTCTCTGGGAAAAGTAACTGCCTCTGGCAGAAGCCTCTTCATCTCCATCACTGCTAAACACCACCACCCATGCCAAAAGAGCAAGGAGATTCTTTTCATTTTTATGACTCAGGTAAAGGATAGGTATTGCTTCTTGTGCAGAAGAGGGGGCAGGCAGAGGACTCATAGCATGGTGTGGCAATAGAAGGTCCAGCTGCAGGCAGCAGTACTCAGTAACAATTAAGTCTGCAGTGATCTCAGACTAAGCCAAATCAAGCCAAAGCGGCTTTTGGTTCCCAAACAGTTTTCACAAACTTCCTGAAATTCTCATCTAATCTACTGTCCAGCTAATTGAAAAGCATTCGGAATGGAAAAGGCAAGTGAAAGCTTTGTGCCAAAGCTATCATCCCTTACCCTTTGCAGACCCATGTATCCCTAGGAATGTGAGCAAAATCTTATGGGGCTAATGAGTCTAAGGCTTCCTTTAGAAGCATGATGCATGAAACCCCAGGCATTTTGTAAAATGTTTTGCCAGTCCTCAACGTAAAAAACTCTTTCCCAGTCAGCAGGAGAGCTCAAACACTATCTTGCATCTCTCTGCATATTCCCAAAATTAATAACCACAACACACTTCCTTATCATGGAAACTACCAACCACTTGGAGGCTCTAAGGACTTCTGGCCATTTGCAAAGTTGTCCTGACAATTATTGGATCTTCCCATACAATTTTCTCCAACTCCCTCACATTGTCTTTAAGTACCTTGAATAAAAAGGGAGTCATATCTGCCACATTAGGAAATACTACCAAATAGTACTTCACATGTGGTCATTCATAAACGCAAAGAAACCCATAAAGATTACCCATGTGGGCAGCTCTTATTAATTAAGCTCCTTCTTCTTGTATATGCTTTTTCTCCTCTTCTTTGGACTGTATTTGTCAGTGACTCAGGGTCTGATTACCCATAAAGTGTCCAACGTTTTTCAGCGTCATTTCCTGGAAGAGGTGACAAAGTATACTCTTGTCAAAGTTTACAGACGGCACAAAACTGGGCCAAACAGTTCACACGCTCTAAGTCAGGGCTGGCCTAGACAGGCAAGAGGAAGGGGCTAATGGAAACTTTGTGAAATTCAAGACTAATTGTTAAGTCCAGCATGTGGGAAGGAAAAGCCCGTTGCAATGATACAGGCTGGGACCTGACTGGCTAGGGAGCAGCTCTGTGGAGAAGGACTTGGAGATGTGGGCAGACATGTCAGCTGGACATGAATGTGTCAGCAGCATGCCCTGGCAGCAAAGGCAGCTAACAGTGTCCTGTGCTGTGTTAACAGAAGCATACTCTGCTAATAGAGGGAAGTGATTTGACCCCTCTACCCAAAACTTAGACCACGTCTAGATAACTGTGTCCACAAGAAAGATACTGACTTTGGTTACACAAAGTTCCCATTAGCCCATTCCTCTTGCCTGTCTAGGTCCCACTGGGTGGCAGCATTGCCCTTGACTGTACTGAGCAGCTTCCCCAGTTCTATGTCTTCCATAAATTTTATGACTGTGCACTCCCATTGCCTCCTTCAGGTCACTGATAAGGTTGTTGAACAGGACTGGTCACAATACAGACCCTTGGTGATCTCCGAGTAGAGTGCAATCCATTAACCATGACCCACTGAGCCTAACCACTCAACTGGCTTTTTATCCATCTGGTTGTGCGAGACAGTGCCAAAAGACTTGCTAAAGTCAAGGTAAATGACATTCACTGCTCTCTCCTAGTCCACAAATCCTGTCAATTTATCACAGAAGGCTCTCAGTTGATCAGCCCTCAGTAAATTCATGCTGACTGTTCCCTATTCACCTTCTTTTTGTGCCCAGAAACATGATCCAAGAGAACTCACTTTATGAACTTCCCAGGGATTGGAGCGAGGCTGACACAGGCTGTAGTTCCATGGGGTTTGCTTTTGGTCTTTTCTGAAGACTGGTGCAACATTTACTTTTCTCCAGTAATGAGGGACCTCCCTCAACCTTCATGACCTTTCAAAGGTATAGAGTGCAGACTTACTATCACATCAGTCAGCTCTCAGTACTCTTGGATGCAGTCTGTCTGGTCCCATGGATTTCCATGCATTAAACTCTCCCAACTGCTGACTTGATCTGCATCTGCCTCCTCCCTGAACTCTTTCACTAATAACAGAGGCCTGGGAGACCTTGCTGCTGAAGACTGAAGCAAAGATGTCATTAGGTGTCTCAGGTTTATCTGTGCCTGCTGTTATCAAATTACTTGTAATACCTTTGTTGATGCAGCATTTCCCCTTTTCAGCTTTTTATTACTAGGACAGTGGTAGAAGTTGCTCTTGTTGCTCTTAACATTCCTTACTACTATCAAGGTAAGCTTTGGCTTTCCTAACACTACCCCTCAATGCCCAGACAATTTTTCTTAATTCCTCTTTTGTATCCTGTCCCTGTTACCACCTCACAGACACTGCCTTTTTGCACTGGAGCTCTGCGATTACACCTGTTCTTAACAAGGCTGTTTTCCTGATAAAGGTGCTTGTTTTCCTGAGTATTCTTGCACTTAGAGGATGCTGTCCTTAAAGACCTGCCAGCTTTTCTAAGCAATTTTGTTCTTTAGAGCTGTCTCCCATGGAGCTCTCCCTACTTGCTAAATAAACAAAGAATAAGCTCCAGTCCACTAGCCTGAAGTCCGGGGTCTGTACCCTGCTAATCATGTTCCCCACTCCCTTTAGGATCCTCAGTACCAATCATTTATTTCATGGTTGCCACAGCCAAGGCTGTCATTGATTGTCATGTCTTCAACCTGTTCTTCCTTGACAGTGAATAGCAGAACCAGCTGTGTCAATACCAATTCACCTATCCAGTACCAGTATCAACCAGTTATCCCAAACACCCTTCAGAATTCTTCCTCCCTGCATCCCACCATGTTGCACTTCCAGAAGATGTCAGGGCGCCCTTATGAGGACCACATTCTGTGACACAGATTTCCTCCAGTTGTTGAAAGAAGTCTTAGTCTACTGCCTCACCTAGACCAGGTGGTCTGTAACGTAGTCTCACCATGCTATTTTTTTTAATTGATCAGGTCAGTAGCCTTCACCTGCCAAGTGATTTCATAGTCTGGATACTTGGCTTTCAGCTCCTCTGTATGCACAGAATGACTTGCTTTCCCAAAACCCATGGCAAATCTATAAACATAGATGGTCTTTTCCTGACTCTAGTGAAGGATCCTTCTGGCCCCCAAGCACAGACATATCTCTGCTTCTTAAGCTCTGCCCAGTCATGTTTGTACACCACATACTTGCTGGCGCTGGTCCTTGTGCTAGCTGTGGTGCATATACACACTAGCATGTATCTGAAAACACTGATAAAATTCACACCCACACTAGCAACATGCACCAGTCACTTTGCCGCCATCACCACCCTGGCCTGATGCAACACTGCCACTGAAACCCTCATTTTACATGCACAGGTCATACAGGCTTTTTCAGGGAAATCCACACTGACACCACCTTCAAGATGACTGGCCTCATCTCCATGAAATTGTGCTTTCTTCTGAGAATGCCACATGACCAAAGTTGGTAGATGTTGGTAGAGCCTTCAGCACACTAAAATGTCTTCAAAGTTTTGCTTATCACTATTAGCAATGGTCTAAAAACCTGCAGGATTAGCTGTCAAAAAAGTGCATGAAAAAGCAAATAGGACAGAGAGTCCCTGTGGCCAACAGTGCAGTGTACTGACAAACTCATAAAAATGTCACAAAGAGAAGTTCCTTTAAGCCCGAAACAGTGGCTTTCAAATAAAAACTGAATTCACCAATGCTTATATGACAGCAGTTTCTTCGATTCAGATTAACCAGTTGGTTTAGCTTGCATTTTCAGCTTGTAGTTATTGACAATATAGTCACATCAGATTAACAGATTGACCTTTTTTCTTCTTTTCTTCAAGTGACTGTAAGGTCACCTTTTGGGACTTTTGAAGTGGTTGGCCAGATGCTTTCAAAAGGAAGTTAAAATATGTGAGTCTCAATCTCATTAAAAAGGCCTCTTTTTTTTTTTTTTAAACAAACTTTCCTTTTGTTCATATCAGCACTTTTTTAAAAGACCCCAAGAGAGAGTTCCAGTCTATAGATCACTTGTCCTGAAGAAAGCTCTGTTAACTATTTATAGATCATGTCCTTTTGTACCAAACTAGATCAAGCAATTTATTCAGTGCATGACTGCAGGAGAGAAATTCATTTGCTCTAAGTATCATCAAGGCAGCCTTTTACACGCTACGAACAAGACCAGAAGATCTGAATTGCTGGGCTCTTACTTCAAATGGACATTTTGACATTGTGTGGGGTGCCATCATTCCTTTCAAGTTTTCAAAGTATTAAGCACATTCATAGAATGGGCAGTCCTTAATCACAGGAGCAGCAAATAGCCCATAACCACTAGAATAAAGCAAACACGTGCACACATTCAAATTATCTCTCTTTCCTTTAAAGCAGCTCTTATAGATGCAAATTACCATTAGCTGCTTTGGTATATCTCACTTTAGAAATGTGAGCACGCCAGCCTAGAGACCAAGGAAAGGAGTGCACAAGCTGAGGAGCTGACACCTGTTAACAACAAGAGAATCAAAACAAAACAAGAGAGAGAAGTGATGGCCTCTATCACCTCTAATCAGCAAGGGCTCTCTTTGAGCGTTCATCAGGGAAGTGATCATCTCTGGAAAACCATAGAGAGGCTGTACCCAACAAAAACACTCCACTGTGGCAAATGCTTTGTTTTACTACTACAGTTTTCTTTGTGGCATCATTACTAAGATGATATTTCCTATTCGTAACCTGCCTGAGCCCACTGAAGTTAAAAATTAAAAATACAGCAAAAAAATAAATCAGCTATTAAAAATCATCAACATTTCCTGGCAACAGCTTCAGACACCAAAAGCACAGCTAGTTTGAGGAATACAGGTGTCTACTGTTATAGGATCAGTGTGGAAAAGAAGAAAGAACATGCCTTGCTTCCCTTTTCCAGTTGCTCTACCGAGACAAACACCCTAGCTCTGCCTAGCTAAATACATTCCAGCCTGGCTACAGGTATTGCTTCTAGATGGCTGGAAAACAGTGCAGGTGGTTCAAACAGTATTGCTAATATCACGTGTATACAGGGCACTTTCAAAGTTGCATTACACTCCAACTTTCCTTGGCCAGTAGGATAATGTGTTGGGGATATTCTTGTTTTCTGTCTTGAAAAGGGGTCTAGCATACAGACCCATGACAGATTCTGGGTCATTAAGAGCATTATGCTGGGAGTTAAGAATATATTAGGAAAATAAAGAGTGTTAAGGTACACATTGCTGGTTTAGCAGCTTTTAAGTCATGATTCATACCTGAATACTGAAATCACTAAGCAAGCCTGATTCCTAAATGACTTTCAGCTGCAGAGCTTCCATTCTTTCACTTCAGAGGCACACAGGGATCCCAAGCCCTATCCTGCTTGGCAGTATGAACTCTCAAAGAGGAGAATGACATTATCATACCAAAGTGCCACTGCAAAACACAACAGACAAACTTGTATTACCATTTTAGACAAAGAACACCATTTGGAATATATATATCTATTTTTTAAAGCATTCATCTAATGCATATATTCATTTAGTGAAAGTTATGTGATAAGGATACACAAGCTAAGAACAGATTACTCTTTTAAAATAGAGAGACCATATCACCAGAAGCTGGATCTCAAGCTTAGAGTCAACAATTAATGAATTCCTGCCTCGGCTGCCAATGTGCTGCTGACAAGTCATTCACAACACTCAAGTCTCTAATTTTTGTTTTCTTAATTGGGGAGAGAGGGGTGGGAATTGATGCTGGCTATCAAGGAACTCCCAAGTACCACTACCCAGATATCTATTTGGAAAAATATCATCAGAGAATATAAATTAGGAAGATTATTTTTAAAAGAAAACTTAAAAAAAAAAAAAAAAAAGGCAGAAAAACATATGCACACATATCCCTAACATGAACCAACAAAAAAAAATTAGTTCCTACTGGTCTCCTTTTTATCTCCTTTCTAAACTGAGAATTATGCGTTAGGTAGACTTCCATGTCTGGTCTAAACAAAGCATACCACAGCAATTTGAAATCATGAGGACCATATCCATCAACTGACAAGTGTTTTATTTCACACACCATTTACAACTTGATACAGAGATCCAACAAAATCAGCAGGCTCCAAAATAACTAGTGAGAAAGAAAAGCATCACTTCGTTATATTTGGAAGTTGTACTCTACCTCTGCCTAGCTAATGTTGGGTAGATGTTCACACCAGACAGAGTTTGCCACTGATTTCAATTACTTTTTTCTTTGCGCTACTACGCAGCAAGGCTATCTTCTCTTCAAATTAGTAAACAGCTAGAATAAGCAACAGTTAAAAGAAAAAAAAAAAAAAGAAAAAAAGTGTCTTTGATTTGACATTTTGTAGTGACAAGAAGAAAGTACAGTGGGCAACTGGGTATGGATTTCATCCAGCAGTTCCAACCTGCTGCTCTCAGCTGTCACAACAGGATATAGGTCAGCACTAGTCCTTCAGAGATCTCCAGCCCAAGGTTATTCACCACTTACACTAAAAGCTTTACATGCAAAATATCTGATGTTGCAAATCTTCCCCAAACTACCCCAGATGCTTCAGGACAGTAAGTGTATCATGGGAGCGAACCTGATTCTTTTTAAAGCCAAATCTATTTTGATATAATCTGCGATCTGATGTATGCCCTTCAATCAAATAGCTAAAGGGAACTCTTCTGCATGCGTTATCAATCCACTGGATTAAGGAAAAAAATAAAATGGAAACAGCTAGACTAGCTCCATAATATCCCAAGTATAAGAAAAATTCTGGTTGTAGGAGACCTTTTCTTTCTTACAACCAGAAAATATAAAAGCTACTTTCATTTTTGAAATAAAAATAAGCATTAAGAGGAGACTAGATGCAATAAAAAATACCTGTAAACCTGTTCCCATAGTTTAGTTAGTTTCCAAGTCTAATGACTTCAAAATCAAAGCAAGTGTTTTCACTGATGACTTTCCAGAAGCTGCTCAGAAATAATAGCATCATCAGATGCTTACCTAATCCCTTCTATCATTCCCTGCTCCCCAACCGCACACTTGAATCATCTCCCTTGGGTCTGTTTGACCAGCACCAAACCAACAATACTCATTTTTTATCAAAACGCACCAGCCATCTTACAGGAAAAAGAACGAACTGCAAGGAATTACCAGAAGTAATAGTAGGCATATTCCCTCTTTAGAAACCCCTCCATTAGCTTTTAAAATAAGCCCAGAAAAGAGAGTAAGAGTGTCACTGCTCCAGAGGTGTCGGTGGCAAAAGGAAAAGGGAAGAATACAGGCCAGTGCACAAGGGATAAGGATGCAAAGCTGACAGAGCAGGGAAAAGATATCGCAAACTTATACAAAAGAGGAAATGCTGAAAAGATTTGAAGTGTTTCCATAAGCAGAACAAATCAAGTCATGTAGCAATGTCAAAAAGATGTTTACATCTAATGCTATTTACCTTAGCAGTTAATGGGATTGCATTGTTTATGTTAATAAACCGATTACCATGAATTCACTTAAAAGGCATAAAAGTACTGTTTGTGAATAGATACTTCTTCGAATTCAGTATTTCCTCATGGTTCCAGCCACTTACACTTAAATAGGTGACAGTGGCTTGCTACTGACTTTTACCAGGGTAAACTCAAATTCACCGTGCTAACAGAACCAGTTAAATAAGAAACAATATTCGCTTCAAAAATACCATATAGATTAAATTTGAGTTCTTTTTTATGTTTTGGGTTGAACAATCTTAATTACATTTTTAACACATAAAAGTTGATATGGAAACTGTTCCACAAGTTGTTTGGAACATTCAGTTTTCCTATCTACGTAAGTGTAAGGGAAAAAGTGAAGTGCACACCCTGAAATAATTTGCCATTAGAGACAGATTACCTACATCCTTTAGCATTAAACAAAGAGAATTTCCTCAACAGAGAAACCTCATGATATGATAACGATAGTGTAACTACAAAATTGCAGTCAGCACCTGCTAGCTAAACAACCTCTTTATTTTAATCACTTATAAATATTCAAACTTTTAGGAAATCGAAATTACGCATGTTTGTAACAGTTGTCAACAAGAACAGATTTTTACACTGTCCTAAATAAAACATCCATCGACCACATATGAAGCTGCATATTTACTACAACACTGAAATTCTGGAGATACGAATTACGTATCAGATACTAGATTAGAAGAGAACACACAGAGAATACAACACGGTCATGAGATCTGCTTCTCAGGCAGCAATGGAAGGGGCATCCTGACACTACAGTTTCTATTGCCTTTGCCAGTTTACATACTGCTGGGAATGTATAGACTTCTTTTTTGAAGTTTTTTTTTTTTCCTCAAAAGGCTTATCTCTTATAGAATTGTACTGTGATGCTATCTCTAAAGACATTTGGGGACCTTTCAGAAACTCCATTAATACTTCTTAACCTAAATTTTCTATCACCTTTTTCTAAAAACTTAGAAGACAAGACAGAATCTTTCAGTCTAAGAGTCATCATTTCATATTCTCCAACGTAGTCACAAAACATCAGTGAAATTACAAAGATGGGAAAATGAAAGAAGATTACCTGTGAATCGTAATGCTTCTATATTCAAAGCCCTACCAGTTCCCAGAGATACTAATATTTTCCTACTTTTCCCTAACACTTTTAAAAAAGGGCCCAATTCCTGAGCCCAGCAAACCTGGCTGAGCTCTAACATGCAGAAAACACCTGTCCTGGTTTTGGCTGGGATAGCGTTAATTTTCTTCCTAGTAGCTGGTACAGTGCTCTGTTTTGGATTTAGTATAAGAACAAGGCTGACAACACACTGCTGTTTTAGTTGCTGCTACGTAGTGCTTACCCTAAGTCAAGGACTTTTAAGTTTTCCCATGCTCTGCCAGTGAGGAGGGGCACAAGAAGCCAGGAGGAAGCAGAGCCAGGACAGCTGGCCCAAACTAGCCAAAGGGATATTCCACACCACAGAACATCATGCTCAGTGTATAAACCAGGGGCAGTTGGCCAGGAGGGGCCATCGGTCAGCAGGCGGTGGGCAATTGTACTGTGCATCACTTGTTTTTCTCAGGTTTTATCCCTCTCTCTTGTTGTTATCTCCCTTTTCATTACTATTATTATTATTGTTGTTGTTATTATTATTATTTTACTCTATTTCAATTATTAAACTGTTCTTATCTCAACTCATGGATTTTACCTTTTTCCAATTCTTCTCCCCATCCCACCGGGGCAGGGGGGGAGCGAGTGAGCACCTGTGTGATACTTATTTGCCGGCTGGGGTTAAACAACGACAACATCCTACACATAGCGGACAGGGACCCTCATACACTCATATAAGGATTCCACTATCCCAGTCATTTAAAATGGTCACCACATCAGAACACAGAGATGCTCCAGGCAGGGATCAAAGAAGAGGAAAATCTCCATAAGAGAATTTCCTTTATTCTCTTAAGAGACAGGAGAAGAGCTCAGTGCAAGGAATGCAATGCCTCTGAACTAATTCTGCTCCCGTTTTCACGAGGACATCCCTGCTCTTAAAGCAATAAGCCAGTCCAAACCATTCCACTAAATACTACAAAGACAGTTACATGCATACGGTGTAGAAATAGTTGGAATTTATCTCCAGTGACATGATATGGAGGAGCAATCAGCTGATCTTCCTAATTTCTTTTAAGTGTGAAATTCACCCTCTCTCACTAAGAAGCAAGATTTAATTTTGACATTGTAACAGCAAGTAGCAGTTGGAAGCATCAGAGAGACTGGAACTACAAGACAAAAGATCACATTTTGCTCTGTACAAGCGTTAATTCAGAAAATAAGAGAAAATATAACTGCACAAGGCATTCTTTGGAGAACAAGGACTTTCAGCAGGCTGCACCTAAAACCCAAAGAATCAGTGTCACTCGTGGGAAATTTAGGAGATTGTCAATGAAACAAAGCAAAGCCAAAACAAAAATGTTAAAACTTTCCTAATATTTTTTAAGTGCTTAAGAGAGGTTCTATGCAAGTATATAAACTGGAAATGTAATACAGTACTAGTGCCAAAGCAGGCAAAGTGAAAAATGAAGAAGTACACAGAAACTGCTTAAAACCTGAACAACATTTTCAAAAAAATTCCAAAAGCAAGTTAGAAACACTGGGGGGGAAAAAACCCAGTACAGTTAAAAAAAAAACACCAGCAGACTAAAAATGAATTTGGGATACAATAACAAGCCCAAACAGCTAGTGTAACCCCAGGTCAAACAGGCAAGGGACATGATCTCAGCGCAGGGAAATCATAGTCCCTGTCTGTACAGGGCCCCTACCTAGAAAACAGCATTAACAAAGCTAACTTCGCACATTAAAAGTCAAACATAACGCAAGTGGTAGGGAGAGGACTACAAAAAGCCTGGTACAATCATGTATCCATGATTCAAGGCCTCATTATTCAAAAGGTGGTGATGAATAGAGCAACAAGAACTGAAGAAGGGCTTGAATATGCTGTTTTGAAGAACAGCAAAAAGTTGAACGGGTCAGTGTTCGAATTGTTGGTGACAGACCTACATAATACCACACCATCCCACTTGCTTCCCTCTTGACACCATCACGTCCAACGCTTTGGCTTACAGATAGACTTTGGCAAACAGGACAGGCAGGAATAACAATAACAATGTGAAAATCTCCTACAGGTCTAATCATCATAGCTCTTGACTGGTGTGAGTAATAGGATAGAATTCAGGAGGAAAAATTAGGATGAGTCAGGAAGAATCTTTCAAGCCAACGAACAAGAAACTTCCCTTGGGAACTAATGCCACCTCCGCCTCACTGGTCAGGGCTTCCCCTACTAGCTGTGGGATAAAGGCAAGAAAAGGTAGGACTGCCCCTTCAGATTTTCTTCTGCTGCCTTTCCCAAGCACAAGGATACAGATATTTTGCAGTACTTCTGCTGCACTGTGAGGGACTCAAGATGATCCCAAGATCTGACAGCCAGGGTTTGGGGCTCCTTTACCCTCTGCATGAGGTGGGATACAGCAAAGGACAGCCAGGAAACACCGCAATGCCCCAGGGTCCTGATTTTTCCCAAAGTACTCCTCGTAACAGAGCTGTGCATCAGCCCTACACACCGTTTTGGAAGATAGGCTTTCCTTAATCCTAAGACATTAACAACAGCATTTAGCATGCTTAAAAACAGATATAATTTTGCCCTAACAATAATTTCAGTTTATCCTGTATTTTCAGAACTCTCAGAGTAAGCTGCAGAACTTCCCATTGCATGTTATCAGCTGTACCAAGTAATGAGCTCTGTTTGTAAACACTCCTTTAAGCATGCTAGTTAACCTAGTGTTGCATGTGCAAAGGGTCAGCAGATGTGAATGGAAGATTTGGTTGGCTTCAAATATTTAAATAAAATTGTTATTGGGAGCTAAACTATGTCAAATGATGCTAGCATGGTATTTTAACCTCCAAAAGAATCCAATAAGCTTTTGTGAATGCAATTGATAGAACAGCACATGATACTAGAAGAGCTATTAGGAAGCTACTTCTTGGAAATGAATGATAGCACAAATCACAGACAAGCCCTAGTTTCATACGGCCATTAAATATATGTCATTTTCAACTTGCCACTACTTGCACCTCCCGTAACAATTATTCTCAATTTCTTTTCATCTGTCCCATAAAAAATGATTGCTTCTGCTTTACTTAATCCTCCACTTACATCAACCCTATTGTTCGTTTCCTTCCCTTTCATCTTCTCCACATTAATTCCCCACATCGCTTTTGATCTAGCTTTCTGTTTCCTTTTTCCCCCTACAGATTCTTCCTGATGAAGAATTTACAGCCATAATGTTCATCTGACGTGCATGGTGATATTTTATTGATTCGCTACTCTATTAGTTCTGTATAATGTATATCATTATACAAAACACAATATGGGTTGCCTATGCTTATATCTTGGATCTTAAAAATCAGTGTAACCGAACTCAAAAAATGCTCCATTTTATTGGTAAATATTCATATTTAATTATAATTGGAGCAGCATAGGCAAGGAGCAGCCAGGGAAAACAAACATTTCCTCCTCACAGTCCAAAGAATCACTCTTTGCCATAGTGGTAAGCCAAGTAAACAGAATAATTGCAATTTTCACTGCTGCTAAATAAGAAATAGAAAACCTCTTCAGGAACTGTTCTGTGTGGTTGTAATAAATGCCCACAGAAACAGGCTAACCTACATTATTCATCCCCCTGCAGGAAGGATGGTCCTTTTAGAACTGGAAAGACTGCAAGAACTGGAGCAGCTGATTTTAGCTGATATAAATCAGAAGTTATATTTTAAAT
>JAVJGI010000014.1:57668428-57735629 GCA_035590275.1 Ibycter americanus | reverse complement strand
CAGGCAATTCTTAAAACTTAATGCTGAGCAAGTCCAAGTTTTACGCTCATAAATCAACAGCAATACCCAAGTACATAAACCCTGCAAAAGGGGTTCTACTTACCATACTACACTATACTTACTGCAAGATAATATAAACTAAGCTAAATCTTGTGTTTACTCAGTTGTGTCAAAACCAGTCACTGGATAAAATCTCTAAGCAGTCCCAGAAGTAGAAGCCAGGGCCAAGGCTCCCTTTCTTGCAGGCTCACAGCCAGCCTGCAACTATGTTCCTCCACAGGCATTCAGTCTCTGGCCTCGTGAATCTTGTATTCCTCATCACACTAGTAAAGCATCAACAAAAGAAGGGCTTTAACTGCTCCCCACTGCGTGAGACCGGCAGAAGGGAGAGTGGCTGCCAGCTCTCATGCTGAACTCAATGCTAGTAGTGTTTGTTAGTCCACAGGTGGCAGTGCCAGTGTATGACCTTCAAAGCTGGTAGGTGCAGAAACACCCAATCCATCCTGTGTCAGCAGCAATAGGTAGGAAAGGGATGCCAACGCTTCAGTCCAGGCACAATACTGGAAACTCCAGGCATGTGGAGGCAGCAACCCTCTACACAATCTTACTGGAAAAAAAAAAAAGGAAAAAAAAGCCCCTGAAGTCTTTCAGATACATTAAAGGTTAATCCTGGATTTTGATGAAGGCACCCCAGGAATTAAAGATCAACATACCATCTGCATACAGCACTGAGTTCTTCTACAGACCTAGGCTGGTTCTTTGGTACACACAGCAAATCATTTGTCACACTTACCATCACACAGTCACCCAACATCAAGGCAATACTGAACAAGTTTAGAGAGCTGCGCTCAACCATTCTCCCTCTGCCCCGACTACTGGCTGGGGACAGTCAAACACTCTTTAAGGAAAACTGAAAAACACTTCACTAAGGGAAAAAGATCAAAAATACGGGGTGTAGGTCTCCTCACCTTTTCTTTTACCTGCTAGGGCTATTTTCATGAAAACCAAGTGTTTGTGCTTGGCCATACCCATCACCTCTCCTAATCCAGAAATTAAGCTCTCCCCATAACATGAGTTCTTCATGTCTGCCTGTACAAGATGGTGACTTGGCAAGGGCACCACTTGGTATGATAAGCACTGGCCACAGGATAGTTGTTGCCCAACCCCTGGGTCGGTGTTTTGCAGGCATCCTAACAGAAAAGCTTTGGAGAAGGACCGGAGAAGCAGAAAAGAGTAACTTCGTAATGGGTAAACTGAAATGATGTCTGTTGTCTTTCTAGTCAATAGATGGTAGAATGGAAAACTTAAGTATCTCTGAACTTACTGATTTATATTAAGAAACAATAACTAACAGTCAAAATCCTTCAGCACAGACAACTAAAGTTGACAAAGAAGCCTATTTTTTCTACTCTTCAGAAAACCCAGGAAACAAAACTTTTCTGCCTACCCACCTACACCAATTCCCAAAGCCACCATACTCATTACTGCCAGCTATGAAGACTGATACACATACACACCTTGACAGTTCACAGGTGAAGTATCTAGGAAAGGTCAAAATACCTAGCACAATCAACAAGACTAGCTGTCAAAGCCCAAAACGCATAATGAAACACTAGAATTCTAACACTGAATTTTTATAACTGCAAAATGATGACACAATAAAGCAAAACAGATACATTTTATGTATTGATTTTCTCATCAGTCCTGAAAAATTTTTGGCATGTTCCTTAAGAATAATTCTATGAAAACTGAATTCAGACAGGCTCATTCTGTGACAACAGAGCCC
The DNA here is from genome assembly GCA_035590275.1 of Ibycter americanus. Lineage (NCBI taxonomy): Eukaryota > Metazoa > Chordata > Aves > Falconiformes > Falconidae > Ibycter > Ibycter americanus. The sequence goes on along the minus strand of JAVJGI010000014.1, from coordinate 57,733,843 downwards.
ATGAGATATGGCATGCATCATTCAGGTTTACGGTTAACTCCTGTTTTCTACAATGAATGATCTCCACTTTTTCCACAGAGATAGTTTAAAACCTGAGATTTTTTTTAAGAAGTTGAGGAAGCCCTCTATTTTGCATTACAGCACCTATTGACTACAAAAATAATCCAAGACTTGTTAATATATATTCAAAATGTAATTACCTGGCTGTGCATTGATCTTCACTGTGGGGAGTTTCCTTGTTATAACCACAACAAAGGTGGTGTCTAATGAGAGTAATGGCAAGTAGGACTGGGGAAAATTAATATGCAGAATTCTATGATTAAGGAAAAGAAACTCACAAAATCCCTGGAGCTTGACGAACTTTCTACCCACAAAGCTGCCAGTTACTGCATTATGTTTACAGGTCTTCTGTTTGTTAATAATTGCAACATTTGATCATTTTGTAGCTTTGCACATCTCTTTATAGGAATGTAGTATCTTCCTGCCCATGAAGTGGGGACTGCTCAGGTTGAATTAGCTTTGATGCCATTAAGAGTGAGGTCCTAGGCATTGATATTTTCTGATAAAAGAATTTCAGCCACCTCACAATGGAAACTTTTCATACATTTTTCCTCTGCACAGCCAGATAATGTAAAACAAAGAGGGATCTCCCTCTTCAAATTCTCCATTTCTTTCAAGGTATCAAGCCATTACACTACTTGCTACTTAGAAAGAAAAAAAACCAACCCCACAATATAGACACATTAGTATTATATTTCATATCAAATATGTGCCGAATTTTTCTTCACACATTTTCTTTCCAGACAAAACACAGTAGAACTGCCTTATAAGTGATAAGAACTGAACACACTCTCAGTACGGATACATATACTGTTATCTGTACTCTTGCTGAAGGCATTAGCTCAGTTAATAAAGCTCAAACTTGCAAAATCCTCCTTATCATTATGTTATGTAGAAAGGAACCTTACATCTTTAGATGCAGAGGAATACTGAATAAAGTCAACTAGACAGAAAACGGAGGTTTGAAGTACTTTACTCACCTAGTTTAACCTAGTTGTGAACTATGAGAATGCCAAGATGGAGCTTTATCAATTGGCATCCTGGTTTAGCTACTTTATCTGTTGCTGTGACTTTGACATGTGAGGAAATAGGGACTATTTGGAATTAATCCATCTTTTTATGTAATTCCAAACTCTACGTCAAACCACACACCTATTTATTGATGCTTTTTTTCTTGAGGTGCATCTTGCTTTGTTATAGCCATAAAAATGAAATTATGTTTTATTCATTTTGTTCATTGTAGGACCTGCACAGCCAAACACAGCTGAACTGAGACTTGCATCAACAAGTGTCTGCTGGGACATGAACTATAGTAGGTTAGTTCAAGTTCAGGCAGTCACAAAACTATAGTAATAGTTATAGGAGAAAGTATTTGTGGCTCTTATGAGTTGTTGCCAGAATTACAGGGACAGCAAAAGACAGTGCCTCTACTGTCAAAGAGTAAAATTTTACTCCATTTCCCAGATTTCTATTAGAAATAAAATAGATTTATTTTGACAGCAAATGCTTTAACAGTAACTTTCACAGTTACAATACCACTTGCAGCAGAGGAGTCTGACAGCCTTCCATACCCCTGGAAAAAAAGAACCCTCATCAAGCTTCCAAAGGCTTAAGGTTTTCCTGAATGTGGCCACAACACTGTTCCAGTCCCCTTAATCCAGCTTCTCAGTGCAGAGTCCTTTTGTGTGGGAGATCTGCCTGCTTCTGGTGCAAACAGTTCATAGACAAAGCTCTCTCTCTCTACGAGCAAGTACCATCCGTCCTTTCTTGAAATGACATGGCTATGCCATTTACATAGATGATGATGCTGTGTTGTCTATCACACTCAGAACATACTTTTCCTCAAAAAAAGGTTTCTGACACTTGATAATGACAGTGTGGTATCCTTCAACCCAAACCAGGTAAAGCTCCCTTTCTAACCTGGAATGAACCAAGCTCTTCATAGGGCTGCCTGCTGACAGGCTCCCTAACATAAAAACCTGGCAGCTCTTGTTAGATGTTCACTATGGTTTCAGCCCTAGCTGACAAAAAGAATCTCCAATAAACTCACTGCTAAGAAAGCTAGAAGAGGAAAAGGAGGAGTTTTCAACTCATAACTATTCTGACAGAACCTATTTCTTCCTGTTACCAGCACTCAAGCCAGACCAGAGAAGGGGGTGTCAAGTGCACTGTGCTCTTCACTCTCAACAGGGTCTTTGCTTTTATACACGCACAGTGATGTATGGATGCTGACATTAGGCAGACAGACACCAGCCACCAAAAGAGCTCTTTCAGTGATCAGGACAGATCTCACCTCTGGCATGGAGACAGAAAAGCACACTGCCTACAAGAAATTTAAAATATTATAATGAGCTTTCTTTTCATTGTCACCCAGGAAACTGGGGAGAACTGAAAAAAGATGGCAACTCAGGCTTGCTTTAACTAAGGTAGGCATTGTATATACTTTTTGATATACATTTGTACAGTTCCTACAAGACCTTGAATGTTGAAGCACATTGAGGAAAAAAACAGTTTCTTTCTGTGGAGCATGCATACAACATAATGCAGAATAATTTAATGGAACCATAATATTACCCTTAAATTTACAGAAACAAAAACCTCAAGTCCAGAATGATTAAAAAAAATTATGTCTTATCCCTAGTGTTGCAAAAACACTTCTTTTAAAGACAGACATACTCCAACCACCACTATTAGTCCAAGAAATATTTCTTAGCTTTGGATGCACGCAATCGAAATGGAGATTATCCCTACTATTTTAAACACAGATGTCTTACATTGGAACAAGGAGAAAAAACATCCTAGTTTTCCACAACAGACTGTGCTAATGGGTAAGGTTTCCACATAAGTTAAAGGACAGCATGCAACTCAGGGCAGAATTCCTACAGCACTGAAGCTCAAGGTTATCCAAACCCAAGAGATTGTTTACACAAAACATATTTCCTTAGAAAGGCTGAAAGGTGAAACCAGGGAAAGAAGAAAGAAAAGAATGCAAAAAATTACCGTTGTCCCTGATTAAGGGATTTAAGATACCACGAAACAGTAATAATGCCATGCTTTTTCAGTAACATGCTAAAAATATGATTAAATAGGATGCATACATTTATAGAAGTGTGCGCTTGCGCTTAAACACATACACCAAAAATTTAACGATAAAAATACACTAATTACACTATTTTACACTAATAAAATAATACGATAAAAATGTCAATATTCATGTAGAAATCATACAAGAAGCATTAGTGTGCAATATAGGCACAAACAAAATGATCCCTGTCATTCCTTTCTTGAAAATCACGTATCATCAGCAAAAATTTAAATGACTTAACATTTGAAAGAAGACAGTTCCATCATGTCCTAATGATCACCACATAAGGAAACCATTCATTAAGAGAGTCCTTGTATACACAACACATTACATTCCTTCAAATCAAACAGGGCAAACCAAGATGGCTACTTGCATAGGTAAATGCAAACACACCACCCACAGGTGTGCACCACAAAGCCATATCAAAGCTATATGTAGAACTCTCCTTGTGTGTGTTTCCTTTAGCAGAAAATAACAAATACCCTCTTTGTAAATAACAGTTACATGAAAAGCATCATAATAGATAGGCCTTAACTCTGTATTTACAACATCCTTAAACTTGGGAATAGAAATTTTATCTTCATTAACGCACCCTTAAATTAATAGTTTCTAAAAGGAGGCATACACCAGTTAAATGAGTGTGCGCCTATTTTTTGCTTAAGCCAAACAAATATTTAAAGGCTTTGGTGGAAGAGGATAACAGACTAATACATGGTATTGGCATTACGGGAGTCATTCAAAGTATAAAGGGCAGTGTGGAAAAAAATACCAAGATACCTGTTGGGGAAGATGACAAACAGCATTAAAGGCTGGCAAACTCAGCTGGAAATAAAGGGTAACTTACAGGTGAAAGGCTCAGACATCTCTTTTCTTCCCAATGTTAATTAATCTTCTACGTGCTTTGCACAGATTAGGTTTTAATGCCATTACTTCACAAGAAAAAGATTTAGCATAGTAAGATATACTCAGAGATTATCCCAAGTCATGAAGCTGCATCTAAATCTTATTGTTCCCAAAGTTACCTGTGCTTTTTATTTACTCTTCAGACACTTCTTAGGGATAAGACCAAATTGCAAAATTTGCATTGAGCTTTCTTCAGTACTGGTGCCAATGGCAGGCACCACTGATACAGGTTCAGAGCTGGACCACTACGTTCCAGTTCAAATGCAACACAGGCTAGTGCTGGTCTAACACAAAAAGAAAAAAGAAAAAATCAGCAACAAAACAATAGTTTAATTGAAAAATCTACCAAACTACATCATGTGGATTAAAACAATTTTTATTTAATATTTTAAAGAGATAATTAGGCCTAAAAGGGAGAAAATACAACATTATCAGATTTTGAAGAAATAATACATGTCAGATTATGTTGTTTTTAATTCTGATCTAGAGAAGATGAATAATACATGCTTTAAAATTCTAATTTTAAGTACTGAAATATGCTGGTAATTAGGAAGGCATACAACAGAGATGAAATATAACCTAGAAGGCCAAATGAGAATTTATACTCTGAAGTCATTTCATCTGTTAATCACTCCAGCTAACTGTATCAGAAGTAAACTTGCTAAAATGATAAAGTAATGGAGACCATTAAAACATTCTAGCTGAAGAATAAAAAAAAATTTAAAAAAACCCACGAGCACATATCCACAGAAAGATCTAGGCAGACCTAGTAAAGCAGATTAATAGTTCCAAATGACTGAAAAATGCCAGAGAGGAGTGTAACATCGAACATACTTCCTACTGCCATTTTCAAAATAATTTCCCACCTATTCTGGACCATGTTACTAATATTGAAAATTCTGGGACACACCCTTTGCTATTGAAACAGCTTCTGTAGGGAATGTGAATTGTTCAAACAATTCAAAAGATCCCACTCAGTAATGCTCCTAAAAGCATTCATTCTTAAGGCCATCTAGCACTTCACTTGTTTCAAGCACATTTTTACAAAGAAAAACCACACATTGTGAATTGGGATTTACGACATAAGTTACAATAAAACAAGTAACGAGTATTTGTACTCCACAGGGTCAACCTGAGCAACTTTAAATCACCTTTGGTTCAATTTGAATTGCAGATGTAGCCCACAATGGGCCAACATGATTTGATCTCACCACAGACTTTGGCAGGGTAGACTGACAGATTGATTGTGGCTGACAATGACCATCCCTTGGCCCTTTTCCCCTCCATTCCTATTAACTCACCTATTTCAGAAAGTTTTCCTGTGCCAAGGCCAGGAAAAATCCATTAGCTGTGTATGGCAGTGGGTCTTTTTCTCTTTTATCTTAAGAGTTGCTGCTTGTCTTGTTCAAGGGCATCCCAGTCTGGCTAGTTTTGTTCTTTGCATGTTTAACTGTTAAACAAAGGAGGCCCAGGCTCTCAGTTTCCTCAGATTTGGATATACTATGTATCTCTGTCCTTCTCTTCATTTATCGCTGTTATCTTTAAACAACAAAACTGATCTTCATTCTTGCTTATTGCCTATTAAGTGTTCAAGGCCAGGTTGGACGGGGCTTTGAGCACCCTAGGCTAGTGGAAGGAGTCCCTGCCCATGGCAGGGGCGTTGCGACTAGATCATCTTTAAAGGTCCTTTCTGACCCAAAACCATTCTGTGCTCCTATTATATTGATTGGCCATCAGCGTAGCTTTCCTTTGAGAGTTTAGATGATAAAACTAATATAAAAGATCTTAAATTACTCAAAAGTATGTTCATTATAAATTAACAATGTGCAAAGTTCACCATCATCAAAATAAAGATGCCAGTTTAACCATATGTACTCTTTATTAAACTACTTCCCTCCTCCCCTATCAGCTAGGAGAAAATAAATTAAAACAGGATAAACTGTGCATGCAAACTAGTCTGTTACCGTCAAACAGCTGGGCTGCTCCAGCAGTGACAAAGAGGTCACTGTGTGAAAATACACAGCGATTACAGCAATAAAGGAAACAGCTGATAGAGGTTAGATGGTGGAAATAAGAGGGCAGCCACAACAGAAAGACAAGGTTGGAATGAAGACAGAAGGAGCACAGGAGGAGCAGACGAAGAGCCTGCCAAACAGCACGGGTCTGGGACAGGGAGCTACAGCATGAGGGGGAAGGGAAGAGCCTTAGCTGTCTGACTCCTCTATCATCGCTTTGTATTTTCAGTTTCTTAGAACTCGGATGAACTCTATTTAGGCTGAACAGTCCTTTAGAAGTGATTTCAGAAAGGTGAAATTTCAGAGAGAAATACGCATCCGTTTCTGACACAGAACAAGAATACATTTTTGGTCACATTACTAAATTCTACTGACTTTTCTATGAAAGGCTGCAACATCTATTTTATGATTTGGAACAGAGGCTTGAAAATCTGCCTGGGAAGTGCAACTGTTGGAATGCACCTCTACCATCCTCCTGCAAATTGCATAGCTTTGGATGAGTTCTATGCATTTCAAAAAACAAATCCTATCTGTATCTGTAGATCATCACACTTCACAGCCACATTTCTAGAAGACACTTCTTGTATTTAACACGTACCAGCCCTGGGCTGAACACTGCTTCACCTGAAATTGTGGTTTTGGATTGCAGAATACCAGGTCAACTACAAACCTAGTAAGACTGTCACCTCTGTGGTTTCAATGCTTACTCCTGCTAGGGCTGAGCACCAAAGGAAGAAGCAGCATTATAAACAACCCACAAGCAAGAAAAATGGACACTGAGGGCCCGTGACTGGAGAAAGCAGACTGGAACAAAAATTGGAAGTATGAGTGAAGGAGGTGCACAAAAAAATAGGAAAATTTGGAGCTAGAAACGTGGGGGGCTCATTGAGCAAGAAGACTAAAAATTAAGAAAATTGAAGTAACAAACACATGAAACCTAATTCAAAGAATGGAAGAGACAGAAGCATGCACTGATTGTGCAAGGAAGAAGGGGCTAGAAGCACAGGATGAAGGCAAAGAGGGAACTAAGGAGTGAGAGAGTGATCTTAGAAAAAGGACTAGCCAGACAAATACTAAGGTAGAAGAAACAGGAGAAGCAAAAACAATGCTGAGGCTCTGGGAAATAAAAATGGAAATGAGAACCAATGCACGGATGAAAGCCTGGAGGCCTGTGGAGCAGGGCACAGCTACATGGGAGAAAGCCCTGCAGAAGAGAACAAGATTGATTGCCAAGTGATGTGGAAGTCCAAACGGGAGACTCAGACTGGCCAGACAATAAGCATGGACCAGGCAAGAAGACTGAGGGGTGGAAACTAGGACTAGCCAGAAGAATGAAACTGGAACAAAGAGACAAGCTGAGAAGAGGCAGGACTTGAAAAATGACACATTAGTAGCAGCGAGCAAAAAGAAGCAAACACACAGAAGGCACAACCTTTGAATGCTTGACCACCTTTGAATGCTTGACCACCCTTTAGAAGTGGAGTCTGGAATAAAACTCAAATTCCTGACCTTTACTGTTCATTGCTATTACAGTGCTGCGCAGAAAATGGCAATCTTACCAGCAATTACACTCTCAGCTCACTGCGGAGGTCCATGCAATGACCTTAATGTATACAACCCAGCTAACAAATCCTCAGAGTATCAGCATTACATTACAAAGCAAATAGGGGGGGGTGGAGGAGGGAAACGGAACTATTACATAAAAACATAGGGAGTTCTCTCTCCCTCTCTCTCACATACACACAGAGTTCCTAAATTCAGACACAACTTTATGTGACTGTGAACATCAAACTGATAAAATCTGAGATATGAAGCACTACCTGGCTTCATCTCCTTTGCATGTGATTTTAAACAGATTCAAATACTGTTGACACAGTACTGAACAATATTCAGTAATGAAACTAGTCTCCAAATTGTTCAGGTAGGCTTACTGCATGCCACTCAAGTATCAGTCCATAGACAGAAGTATTGTCTTCTTCATCACACTTTTCATGTCTCCCTTAGCACATAGTATCTCACTCTCTCACGTTAAACATCCTTTTACTTTCACCACATTCCCATCATCTCACACCATTTACTAGAGGTGAGAGACACCAACAGATTACAGTTTTAAAAGACCATACTAAATTGATAATGCACATGAAACCTGATACTGCAGAGTACTTTGTAACTTTAAATATTCTGATAGCAGTGATCTCCCCAGCAGCTGTAAGTATTCAGCATTTCCACAACTGATTCTAGTGCAAAGTTTGAGGCCCAGAAAATGAAGAACATGCAGAACTGGCTGCATGTAGGAAGTATAGTTCCAAAGATTTGGTTGAGCACCTCTGAAAGGCTTGGGTAGAGGCAGGGATAGAAGTCAGAACACAGTCCCATTGAACCACAAGACCGACCCTTCTCTTCCTACCCTCCCCCTAGTACGTTGCCTCTCTTTACATTCCCACAACAAATGAAACAAATGTCTATAGACAACAGTCCTCACCCGTACATTAACTAGGGGAAACACCCAGAGCTGGTGTATATAACACACTAAACAGCAAAGTGATTCTGCATTCAGTCACAGTTACACTATTGAAAAATGCACACCTGACCTCTGGCATTCCTTAAATCTAGGTGATTTTGGAACTGCAACAACCACCTTTGAAATAAAGACTGGTGCATACAATATTACTCGAAATAATTTTAGAATTACGGAGCTATAGGTCTATTTCGGATTCCAGTTGATTTCAATTTATTGTATGTCCTTGAGATCTGTAGATTTTTCTCTGGAAAATGAAATAAAGTATTGGCAGCAGCTTACGACTATTTAAATGAGGCTCCTTTTTTATTCTTTATATGAGCCACAGACAGTGATGCAGTTCATTGTTAATAATTTAAAATCATTTCCCTCCTGCTTTCAGAGCAATCTTATTCTCTTTCTTAACCCTTTCAATAAGAGTACCTTTAGCCTGAACTCAAAGGAAAAAGAGGTTAACAAAAATGCACTATTTGCAAGTCCCTCCTCTAAATCCCTACCACACACTCACCTTCTGAACCCACTGACTGGTCAGTATTAACCAAACATATTAAAATCCCTTTCAGTTTTGGAAAGCTGCACAGAGAACAGAACAAGTGCCCCCATTCAGTTCTTGGATGGACAAGGACAATTTGGTTGTCACCCAGCAACTGAGCTGGCCAACCCGAATATGAGTGACTGCACAGCCGACCCAGACCCGCTTTCTGGCAGGACAAACTGGGAACATGAAGCTGCCTGTGGACAAGCAGAGGATTTAAGAAAGGAGGATGACATGGTGAGAGGCAAACAGAGGAAATGACTGGGTGAGGCTAAGGGCAGGAAGTATGGCAGTAAGAGTTTCCTAGCAGTTTACTGGACTTACTGATGTGGACAAGTAACAGGGACTCAAGACACAACCCTGCAGACAAGCCAGTCCCACTAACGCCAGACTGCTCCCAGCCCACCACATCACACTCTCTGTGTCTCAGGTGCCACCATCTGAGGCAGCTGGACTGGACGGCCCGCCCTTTGACCGGGAAGAGGAGAGATGAACGGCAGCATCAGAAGCAAAACCAGCTCAGCTACATTGCTGAGAAGCAGAGAAGTAAAGCCAGCACCATCAGCCTGTTTCTGCAAACTAACCCCCCTTAGTCGAAAGGACATCACGACTGCAAAGCAGCCAGTGGGGAATACACAGCGGCAGAGTGGCTGTCGCCTTCCTTCCACTCATTTTCCTTAAGCATCAACCATAGCACTACCTGAGTATCATTCACTGAGGATTTTACACTGATCGATCAGACAGTTATCATTACAGATCTTGTGACACTCTTTGTAGAGGTGTCATGACATGGCACAACGCAGTGTCACGTGGGAGTTGCACGTGCCACCTCTAAACAAGTTAGTTCAACTAGGAGCAGTACAGCTGCATTAATGCAGCACTGCCCAAACGAGGTTAGTCAGCATAGGTTCCTTTGTATGTACTAAACTGTGCCGTGTAAACACATCCTAAATGGGGAACAGTACAGAGTACAATGTCTCCTCAGTGACTACTGTATATAAATAATAAATAGGAGTGCTATCCATTGATGAGCCTGATCATTTGTACCTCTAATTTTCATCCTCCCACACCCGAAGTTCCCTGGTTTTATTAGAACATCCTGCTTGCATTCAAATCTTCGTTACAACGAGCTTAATAGCCAGACGTACAGCTGTCCCGCTAGTCTCCTATAGCAAGATCTATTCCACAGATCTCCGACTTCTACCAATAGCCAACATTGATACTGAATGAACTCTCATGAACAAAGCTATGTTTTCTTAATAATAACAGTTGTATAAACATAAGGTCTTCTCAGTTAAAGGGAAACCAACATCAAAAAGCAGTAAAACATGGAACCCTAAACCCTTCTTTCTTTGAAGAAACACGTTTGAAGCGAGGTGTTTCTAGTTATGGGTGAATGAAATGAGAATTCAGCTGCAACAAACGGACATCCAGTCCGTATGAAAGACTAATTAGATCCATCTGAGAAGCTGTGTCTAAAACTGCTTCACATATTTCAAAGGAAAGCTCTTCTAGTCTATCTTTTGAGAAGACTACATCAAAACATTTAGTCACAGCTGACGCACATCTATCCACTACAGCAGTATTATTTTTCATAAGCCATAAAAGCTACATTAAAGTAATGTTAATAGTCTGGCTTACTTAAAAATTAAATTAAAGGGGGAAAAAAGCGGCATAGAAATTCAGAGCTAAGAAAGCAACTCAAAGCAGCAACGACCTTATAGTTCCCCCCTCTACGCCAAAGCATCAAGAGATCCCAAAGTAGAATGTCATACTGAATATTAAATGTGCTGAGAGTTGCTCAGAGAACAGAATTAAAGATGAAACACCATCCAGGAGCTGCAGAGTTAACTACGGCTTTTGTGGTAATAAGCCAGGCTCTTAACATTACATTAGTATGCTTTTAAATGTAACTATTGCTACTGCTGAACCAGCAGGAGGAGCTCACAACATTATTTTAATCTATTCATTCCACAAAATTTGGGGAGGGGGCTTGAGAAGTTGGAGGGGTTTTTGAGGGCAGGGAGGAGTTGGTTGGGCTTTTTCTTTCCAGTTTTGTTGGATGAAAAAATCAATGGTAAAGAAAGGCATCCAAGCAATGCTCATGTAAGCATTGTTTTTAGAAACTAGAAAATAATTATAGGAACACTGTGGTGCAGGATCTGAAGTGTTGAAGACAACACCCATACCCCAAGGAGTTTTCAGTCTTACACCAAAAGACCACAGGAGGACTGGAAGGGTGGCAGGATGCATTAAATGCTGTTATGCCAGAAACAAGACTTTTTGAAGAAAGAAGATGGTATATTATTGCTCTGTATCATTACAGGTATTTAATTTATATTTCAGTTTATTGTTCCCTGGAATTCCTGGAATCATTGGAACATGACCCATGGCAGAACATCGTGTCCCTTTTCATACAGCAGGAATTCATCCTATGAAGCCACCTGTGTGGGTATAACTCTTCATTAGGTAATTTAGAATTAATCATTGTAAAAACCTAGCTCCTTCTCTGCCTTCTAAGGAACTATGCTTTAAAACAATGAAGAGAAGTCTGATTCTAAAAGGAAAATAAAAACTGACCACGCTTGCTTTTAAAATACTTTACATTTTAGCATTTCAGACCTTTTACTGTATTTTCTTTCTAAACATTCCTGGTAGGCTACATACCAGTGCCAGACCGTATGTTACTGTGAGTTTTGTGGCAGAACTACGAATCTCCAAAAACGACTATAACCAAGCTACTACACTGGCCTGACACAGAGCAGAGAGCATACTTAGAACTACACGATTAATTCATTACTTTTCACATCATTTTTACCTCTCAAACTTGTAGATATTTTCTTTATGTGCTCATGGAGTACTGTGTGAATAAACTAATCCAAGATACCCACACCAACAATCTCTCTTTACAAAGCAAACACACACCTATTGTACCAGTCCCTTACACATACTTACTGCTAAACTGGTGTGGCATTTAAAAAAAAAAAAAAAAACACACATACCCAGACACACTCTGCTTCTCTTTTTGCTTAGTACACAAGCACACCTAACATAAGTAAATACAAATTTTGTATGAGTATACTTAATATTTACCGAAGTATTTTTACCTCTATCTCATCTAACATCCTAGCATCTAAATTCTCTGAGAGACTCAATGCAGCAGCGTGGAAATGCATACCAGAAACACTGAGTTCACAACAAGATACCGAGGCCAAGGCCACTTTCATTTAAAAAACACAGTGTCAGCAGCCACAGAAACATAGCAATTAAAGCGCTTGCCCACGGAGTCAGAATACAAGGATCAATGCCCTCCTCAGACTGAGGGATTCAAGCGCACAGCGCTTGCCTCCCAGGAGAAACTGTCCCCATCCCATCAGCATACGATGGGGCAGCCTCTACCCTTCCAGTAAATCTGCCACTGCACAGAAAGGAGTGCAGGATCCATAAAGCCACAGAGTCAGTCAACAGGTAGGAGCACTACTATAGCCTAGTGATAACAGCCTTGCTTTGCAAGGGTGGCAATTGTGGGTTCTGCTCCCACCACAGGGCTAGCTTATGCATACCGCATTCAAACGCCATTACACAAAACATGTAAGTCTTACAAACAGAAAATGCTCTGGATTTGAACCTGAATTTAAAAAGCAGGTACACAACCTCTAGAACAATAGATTCCATAGGTATGTAACCTATAGAACTTGGTAATGAAGAGTTTTGTTTGCACAACTGCACATGTACTGCAACGGAGAATTTGTGTGCTACTCTGCAAGCAAAATGTAAACCGCCTGGAAAAAGGCAGGAAAAGTTTTCCGCTTACAGCTGTAAGGATTATCTAACTGAGCTGCCCCCTCCATTTGTGCCTTTACACTGGCACTTTCGCTTCATTCAAACTAACACAGGGCATTGTAATAACAGAGTATTTTATTCCATACGCATAACAACATAACATACCTAACTTTCTGACATATAACAATATATATTTAGAACTAGACGAATCAGAAAAATCTTAATTTACTGCTCCTGGGGATATACGTTCATTTGTATCTCTACTGGCTACTGCTCTTATTGTTTTAATTCCTACAAGTACTTGCTTTTCATCCCTATTAATACAGCCCTCATATTAATTTTATATGACCAGTTAGTTATACATTATTATGTGCCTGAAGCATACTAGAAATGTAAAATACTAGTAATAATAATTCTGGTATTTTACTGGTTCTCTTAACACAATTATTAACCCTACACTGATAGGGCTGGGCAATGTTACTCTTTACTACATGGACTACTGGAAAGACAGAACTTAATATGCATTGAAATATGATCCCGCTCCATTCACATTTGTGTTCAAGGAATTAAATGTGGACTAAGTTTGCTTACAGCAGCTTTCTGTATCATTGCTCTGATTTTACATTATACTATTCCTTTTTACACTTGATGCTTTTTATACTTCAGCTGCATCTAGTTTGATTTTTTGGTGATATTTCTTCTTAGGCATTCTATTCTTCCCCCGAAGAGAATTTACAAAACAAAGAAAATATTTCCTCAAGTAATTTTAAAATCAACTTAGCCCTCAGTCATAAAATTTACAGCAAATGAATACAGCAGAATTCTCCTAATTAAATGTTTATTACATTTTAATTTGAAGTCAAAGCTTAATCATAACTAGATATACATGAATTCACTAACTAAATTAAAGCATACAGATAACTACTTATCTACTCCATGCTGATGATACAGGATGTATTCAAATAATGGTGACAGTAATGCCTTAGATTTGTATTTTTATACTCTCTTTTATGCACTATACAATAGGTTTTCTCTTGCAAATACTAATTGCAAATATTAAGAGGGTACACAGGCCAATTTTCCACCTACACAGAATCTAACAAATTCCTTACTTCTCATGGAAAAGACATGGGGCGGAAAAAAAACACATTGCCTTTTCCTAAAAATCATTAAAAATATTCATTAATCAATTTCTCATTGGGCTGAACAAGCTTCACTAATTTTTCATTAAGATTTCGTGTCTGTATGATATTTACCTGTTCTTAAATTTGAATTTAGGAAGTGGTCCAACATTTTGTGATAAATGGTAGCCCATTCTAGTAGCAATCTGAAAAAAGTAATTAAGCTTTCTCTGCTCTTCTTATTCAGCATTTGACCTATACAGGTCCCACTGGAAATATATCAAATTTCCATTTGCTCAAAGTAACTTCTGAACTATTTCACCTTATGCTTTTTTAAAAAAATAAACAACTTTCATTCACCATGGCTTCAATGGTAAGAAGCTACTTTATAACCGAAAACATCTGGAAATTCTTTGTCAACTGAACAGATGAGAAGATGAGGCTAAGTGGTCTGGGAAAGTATGCATCTACTACATAGATGAACCACCGTAATAGAAAGCGCAGAGAAATCATGCAAATCTGCTATAAAGAATTCTCAAGACAAAGGAATGGATTATGCCAAAAAGGTTTTGAAGAATGCAGTTTATTGCATAAAACATAGCTACAAATTCTTGTTCAACTAAAATTAGGTCCTCAACCTCCGCACAGAGCAACAAACTTCAAACAAAGAGAAACATGACTATCTCCTAAAATGTAATTACTTACTGCTGGTATTCATCATTTGAGCCTTTGCATTCTATCATTCCTTTTGCCAAAGCTGAGGTGTAGACAAAAATCAAGATGGCCCACCCCTTTTCTACCACCTCCTCTACCACAAAGATATTAATACAAACTGTTCTTTAGTTGTCTATTTCAAGTGACATTCATAGCAGAAAAATAAAACTGAAGAGTATCGAAGGAAGTGAGGACGGTGGGTTATAGCACTGAAAAGACTGCACTACAGTCACATAATTACTTACTTTTCATTCTTTTGTTGAATGAAAATTATACAGTGGCAGACTCAATATACTGAACTTTATTATTGGATACGTGGGCCAATGTATTTACGTTCTCCCTTGCTTAGGCCACTTACATTCTTCGCTATTGTTTTTATTATACATTTTAAGTGTATTACCTACACGAAATCCATCACCATTGGAGAAGGTCAATTCATGGCTGTCCGTGACACCAGTTCTACACACACCAGTGGCTAAAGGGCTGCTCACAGTGTGGCTGGGGAGGGCAGCTCCCATCCAGTATACTATTCCATTAGCAAAGGGGACTCTACACTGGCTGTGAGCTGCCAGACGTGGAAGTCTGCAAACAGGCAACAAAGCCACCATCACATGAATCCAGAGCATCCTTGGTGGCTGACATTTGGCTTTGAAGGTTCAATTTAGCACAGAGCAGGGAAACCACACAGCTATCAGGTTTGCTCAATATATGTAGGTTCCCATTTGCTTTTGTCTCTCCCGCCCTTTGGTACTTCTGCAGAACACTCAAGCTTTATAAAGAAAGAACAGACTCTAACTTTCTTCAGCAAAACTGGATCAAGTCTCTGTATCAATGAAATCATAAAATAAACACATTTTATGGATTGGCAATCGAAAATGGCATGATGAAAAAGATTCCTGTCTGATACTGAACTAAACAAAAGATTCCCGAGTTTGGTGGCAGGATGCTTCTGGGATGCTTGTTGCTGTTTTACATTAGTCTCATGTAACAGAGGGTATTCTTCCTTCAAATTCTATTTTAGCAGCAATATTGATTGTAAGATCTTTAACTCCACTGATGAGAAGAAAAATTTTAAGTGTAAGAAAAACACTAATCAAAGCCCAGAATCTGACCATCTGTCCTCCAAAGAACTAAATGGATATATATGACAATCAGTTAGCTTAAAGATTCTTCTAATAATTAATATATAGGCCAAAGAACAAAGAAAAAAGAATAAGTGACACTTAGATGAATTTAGTTGGCGAATTCTTGGTACACAAGCAAGCAGATCTCACCAAAATTGCTAAATTTTAATTCTCAAGTTAGATCATTAGATCCTTTTAATTGTGAAAGTGTTTGTTTTTATGTTGATAGGGTATCACCAGAAACTACTGTCTGATACTGAAAATTCTATAGTACACTAATTTTATAGAAACTTCAGTATTAGCATATATGTTGCTGGCTTCAGAATAACAACAGAGCTACTTCTATTTTAAAAGAAGTAGTATCAAATTATGATTCACAAAAGTTTTTAACCTCTACTGGACACAAGAAAACTAATATTTTTGTTAGCACTGCTTCAGGCAAACAGTCTTGCTCACACTTGACCACATCTTTTAAGTCCTTCAGTTTGGGGAAGCAAGGCCTCTGAAGTATCCTAAAGCCAGCTTGCATCAAGGACCTCTGTTACAAATAAAGTGGTTAAAACCAGATGGTTACAGAACTAAAAATCCTGAAAAATAAAGAACAGCAAAGAGCAGTTAACACTGCACAATTCATTAAGATTCTCATGATAAACGAAGAAAACCACAGATGACCCCTAGACCAAGATGCTGACGAATGATCTGCTCACAAGCAGCGGGAACCATGGAGAAGCCTGCTGCTCTCACTCCCTGCACTGAGAGCAAAAGCACTGCACACTGTGAGGTGGTGAGGTTTCGGCTGGCGAGAGTAAAAGAGTTAAGCAAAAAAGAAAGGAGTCACTGTTGGAAGAGTCCCAGTGGTAAACAAAGTAAATCAGGATGCAAACACTGCTGCTCCAATGCACAGTTTGCAGCGGGAGTAAACTTCTGAAGGGGAATGTGAAGGTGGCCCTCCCACTGGGCTATCTAACAGCACAACAGATTCAGCTATCTTTGTCACAAGCCACAAGGGGACACAACCCACAAAGTCCGGAGCCCATGTCACACCCACTTAATAGCAAAAAGTAAATGCAGAAGTTCAGAAAGTGAGGCTTGTGTTTCTGACAGCAAAGCTAATAAAGAAAGCTTTGAAATGCCCCATTTTTTTTTCTGTGTTATACCTCCTGATCAGAAACAAAGATTTCTCATTCTTAGTCTTTGGCTTTTCTTCTTTGAAGTTTCAAGGCTATTGTTTTTCCATTGTACATCTTTCAATAATAGTTCAGAAGATTTTTAATTGTGCTGTATTTACTATATTCTCTTGTCTGCAACACAATCACAGGAGAACCCCAGCAAAAAGAAAATTATTAATAAAGAATAACATGTCCTATGCTATTTATCCAGTAACAATGAAAAATAAGTTCAACTCTGAACAACCCTGGTATTCACGAAAAGTTACCCACTTTTTTTACAAACCCAAGCTCAGGAGTTAATCCTAATACACTATACCTTAAGGTTTAAGTGAGATGGACTTCTGGTCACAGTGAAATCCACATACTGGGAATTATTTCACCAGCTAAGGAATTTCCAGATGCAAATAAATAAGGCGTTATCTCTCCCCAAGTATACAGGCTTGCTTAGGGTAGAATCAGAATGCAACAGTTGCTGTCACCAATCCCTCCGGCCCAACCTTTAGGGCACACAGCCTGTCCTACCCAGCTCCACTACTTCCTCCCTATTGCCTACGCACCTCTTCACCCATGACACTGGGGTGCTCAAGCTCCCCAGGGGTGCTCCTGCCTCCTTACCTAGCAGTGGAAGGTAACAGCAGTAGCATACTGCAGGGACACAAGGACATAAGCAGGAACCTCTGCATTTGTTCCTTGTTTGAATAACAAACCCAAGGACTAGAAATCACAGTCCATATATACCTTGTTAAACTGGGCTTACAGTCCTGTCATGCTCATACTGCTGCAAGACATCAGAAGTGTTTAGCAGTTCTGTTTAAACTGAGAGACGGCTTTGGACTGTGGTACAGGTGGGAATGACTTTCTGTGTGTTAAAATGATAAACCAGCACCAACAGCATTACATGTTCAGCATCCTTTCTCAGAGTCTGTACCTCCTGGAGAAACACAGTGCAGTTCACAACTCAGCTGTTCTGCTGCAAATGGAATCTAGGACCGACTCTCATATGAGCTTGTATGTTTAGTTACCTTCACAATCAACAGACACGACAGCATAAAAGGATGCTTAGGCCTCTTCTGTCTGTAAACTTTCCTCAGCCTGATTTAAAGATGTATCTTCACTGAATTATGTAAGTAAATATAAGCAAGAGTCTAGGTAACTAAACGAAACTGAAGTAATTCTCTCAAAAAATACATGCACACAGATGCATGCCTGTGTAATTAGTTGTGCTAAACAGAACTCCTAGTTCAAGGAGGTTCAGCTATGGGAATTAGATTTCAGAGCTCGCAGCAGAAAGGGCCTATGCAATGCCCAGAGCAACCAGCAGCCACCCTTTTACCTTTCTCACAGCAGCAGGCAGCTCCATGCTGACCGCTGTTAGATAGCAATGTTGCAATAAGAAGATGGAAAGGCTGGGGGCAATGACTACTCTAGGGAAGGGCTATCTCTGTCACACAAACCAGTGCCAATCCAACGCTAAATTGGGCTGAAATCTGGCAGAGATGTTTTGTTGTTTGAGCAATAGGTTGTATCGAAGTTCACAGGATGCCTGTTAGGGCCTTATATAAATTTAATTCAGTAAAAAGCTGCATGCAGACATGGCTTTCGCTTCTGAAGCGCCACTCCACAAGCAGGGTGAGTGTCACTGCCATGGAGCAACACTATGTATTAGGTACTGAGTAAATAGTTGTTCAAGACCTCCTGGAATTTTTTCTAAAAGAAACACCACAACTAAAATGACCACCTTCTTTCACACTTAAAGTAGTATACTAGCAGGAGAAAATTTTTAAAGGTGCTGACCACAACAATTCATCTCCATATCCTTTTTACAGTGCACCTATGATTCACATGGAACAGAAAGTATCCCTGCTCTCTATTCATACTCTCACATTCATCATGAGTATATGTAAAATATGGCATGACACAGGTAAAGGTTTGGCATCTTGCCCCACTTAGGCCAACAAAAAGATTTTTTACAAAAGGCTAGGTTTTCATTACCTCAATTCACAGAAGTGAAAATAATCACCTAAAAAGACAACTAGTTTCAACTGAAAATCATGTCTTTCCACTGAAATTTCAGTGGAGCAAAGCAAAAGTGAATCACTGAGACAACGCTGTCTTCATTGTATGAAATACTAATTTAAATGTCCTTTTTCAAATAAATCTCTAAATGCGACATAGGTGGGAACATTATGACTATAAAAAATGTCATGGAGCAGATGTTGCAGAAGTTTCTTCAATGAAGACACGTAAGAAGAGTAAACAGCTGTCAGAAACAAACCAGAGGACTTCTGGGATTCCTCATACTCCTGGCTTTTCAAATGATTCTAAGAAAAACTGGCTTTTTGGAAAATACTTGCCTAAGAGTCATCAGGTACTATGCAAGTCAACTGTCTATTTAAAAAAAAATAATCTCAGTTTGGTTGTGGAATTACCATTAACAGACTTCAAAAGTAGTTCTTTCTATCAATCAATTCAACCAGCTTGCATCTTGGCTTTATTCTGCTGAACAGCTGAACTACTGAACACAGCATTACTATTCTTCTACTGTCGTGGTCTGTCTTTCTGCCTTTCAAGTTGACAACATTAAACGCTTAAGTAATTATGTTAGTGTATTTGTAAAAGCAATAGTTTACACACATTCATCTGAAGTGACCTAGGCACATCTTGAAACACTAGTGTTCTAGTGTTTTACTATGACTACACACAGTTTTACCACTGAGGTGCTGAGTAATTCCATTGCAGTACAATTACGCATTCAACTTGCTTGATTCTTTGATCTGTTTGTGTTTTTTTTTAATCGCTAACTACACATAACACTAAGGTAATGTAATTTTTGTTGACATTGCACTTATTTTCCTGCTCTCATATCTACAATGCAGCATAAGACCTTACTTCTAAACAAGACACTAAACAGGGGTGTTAATTAGAAAATAATTTAATAAACAAGTAGATACAAAAATGTTCCACAGGCATAAGCAGAGAAAAATCTTTGTACACTAGCACTATTTAATTAACACAGAGAGTCTTGTTTTGTAATTTACAGCAATGCCTGCTAAAGACAAAACAAACACCTATGTTGGGTCACTGAACAGATAGAGAATTTTAGTAGGTGTCAAGGGGAATATACATTGTCTCAATACATGAAATTTCTAAGAAAAAACAAACGGAACTTACAGAAAATGATGAGCCATCCTTTGAAACTGCAGCTGGGTAAATTCCATCTCCTAGACGCACAGAGAGCTCCCAGGTATTTCTCTTTGATTTAGCAATAGGAATTCTAAAAAAGAAACAGAAGAATTTTTAACAGAGATTTCATGCTTCTCCTATTTTAACCAGAAGCGCTTGCCTCATAGGATGGTCAAGACACAGTTGGAGAGCATAATTGAAAAAAATACTAAATACATTTTTCTGTCAAATGGCCTATAAGGAGAAAATACACTCTACTTTCTTTCTTGATTTGCCTTGACACACTGGGTACACTGATAAAGTTATAGGAGGCTCCGGAATACAGCCAGAGCTTGCTGCAGAATTAGCTCAAATAGGATGAAAAGCAGATGAGAAAGTGGGTTGGCAGGAGAATAGCAACAGTGATAGCTGGCGCAGTCTTTTTAAGGGCAAAAATATAATCACTATTTCTTTCATCTCATTCTCTGTAAACCTTAATTAAAGACCAATTACAAACAAAAGATTCAGCCAAATAAGTGAAGTAATTTTATAATTAATACACATTTTAAGAGTATCTCATCCACAGAGCCCTTAAAACAAACTGAAAAAATTATATCATCACAACCCACATGTAGGATTATACCTATTCCTGCAGCATTTTCTAGCTGCACTAGTTATCAGGTAATACAAGAAACCTGAATCTTTTCAACTTTAGCTTAAAGAAGCACACCTGGCAGCAAAGGAATGAGAGCTGAGTCTCCATTCTTGGAAGTTCAGAGTGAAACAAGTAAGCAAGTAATTTTCAGCTATTTAAATGTATATTCAGTTTCAGATCCCTCATCCTGACTTCTCAAGTCTCTTCCACTTTGTTCTAACAACTGGTGTCCAAAGGTATGCTACAACTGTTTTGATGAGTGGTTGTCATATATTAGCATCAGCAAGCACCATGTAGCCTAAAGAGAAAGTACAAAGGTAGAGTTTAAACTCCGTTAAAACAAAGACACTTTGTTTTGGTAGAGCTTTTCTTCCACACTGACTCCTACAGGTGTTTAGACTCTCAGTAAGAAATCTACAGAGATAAGTTCATCACCTTCAGGTATCTTCTTAAGGATAATTTCTGCTACCCTCTTCATCTGTTGTACATTATAGAGCTTACTACACCATCTTACTGCAGCCTTCAGAGCCTTAAAACTTGGAAACACGTCTTTCTGTGTTACGCCACACGCATCCTTCTGAGGACTCAGGTGCCCAGTGAACTGCATCTCCCCAAAGAAAGTGCTCAGGTTCCCTGTAGAGTCAACAGGGAGAAGCACCTGTGAGGCCTCCAGAGGCCACAGGAGAAATTATCTGCCTAAGCCAAGGATAACACGCTAACTTGCTAACAATCTCAACAATTATTTTAAGAAGGTTGGGGTTTTAGACACCTGAAATCTAAGCAAGTAAAAGTTCAGGTACCTAATCAGGCAGGGCATTTCCAAAAACTGTGCTTTGCCATGCGCCTGAAAAAGGGAAATGGAAACACTAAATATATTAGCTAGAGAAATAGATGCATACTTATCATTAGTTACTTCTGGATCCAAGCCAAGTAAGGCCTACACCAGATTTCACCAAACATCTTGGCTCACCTCATAACTATCGCTACCCACAAAGTTCACGAAAACATATTGAAAATAACCTGTTCCCATACTAATGATGCCAAGTGTCACCTTTCACATTTAATACACAGCGACAATAGTCAAAACAACAAATCTGAGGAAGTATCTATGGCTTATTGGGCTCAATGACATTTCTCAGCACCTCGTCTTGAAATTCCTGTATGTCACCAAAACATTTAGACTGGCTGATAGGAAATGCAACAGACAGGGGAGTTCCTGAAGAGGAGGAACAGGAATTTCCTGCACAGGTAGCAGGCAGCAAGCAGAGATGTTTTCATTGCACTTCCTGGTACCGGCACACCAGTCAGGAGGAACGTGGCAGGGTCTGGCTAAACTCTCCATGGCACTCCACTGCAATAACCAACAGGATTTAGAAGTTTATAGCAACTTCATATTTCTCATGTAAGAGGCAAGACCTCATCTCAAACACAGCTTAGTAGATCCGCTTCACTGGTGGCATGAGATTCCTTCTAACCTTGCTGGCACAGCTCTGCTTCATATTGCATTTGACTGGAAGTGACCTCATGAATCCGGCTGCTGGCCATCAAAGGAAAGACAGTCTTGTTCTCCAGCAGGGATTATTTTTGTTCAGTCCTGTCTTGCTGAGCTTTGTCAAGTGTATCTCCAAACAGGATGCATGCCTCTTGAAAGGCATGACTATGATCACTGCTTTGCCTGGGTTTCAAACAGCCACACAGGCATATAATTCCTCTCTCCGCAACACTGGTGGTCAGAAGGGCAAGGTCCAGAGCTGCATCTAATACCAAGTACGTAACAACTTGTACTTCCCCCCTGGAATTGCTAAATGCATTTGCACAGCGACATTTTTCAGCCTTGCTAATCAAATGCCTGTGGCTTTGTAACTGTAACCTACAGTTACACGAAGACAGATATTGACATTAGCTCATGAAAATCAGATTTCTTTCAAATAATTTATCTTGCATTAGACTCCATTTTCATGGGATTCAGAGGGTTGGTTGTCGGGTTTTTTCATACTAGTAAGTATCACAAAGTCCAAAAGTAAGGATCAAAGTCCAAGTTTCTTGGCTATGGAAAGGAAGTTGCTCAAGTCTGTGAACTTTAGAAATGCAAAAGTTTCTATCAGGCTAAGAAAGGGGCTTTTTGGTGGGTTTTTTTTGTTGTTGTTGTTTTTGTTTTGTGGGTGTTTTGAATTTTTTTAAATGTCTGAGAAGTCTCAGTGCATGGGAAATAATCTCTTTGCTCTTGGCCAAGGTTGCTTCCTTAGCTGAGAATACTTCTAAGTCCTCCAAAGGGAAAACATCTGGACTTCTGAATATATTTTCCACTAGAGTTCATCGAAAACCTCCCAAACTTCTGGCTATTTTCAAAAATGTGTAACTTTAAAAATTCTACATACCAGGCTGAAATCTGACATATTCTATTTACAGAGAAAAAATAATGTCATTTTTACCATCAGAAAAGACACAAAAAACTTCAGGCATTTCCCCTCCAACTCTAGATTCAGAATCCACACAATATGTCTTTCATAGGGCTCAACATGCCCTCCCTTTCTTCTCCCAGTTTTGGCAAATGACATATCAAAAATATTACTTTATTTACATATAAAGATCACTGGCTGCAGGAAGAGACGCAAGTTTAGCAGCAAGACAAGCGCCAGGTGAATGGGAGGCAGGGCCACAGAGAGCTGTATGCTCTTGTCCCTTGCCAGGAGTACTACACACAAAGAGGAGAGAGCAAAGGCAGCAGCACGGTGGCCACAGGGACAGGAGGCAGGTGGAGAAGCACATTATGAACTCCCTCTGTACAGAAACGGGCAGTTCTGAACCTCTCTACCCTATACTGCCTTCTAAAGGGTACTATCACAAGCAATAGGGGCACAGACGAATAGTGTGGTCATGGCCTGGCTCTAAGTCATAAAGCCATTAGTCAAAAAGCATTGAACTTATAAAAACATGTAAACTGTGTGAGAGAGAAACAGCGGTGTTTGCCGGCTCAGTTATTTACTTTTAACCTCTGTTGCTGTTTGTTCAACTACAGATGATGCCATGGTCCCATAATTTATTTCATACTTTGCAGAGTGTATTATGTCCTGTTTACCCCCAACTGCCATAAGAGAGAGAGAGGGAGATACTCTATAATAATGCAGCAATTATAGCCCCTGCTTTCTTTGCAAGTTTTCAGTGAGGAAAGCAGACAACTGCTAAAAATTTTAGATTGACACACACTTACTGGGCTCATGGAAAACAGACACTAGTTAAACTATTATCTATTCTAGTCAAAAACAAATAATGAAAGAAAACAGACGTTCACAAAAGCAAGTCAAATAATAACTCTGCCCCAGCCCATCCATTTTGATTGTCATCAACCAATCAGATAGAAGGAACTCAATAAAACTACAATTTTCTGCAGTTTGTGGCAAATAAAATCCCCTCTCCTGATTACTGTTGATGATGTAATGAGCTATGATAAATGTCACCAGCTCCTAAAGGGTCAGGAAATTGAGTATAGATTTTTTTTAGTTCCAATTCAAAATGTGAGTTCTAATCCGGGGGAAAAAAAAAAAACTTCAAAATTCTCTTTACTTCTCATATTTTTGCTGCATAATACTTTACGTAAACACAGAGAAATCCCAAACTATCGTAACAAATTCTCCCATTAAGAAAGATTATAAGTGTTTGAAAACCACATTATATGACACTCCATGAAGCTGTTTTTCAATTGTGCAATTACCTATTCAGCAGTTAAATAAAAGTGAAATATTGACTTAAAACAATGTTAATGGTCAAAGAATCATTAAGAAATCCTTCATCATAACTTTCACAGCAGGTGGCCTGTAAAATGATCAAGAATAATGTGCTGGATTCTGTAGCCACCAAGGTCAGTTTCTGCATACAAATCTTTGCAGGGGGAGAAAAAAAGACCTTCAGAAAGTGGGCCATTCATCTGAACCAAGTTCAGAGAATTTCCAGCACTGTGAAAAGATATGTTATGCAAGCACATAGATGTATTCAGTGGGGGTAGACTGAACCAGCTACATGGAGACTACAAAGGAGCCCTCCCATGGCTCATGAATAAGTCGAGGAAATGATCAGAAAAAAATGGAGAGATGTTTAGACAGATGGCCCACTTAAAATGCCTGGGACAGGGCATAAGCAATTTTAATGAAACTTTAGATCTACCATATAAATTGTTTCTTATTTTCTCTGCCCTCCCCCCAAAAAAACTCAAGAAAGGCAAATAGAAATTTAACAACTCAAACAAGAGCCTATCTTATGATGTAAAAAAAGGAAAAGGGGAAGTAAATCTCACGCTTTTGAGCATTATTGGTTTAATAAGTTCATATACAAAGAAATATCCTTCACAGAACCTTCAACTATCAGATGAATATAAAAGCAGGGGATGGATAGATTAAAAGAATTCTAAACAGAAGTGTACTGCCAAACAAAACAAAAATCTAAGCTTTACTATCTGAGTACTTTCAACACTTTCCAACATAAAAGTTCATCGTTGCACAGAAAAGATAAAAGCAGCACTTTCACAGGATTATTTTAAGAACTAAAAATTATGTGAAA
Source organism: Ibycter americanus (assembly GCA_035590275.1). Classification (NCBI taxonomy): domain Eukaryota; kingdom Metazoa; phylum Chordata; class Aves; order Falconiformes; family Falconidae; genus Ibycter; species Ibycter americanus. The sequence goes on along the minus strand of JAVJGI010000014.1, from coordinate 57,708,445 downwards.
GGAACCTAAGAATCTGGGAATATTTTATTCAGCAATTTGAAGTATTTTCTACATCTATTCACACACATTTTCTACATATATTCAGATTAATCCATCTATCTATATTACATGCACTTTAACATAAAAATGGGGTTTCCTTTTTTCTGCTTTATCTGTGCATATGTATACATATACCCCTTTCACCAAGAGCATGAAAATATACCATCATTAGAGTAAATTATAGTTCTGCATATGTCATACAAAATAATAACCACTACTAGCCTGTGTGCCAGCTGATCAGACAAAGGGTGAAAGAATTACTCACGGGTTATGTCAAAATGGTTTTACATTACATTTTCTTACATATTAAATTTAGATCAATAACAAATATGCATATTTATAGCCATGTACTCTATCTGAATAGTGACCACAGGAAAAAAATTCAAATACATGGAAGGTAAACTACAAAATAAAAAGCACTGCTTTAAAAGGATGCTATGGAGTGCACTGTGCTTTGATTCAAAACAGCGTACATCTGGGTGCTTCCTTTTCCTCTAACAGAAGCCTTTTGGGTGATTTGCATCAACCTAAGGGCCTGCAATCAAGTGCCCAATAAAAACCTCCAGTGCCTTCATAAGTGAACCCCAGATCAAGGCAAAATAAAGAAACAGTTAAAGCTAGATCTTATAAATCTAGGGTGAATTTAGCTACCCAGATCTAAGTGTGTATGGCTCAAACCCTTTGATCTTCATTTAACCCGTAAGCAACCCTGCAGACAACCTGAGCTCACCCTGGCTCACCCTTTTCTACTCTTAAGTGTGCAGCGGTTGTGTCCTGCAAGAGGGTCACCCTAACGGGACTGCCTTCCAGCTAGCTCCCTCAGCAGCCTGGCAGGGGGGCAGGAACCAGGGGCTCCTCTGCCAAAGCTGTCTCCATAGCCTGAAGGAGAGAACGCGTGCTCTGAGCACACACGCAAACATCAACAATTCTACTCTGCTCAGAAAATCTTTTACGGCTTTTTAAGCTTTAAGTCTACCAGGCAAAGGAAGCAAGATTTCTGCTATTGCCTATATTGCTGTAACAAATCCACGCTTGCAGCATGTGCATATCCAGAGAATGAAAGCTCTGAGTTATCAGTCTCCCTCAGACAGTGAGGGTTCACATTATCTCCCATCTCTCAAGAGAAAGAGCCAGGGCCCAGGTATTAGGGGACTCATCATCCTACCCCTGCTGATGGCAGGAAGGAATGAGAGATTCATGGAGGCTCAGAGAATGCAGCTTTGCAGCCTGATGATGCATCCTCTGGGACAAAGAATTTTGGCAGTTGGTCCCATGCCAGGAAATTTTGACACACTTTCCATTTAACAAACTGGATGAAACACAAGGCAATCCTGGGAGCTGCAAGTACAGCCCAAGACCTCTCAATTTCAGGGGAGGGTCGGACTGCCCAGTCCTTCAACAGGTACCAGCATACCTTGAAAATTACAAATAAATAAATGTAAAACATGATATCTGAAACTCATTTCCTCTCCTATGACATGTCAGGGCCTACTTCAGCATTTGGTTTCTCATGGAAAAAGGAAACATCACAAGCAATAATGCTGGATAAGAGATGTTACTGCTTGTCTCATTGAAAGCGCTTGTGAGATGAGAAGGAAGGAAGATTGAAATCACGTGTTCAAAAGTACAGAGAAAAGACATTTACTTTCCATGTAATTTGCAAGCCTGTGCTTTCAATCTGTTCTTTCAAACCATCTTTCCTAAATCAGCAAAACTATTTACCAAAAAAAGAACTACTTGCAAGAAGGTGTTTTAAATCAGATCAGTCAACAGTATTGACTTGTGTGTGCTGAAATTGTTATAGAGAGAAAAATCTGAAAATCTGTTTGTCATCAAAAAAAATTCTGGCCTATTTCTCCTCCATTAAAGTTTTTAATTTCACTACTTTGTTTCTCTCTAACACCCTTTATTTTCAATAAGAGTTTACTTTGGCCAGTTGGAAAAGCTAACAATAATAATACACTCCACAAAAGGAAAATGACAAACTCCTTTTCCTGTATAAGTTTTCCTGCATTTTCTTGAACAATTTCTCTTACTGTGCAGATATTTAGGAATAGTCTCACAATAATTATCTCACTTTCTTTTAATGCTTAAAGAGCTTCAGAACAAATCACTGTGATGCAGTAGAGAGGACTAAAGCTCTTCTGTCAGCATCATCCAGTAGCAGTTGTATCCTTCCATATAACATGATTGTGTTGGGATGTAGCTGCTTGTTGGGCAGCCTACTTCCTGCACCTCCATTCAAACAATGGCTGTGCCCAGTAATAATGTGCTATTTTTCACTGTGCATTAAGTTTAGAATATTACACATTTCCTGTGCATGTTAAAAATAGGCAGCAAGCAATCTCTAAACTGCTAATATGAAAATGGAGGTGAAATTATTAAAAGAGTACCTACGGGTAAGTTTGATACATTAATAGTCATCCAGTTTTACAACTACACATAAGACTATTTTCCATACTCAATTGTTGTTTGAAATATAGAGGCAAATTCCATGTTAGGCTTGCTGTAGTCATCCCAGCAGTGAAGCCTGCCTGACTTGTAGCCTACTAATCTCAAACTAAACTGCCACTAACCACTGTAAACCTGAGTTCAAAATACATTTGCTGCTTTAATCCATCATCCCTTTTGTCAGAATTGAGAATTTCAGTTATTCACCCACCTTTTCAGTAGAAGTTCTGGAGAGTATGATATCTCAGAAGTAATCAACATACGGTGGGTGTGAGAACATCAGTGTTTTAGTTCAGATTTGGAGTAGTTCTCAAAGCGAATTATCCCAATCATCTGCATTTCCACACTGCTTTGGATCACAGTGCAGAACAGTCTCAGGACACAGGAACCAGGTTCCTGTCTGATGCAAGAAAGACAGATGCCAGGTTCCAGAACTGCACCCAGCATACTCCAGCCACAAACGCACATTCGGTTCACAGGATTGGACTAGAACTAATCAAAAGTCAAATACATACAGCCAGAGTATCAGCTCCTCATCACGAACTAGAAATTCACTTGTACTGGTACATACACTAACGATAGTTAGATCAAATATTGAAGAATCCTTTATTCACATAAAGATATTTGAATCTGAATGACAATTTCTGCAATTGCACTCCCTCAATACCATAAGCTCAGTATTTAGTTTACATATTGGGCCATAGTTTAAAAGGTAAACAAAAACTTGATATTTAAATTCAGGCTCAAGCCCCCTTATTTATTTACCCCAGTGAAAAAGTTATGTTAAGAAGTGCTTAGCACCTGCCAGCTCCTCTCAGCTGAAAGCAATAAGAATACTGCACAGCGCAGCACATTTGAAAAATCATTCTGTCAATTTTGAGGAGAAAATACATACTTTAGAATCAGATTTAAAATTTCCATTTTGAAAAAAATCTTGGCCTGACATTCCGGTGCTGCCTCTGTCCTGTTATATAATATCATCTGCTTGAACACATCACCATTTCTCCAACTATCAGTAATTTACAAGGTTAATCCCAAAAAAACACATTAACCCATCTCTTACTCAGAGATAAACATCTGCACCCATAGACTGTCATACCCACCATCAAAGGCAATAGTAACATCTGACTGAAATGCAACGTTTCTTTAAAGAATAAAGTTCATAAGACCCAATACAGTGAAACCTGTCAGCACCTGCTCAACTTACTAAATGTAGCACCAGCTCAGGAGTGAGACACAACTACTACAGTCAAGGAAAAAGAAAGACATCAGAATAAGGCCACCTCTGAGGAAATATGGCAACAGCACTGCGAGTAAGAGCATCAGCCTTCTTCAAGGCCCACAGGGCAAAAAACACAGTGTGCAAACTAAGGAAAAATTATAAATTATATTAAGCTAACAAAAAAAAAAACCAAAACCACCCCATCAACAAAATGTCTTAGAGCCAAACTGAAAATACCTTCTTATAGAACACCACCTCCAAATATCTTTTTGAGGTTACTGTTAAAATCTATGTATTGAACGCTGTCCTTCCTGTGTTTAATACTTTCATTTAGTTCTCCCACCTAAACCTTATTACAGTTCCCTTTTGATCTGTCAGCCCCCTCAGAACCAACCAGATTATATTGCCAGAAGTACGGAATTTCTGCCACACTTTGTAGTACCAATGATTTGACTTGGTCTCTCTGAAGCCTGTCACATATGCAATATCCCAAAACAGAAGTCTACTCATTTTTTTGTGCATGTTGGAAAACACAATGCTTGTACCAGATTTCAGCAGCATTCCAGAGTATTGTAAGAGCTCACCCATTACACAGAGCTTGCCACCTTCTGCAAACCTGTTGCAACAGAACCAAAAGAGTACATCCAAGAACTTAACCATCTCATGGCAATGAGATTACTTTTGTAATACAGCTGTACTGATCATATCTGTCCTGTTACGATTTCTCCTCTATGAGACTTAATTCAGGTAATACATAGAATGCACAGTGCACATTCCCAGAAAAGGATGCTCAGATCTTCCCTTAGTAGCCATCCTATATGCCATAGTGTAAGAAACAGAAGCTGGCCAAGAACAGTGATTAATTCACAACAAATATTTTTCTAGACAGTGACTAGCTTTTCAAAAAGATGCTTCTTTACTGCATACACAAGAACTAGTGCTGAGTGACAGCACAAATATCAATGACGTATCTACCAAACCACAGACAAATGTGATTAGAGCATTTGGCTAGAGGTACTCAAGCCAGTTTCCAACAGGCAATGTGACAGCTACTTCCTCTCCCTAACATGTAAAAAATGTGGCATGTTTCACAGATTCTAAAGCTTTGTTCTCTATTTCTTCTGCACTAGTTTCCTACAGAACAAATTAATGCCACTAATTCTGTTAAGTTAAAGAGCGGGGAAAAAAAAAAAATCAGATGAGAAAAACCCCAGGAGTTTATTAAAAACATAAAACATGCATGTCTTCAGTAACTACTAGTTTTCCATGTCTGGACAATTCTAGCAAATAGCAGAGCTCCAGTGACTCACTACCTTCAATAGTTCTTCTACTGCACTTTCAACTTACATCCAGAGTTTGCACCACTGAGCTTTTGCCACCTGACATTAACCATCTTCTCCCTTTATAACTAATGGAAAGAGAAAGGTACCTCTCCACAACGAGTTAGACCTCAGATAGGCTGAATCACCTTTAGGTGACACTTACCTGTATTTATTACATTACTTAGGCACTATGAATCTGGGCCACAGAAACCCAGGCTCAAATTGTTATGTAACAAAGTCACATGTATTCAAAAGATAAATCTCTATTGCCCTCCATATAGTTTCATCCTTTTAATAGGACCCTGCCATTGTTCATATTATGGTCTCACAAGTAGAGAAAAAAGCCAGTAAGAAAAAAATTGTGCGCAGGCTTCCTACTTAGCTAAAGTTATACGCATCAGATGTGAATGAATTTCAGAACATATTATTAGTTAAACTAGGGTTGATTGTGAAGGACAAAAAAATTGGTAACAGCTAGGGCCTCATACTCAGTATTAATAAAAGAGGCTTTTGCTCACTAAGCTTTCTGCTGACTAAAGCTGAAGTAGAGAAGCCAGGCTGTGTAGGTGGCATAGACCCAAGGAGTGGCAGCAACACAACTCCACATGAAGTTTCACACAAAGAGGGTTCTACTTAGATTTCCTTCTGCTTATTTTGGGAGAACCATGATCAATATAGCATGGGGACATAAAAACGGCCATACTAGGTGGCCCAAATACCCATCTACTCCAATACTCAATGATCAATAGTGGATAGTTAAATAAGGTATAAAAACAGTACAAGAATGCAGTCACACTTTTACAATGTACTTAACTAGAAAATCCTTCTCCTTCCTTGCCTTTCACCAATGCAATTAGCACTAATCAAAGTAGCTCAGTAATTCACAAGTCAAAGAAATAAATTTCCTAAATCCAAAACATTTTTTGCACACAATATATATAAATAACATGACCCATTTAGAATATATATAATACATACCTTTGTATAATATAGGAACATTTTTATATGCTATAGAAAACACATTTTCTTAAACATGTTTTCTTACACATCCAATTATTAGTTAATATGATGACACATACTGTTTTAAAAAGATGGTACTGTTCCTCTTTCTTAGTAAGCTAATATGTAAAAGTGTATATTCAAAAAAAACACCAAGATTATTTTTTCTGACACAGAAAAAACAGCCACATTTTGAACAGAAACGTAAAGTAAAGCTGTTGCACAAACATGACATGGCATACATTACTGGTTTTGATCCAGCGTCTGCAACTATACCCACTGGAATCTCCTGAAAATTTAGATGGAAAACTATCAATAAACAGTAAAGAAACAAACCAAATAGCAAGGGAAGAGCCAAAGTATTTTCAAAATACACCTTCAGAAGTAGCATATGGCAGCTGAGAGAGGATAACTTAGGAAGATGTTCAGAAATGGTTCTCACAACTTTGCGTTCAACCCCAACCCTTCCTTTGTACTCTCCTGCTCCCACTGAGAGAATCCATACACAACAGCCATGTTTTCTCCAAGTCCAAAGTCTCCTCCATATCCAGCATAATCTCCCTAAAACGCAAATGACTGCAGCCCCTTCTGGGCCTTCCTGTGTGAGATGAGCTGGCCTTGTCTCTGGAGAGTTGTGCTCCCTTTACAGGCTGTGCACACAAGCATCTCTCATGGCAATCCAACTTTTCTGAAGTGTGAAACAGCAAAATGCTATCAGCTCTCACTAACCCTTGCCTCTGGGAAGACACGTACGGATGACTGAAAGCTGAGGAAGTTTAAGAGAGTTGTGGAATGGTGCTGCAATGCCCAGTGTAAGGAGCCTGAAGCTTTAACAGCCATAAGACTAGCAGAACTTTGGAAATCATTGGAATGGAGATTCACTTTGTTCACTCAGAATGGTTCACTTAATAGGTGTTACCACTTGTGAAAAGGAAGCCTGTAGCAGAGACAGACATGCAATGTCCGAGATCAAAGAGTGGAAAAATCACAACTAATAGAGGAATAAAGTGGACTTAATATTAGTAAACATCTTAAAATGACTGTGATTTTTGCCTGAGGATAAGAGCAACAAGAAAAAAGGATTTGCTGCAGCAGGGTGTGGGGAAAACGTAGGATTTAGATGACAAGTGCTCTCACTAGTTAAAGGAAGTGAACAGAGAAAAGCTGTTGGTTTATGGCATCTCCCTCATCTAAGCACATTAAGGACTGGGTGCAGTCAGATGAGGACCTGCTTTAAATTTCAGTGTTTTGCAGAAGAATGGGCAGCAGGGCCTGGAGAAAATCATTACTGTGTGACCAAGGTGTTACCACCCATGGCAGAGAGAGGAGCCTCAGAAAGACATACCACAAACACTGGGGTAAAGACAAAAGCATAAAGCCTGGGAAGAATAAAATTTAACAAATACCCCAGATTTTTCTGAAGTGCTTTTTACATCTAGAATGCAATAGGCAAATAAATTATTTTTATCATCACACTACTAACTGCAGCAAGACTAATTTTACTAAGCACCACCAAGAGACAGGATAAGGACCTGTCATCATCTCCTTTCTAAGTCAATGGGTAAACATCCCTGGTTTCAAAAGAACAGGTCCTGCGCTGTTCTTTCCTGCCCAGTCTTTCTCACACTACAGGCTTTGAAGATACATGTTAAAGGGAAGCCACAGCCAAAACAAACTCCAAGCACGACATCTAATTACACAGAGAAGTAAACCACTAAAGAATGGTCTGTGGAAGATATTTAAGAATCATCCATAATCACAAAAGGAAAAGTCATCTGAGCAGTCTCAACACAGATTCAGGGAAATACATCCAGGCCTTTGAATACTTACTATGAGCCAACAGAAATCAGGATATTTTTTATTTAAGGCACTATCTATCTATCCCAAGTATGCTATCTGAAATATGGTGACATACCCATGCAGTTTTAAGATTCAGAACACCAGGTTACAAAGACAAAAACATATAGCATCTAAGGCGGAAGAAAGAGCGATACCTCAAATGCAAATCACTGATTTTGAGTTGTGCAAATCTCAGCAATGAGATTCAACTCCCAGATAGTGAAGCAGCACAATTAGCAGTGTTACCTCTCATATGCTTCTCCCATTAGAATTACACAAATCTACATTGTCACAAAGCGACAAAAGGGCTTGTGGTCTTACATATAAAGAAAAACGTTCTTTTTTTTTATTATCACTTGTTAATGCACATACCAGGAATATCTCAACAAGAAAGTGAATAAAGAGCTCTCCAAGACTTCTGAGACAAAGCAAGACTCATTCTTCTTGTGAAAATGTTCCTTCAATATTTTCACTTAAACACACACACACACTCTAAAACTATGCAGAAGTGACCTGCCTCTCTAAAAGTTGAAAAGAAAGAAGTCTTAGCTCAATCTTGTATGTTTACACTTTCAATCTTACCCTTAAACAAGACTGAATTGAGCATAACCACACTGAATGTTAGCTTCTATACTGGCATATCAAATGTCAAGCCACAGCTCTTTTATTTAAAATGTGTTAGATAAAAAGGTAATATGCTCTTTGTAAGAGTTCCCTTGAGGTTACAAGAACCAATAAATTAACTGTTACCATATGTTTGGCTCCTTTTGGCAAAATTCAGTAACAAAACACTGCCAAACCTCTTTTGGCAGGTAATAATGTTTGGTAGCTTATAGTACAACTTGGGGAAAAAAGGAAAGTGGACAGAAAGCTTGGAAATTAATAGAAGAAACTGCATGTTTATCCTTGTATAGTTAGTTATATGCTGTTGAAAGAAAATTCTAACAAAGTCAACTGTATATGTATGGGTCTGATCTATAATAAGCAGCCATTCTCCCCAAAAAGAGCTGTATCAAATGCAAACTCAAACACTTCAGCTAGTACAGTAATGCAAGTATTCTGTATTTGGTTTTTTTAAACAATGCTACAAATATATGACCTATTTTGCAAATGAGAAACTTTGTAAAATTAGTATTCCTAACTGTTAAAACGTGTATTATTAGTGCTTTCATTACAGTGGGTTTATTTCAGTATAAATAAGCAAAGTCTAGGCTTATTTGCAATGCCATCTTCTTAAGTTTCACTCATGTTAAAATAAATTTCGTGGCCCGCCCCCCCTCCCCTTTATACCTACATAACAGACTAGAACATGACAGATAAAAACCCCTAATCATAATCATAGGATATGAAAATGTGGGTATTTTAAGGACATCTCTTACAGACTTTTTAAATTACAGCTAAACAGGTAGGGGTGAACCTAGCTGGTCTTATTCCTTTACCAAAACAAACAGGACCTGCTCTGTAAGATCACAGTTAAAAGAAATCAATGCTTTTTCAGATATGAAAATGTCCATTTAATTTTATTTTTGTAATCATCTATGTTAACATACTCTAAATTCATTATTATTCTCATTTCCAATAAAATGGGTATAGCCTGTTTTTCATGCCATGATGATTTGCACGTACAGAAAAAAACAGACAAATTCAAAATTCTGTATTTCTTTAATCAATCGCATCATCCCATTAAATTCTAATGCTGGTGTATATAAATCACTTGCTATTCAGCTTACAGTTCCACACACATATCTGGCAAGCAGTTTGAAGCAGGTTGACAGGTACAGGCCAGACATTTCACTTCTTAAAGTCATGTTATTGCATGGTTAATCCTATATTTGCATTTATTTGATTACAAGCACTTACAGGTAAAAGTAATCCTGAAGTGTAGGTCTAAAGATTGTAATATAAGCTTCTGAAAGGTTTTACCAGAAGAAAAATATTTTTGCCATTCTACACATGCTTGCCTCTTTCAGCCATTTGGGATTTTATTAATAATCTTCTCATTACTGTATTCATCTTCTGATTTCTGAGTTTTTTATTTTAAGTAAGGCAATTTCTGTGAAGACTTGACACTGAAATCAGACTTCATTACCCTGCAAAATATATCCACAGTTCAAAGTATTTAAGAGGGTTAAACAAAATGCAAACATTTAATGCAACATTAAGCATGTGAAATAAAATCTTGATTGCCTAAAGAAAGCATGCTATGCTGTTACCCTGGTGACAGGTTAAAAAAGGATTGTGAGCTGAATGGCTGTATGATATGAAATTAAAATGTTTCACATTGAACAATCCAAAATGAATTGGGAAAGGTTAGAGCAGAGGAGAGAGAAATCAATTCTCCAATGGCAATGGTGAATGGAAGTGAAGTCTGAATAGGATTTGCCAGTGGGGTGCAACAGCTGCCAAATATCCTGCAGCCAAAGAATTACAATAATACTGATGAAGTGTGCAAGAGCTTTTGGAATCATTGCAGGGAACAGAGAAATACTCCTACAATAATGAGGCCATTCTGTGTCCCATCCCACTTTTGCAGTTGAATCAAAGGAAAAAGAAACGGTCGAAAATTGTAATACTCGATAACAAAGGTATAAATGAATTATCTATCCCTTCAATCAATATCTTATATTTAACTACAGCCTTTGTGAGCCATGAATGAAGCGAGCATGCTAAAGAATGGACAAATCAAGACACATACATGTAAAAGTATGCAGACAATACTGAATGAAAGACTTTTTCTTCCCATATATTTTGTTGACAACATTTCTACTGCAACAGCATCCAAAATAAGCTATACACTACACAAACAAACAGTAGGACACAACCAGTGCCTCAAGGAACTTCACAAGGCAAGGTGCTGATGTTCATGCTTATCATTGTTATGTTAGTAATCCTAGGAAAGAAACATCAATAAAACTTCTCACATGAATGCAGTTACACTTGCATTTACTGAGCTTAGAGTCCCCCAAAGTAAAGAAAAAACTTTGCCCTTCCATAAAAATCTCCAACACAACGTCATTTCTGCCCTTCAAAACTCCAAATAAAATACACAGATGGAGAGGAAAAACTATGCTAAAAATAGCTGTAAAATGATGAGGGAGCATGTGGCGATTAGCATGCACCTTGTTAGTTCTATGGTTTCATGCCCACACTTTTTACACACAAGGCAAATATTAAAGAACAGGTTTAGGAGGTGTAAACCTGCATGAGAGGAAAGAATTGTTGGGCTCAAAGGGATCAAAGTAAAGGAAAGAAAGAGAGGTCATGTGGTAAAGAGAGGATCTTGCAGAAGAAGAGGTTGGAAGCAAAGCATGGATGAGAAAAGGGCCAGGAATATGGCAACACAACAGAAAATATTCACATATATATTCTACATAAATACAAGTTTCAATATTAAGTGAAACGTAGCCACAGAAGCCATAAAGCTCCTACAGCAGCTGTTTTCCCAGCAGACATGGTGAAAATAAAAAATAAACACAGAGACTTAGCCAGACCCATTTACTTTGGTGAATGGCTTTCCCACCACCAATCACCTCAGCAAGGTGTGTGCTGGTGCTTTGGGGATCTTCCCAAGAGATGTGCAGCATGGTTCAAACTTTTCATTATTATTATCTCTTTTTTTTTTAATCATATTTTAATCATATTTATGATTTAAAAATTGTTATCAATTTTAAAGATTGAGGAAGCATGGATTCCTGAGAGCTCAGGACCCCTTTTTCCCTACAAATGACATAGGGATAACATGCTATGAAAATTCCCCATAATAAACTGTTCTGTTTCTGTAATATATGTTCATGAATCATATGGAACAATGGCTCTGCTTTCAAACAACTATATAAATACTTCATATTACTTCAGTTATCAATTCTGATTCCATTAATTTAACCCAATCAAAGAACAAATAGGACACACACGTTCTGTAGAAACAGTCATAAATGCTACCTTGAAATGTCCCATTTCAACTTTTGTATTTTATATAAAAGTTCATTTCCACTGGCCAAAAATACCTGTTTCATATATTTGCGTCTACTTGCTTGTGTCTAGCACATATAATCCTCTTTCCATGATAAGTAAATGAGCAATGTAGAAGGGTAAATAATACCAGATTTTAAAGACAGCTAAAATATTATATAGGGCAGCTGGTTTAGTAGTGATTAAAACAAAGTTACAAACAAAAAATATTAAGTAATTATTTACAACAGGTCAAAAGAACAACATTAAGTAACACCTAAAGAGATGAGAGGGTTGCCACAATCAGGAAAGCCCATTATAAACAAGGGTATCACACAAAAAAAGGGAGAACAGAGTCTTAGTACCTGGCTAGACTATGGGGCAGGGGGGGAGGGGAAGCAAAAAACCCACACACAGTGGAATAATGGTCTGAAGCTGCAGTAGTTACATAAACATACAGAGGACTTTTAAAGGCATAACAGTAAATCATGAAAAGAATGCTTGACTTGTTGACCAGGGGACCAGAACAGTAAGGATAAGACAGGGTTATTTTCATGAGCTAAGGATGACTGCATAACTCCAAAGCGAGGGAATGAAGAAAGCCACAAGTGGGCTGGACTAAGTCATCCTTACAAAATCAAAACAAAGTATTTTATCTTTATATCACACTAGAGGGTATTTGTAGGGTAAGGCAAAGTATAAATATTTAGCTGTACCAGCAATAACTGTTCATGTTATTACTGCAGTTTGGGGGCAGGGGGAGGAATCACGTCATGCAATTGATGTAATTCCGCAGTGCCTGTGACTGTGCTGCCAGTAAGAACTTTCCCCTTTTCCAAGAGGCCAGTTCGGATGACTCCAGTGATTTTTCCTGACATCATCTTCCTTCTTTTTAAAATTTATGTAACATAACCTTATTTTGTGCTGCTCCAGCAGTGCAGGAGAGCCAGAAAGCTCTCCTATTGGGCAGCTGACCGTCCGTCCATATGGGGAAGCCCTAGGCTGGCAAAGAGCTGGCTCTGTCCCAGGCTCCAGCAGGGTAATAGGTGTAGTTTATGTGAAAGCAAGCATGCCTGAGAGGTGCGGGACTCCACTGCTCTCTGAGCAGTTCCCTGACTGCCCTAATCATGCAACGGCAAGGCAAAGCAGGCATCTGAACCATCATTACTAAATGTACCGGAGGATCTACATCAATAGATCAGTACTAAATCAACCTAGACATGTACCTACAATAATTCATTAAATAAAAAGCTAAATATATCCATTTCTGTTCTTGTGGTTCACCGGTCGTGTTATGTTCACTGCTCCGGACCCCAGGATTTTCAGAATTTTAAAACATATGAAAATTCAGCCCAGCTATTTCAGAACTTGACAAAAACTCGCTTGTATTTTATCTGTAATTTCTCACTATACACTTACCCTTCCTGTGAAAGTATTATTTTATGCTTAGAAAGCATCATCCATTTCAGGTCTCAAAATACTTCATACATATTGATAAACAAACATTCACAAAACCTCAATAACGCAATAAAGTGTTAAGGCCATTTTGTCTCTTTGTAAACTGAGGCCCAATCTAACCGACTTCTCTAAAGTCCCACAAGAACAGTTAGGAGTTTAACTCAAGACTCCCTAATCCCAGTCGTCTTTATTAAATACAGGAGCAAGAAAAACCTTCAGGTTTTTTGCTAGCAATATAAAACATTTTCCAATGTGTTACCATCTTTATACATGTAGTATCAGGTAATATGGGCATGCAGCCTCACTGTTTTTTTCCAAGTCATAAATGATGAAAGGGTAAAACCCATAGAAAAATTAGGAAAATACCCTTAGCAGCCAACACAAGCAATGCATAGGAAGTGCTGTAGGCAATTGGGTTTAGAAGTATAAACATCACATTAGTAGACCCATGAGATAGCATGATGTAGCCACACCTGGAGAGTCACTCTCCTATTCCCCTCCCAACCCACTAATGAAAACAAGTCTGAAGCCAAAATGTGAAGATTCAACTATACAACATCATTTTTTTGTCTCAAAGGCTAACTCCATCAAACAGATGTAAAGTAAGCTGGATTCACTTCAGCCAAAATATGATTCCACTTGAAACAAGATCGAGTTCTGTCTAGAAGACCTTGGGATTTTACTAGATGCTGTAAATCTGTTCAGCAGCTGTGGGTGGCACCAGTTTCACAATAAAATGGACTATGGAATAAGTAGGAAAAGTCCTAGGTAAAATAACTGAAAGCTGAACAATGAAACAATCATCAATCATTCATGGCTCTTTCCTGTAGGAAACATGTGCCCCTATTATCTGGATATCACAGTGAAATATTGGCATTAGTAACTGGCTCACAAAATAACAGGCATTTTCATTAGCTAATCATCTTTCCAAAAAAACAAACAAAAATAACCCCCCAAAAAACAAACCACCCCACAACAACCTTTTCCCCAAGAAAACTGGTTAAAGAACAAACAGTAAAATAAAATAAAAAACCTACAGAAAATGCTCTAAATATTTGATTGCATCAAAAAAGTAAATGTCTATATTCCTGTAACTCTGAGCATGTAAAGGTCTCCAGCAGCTGTTCTAGCTAATGGTTAGCAAATTAATCCTAGGAGACTGTTGGTGAGGGCAGGGGCGCACAGCAATGTAGACAGTGGAAACTCACCTGTGGGTGCTCCACCCAAATCATAATACAATTTATTCTAACACAGGAAAGGCAAACTGGCCTTTGGCTTGTGGTCTGTATTAACCTCAACAGCACACAAACTACTGCAACAAAGAGTCCCACTACAGGGGTCACGTCTAATTGAATCTAGCTGAAGAAAGTTGGGTGTTTGATCCTAACGAGGCAATAGCTCACTGATCATCAGAGCATCTTCCAGCAAGAACCTTACAGTTGATGATTCAGTCACCCAGAGGGTTGCAAAGTACATGTTTTCCAGTCACACCCCTGCAAATACCATGAACTGTAGAGGAGAACCCCCGTCACGAAGCTGCTGCTAGTCTGATCTGTGGCACAGAGCTAACGCCCACCCTTTGCATCCCTTTTATGAGCCATTCCTGCTCACCTCTTCCTCTTTGCTACACACCCCCACTCTTGTACCTCTTCCAGAATAATTTCATTTGTCATGAGTACTTAACCTGCCTCTGTCAGAATAATCTAAAATAAAGTATTATTAAACTGTTTCTACACCAGTACGGGTCATTTTAGCAGAACCAGAGTAGAAAGCACAAAATCACCCCTGGCATACCTGGGGGAGGAAGAGGAAAGGCAGAGACCAAGGGAGAAGCAGGCTGGGACGATGATTCCTTAATCTCACTTAGCTGCATTTCATCTAATTATAGTCTCAGTAGCCCTGACAGTGAAAGGTGGAGCTTCTGTGAAGACTTCCAAGCATGGTTCTTTCTATCTATCTGACTAGAAGAACCAACAATCCGGAGCTTGGGCTGAATAAATCATAGGGAAAAAAGGGAACCCAAAATACCCCTGCTGTTGTGAAAAGAATGCATATTATAAATATGGCTCCCAAATGGGAAAAGAAAACAAACCAAAACCAAAGACAAGCATGTAAGTCAAGTTCAGCAGAAAACTATTTCACAGCTGTGACAAGTTTAGAAGAAATAATGCACGATTTCAAAATACTACTTTTCAGTGCAATTCCCTACACAAAAATTGCCTTCAGTGCATGCAAAAGAAAAAAATCGTGTCAACATAAATCGTGCCAGAGAGCTGAAATTTTGGAAATTATGATCAACATGTCAATGTACTTTTCCAAACCGTTAGGAGAATGTTATGGATAAACTTTGGAGCATTCAGTCTGTCTAATCTGCTTACATCCTCCAACATGGATTTAAAATTCACACAGACTCCAAACACCCAATTGTGCCACAGTGAACCCAGTGAACCGCATCCAAGATTACAACTGGCCTTTTTGATTTGTTGCCAGTAGCACCGGTTCCTACCCTGCACTTTTTGTTTACTAATATTTTTCAAACAGACTGCAGTCATACCAATAAATATGTGCTTTCTATGGCCACAGTCCTGCTCCCTAAGAAGTACCCATGACATAGAACACCTTCAAAAACAAGTCAGAGGCTGTTTGGATAAATTAAGGACATGCTGTGAAGGATCCTTGATAGGACTGCAGTAACTTCCATGCTCCGCAGTCCTCAGTCTCCTCTAGAGGGAGTCCACTAACTGCTCTAAGGAATGGAGAACACTGTCCAGGAGACTGCACAATCCTTTGACCTCATTCTGCCTTTCTTTCTTTGACTTTTCCTCTGAAGAAGCTGCATGATTTTGCAGAAAGGGTATGATTATCGGGTTTGGTTTTCTTCAGAAGTTACTCACCAGTAAGACTTTTTGCATTATGTTGTCCGTACTTGGCCTCAAACAGGCAGCTTTACTATCACAAAAACAAGTAGATTTAACAATGTCTGTGGATTGAAACCACAACCTATTCAATATGAACCACACTCAGCCACCACTTGGAGAAAATTTTAAGACTCAACTTCTGAAGGATTCATTCCAGAGCTGCATATGCCTCAGCAGACAGAAAAGACCATCCTTTGAAAGCTGAGCTCAACATAAGTACACCCCATCATGGCAAGAGAAAGTGATCTTCCCTGTACTGAAAAGATTTGTTAGCTTCACCACTGAAATCTGGTCCGAATCAGAAAAATCAGAACTTAATCTAGTCTTACAAACTTCATGTGGTCAGACTCTGCTGCCTTCTCTGCTCACAGTGGAGGGATGTATGTGAGGGAATTAGGCTAGGACTCCAAAAATAAGCTAGCTTTTTTCAAAGCAGGGGTGTATTTGTTTCCCTAAAGCAGCACAAAGAGACATGAATGCCCATGCTTGATTGCTCAATGCAATACTTCATTTACATATCTGATATCTCAGTTAAAGTAGTTATATATATCTTTTCTATTAAGACACACAGACACCTAGTATTGAAAGAAAATACTTGCAACAGGAAGAAAACACTAAAAGATTCTTCAAAAATTGGACTCCTATTCTCTCTAGCAAGTAAGAACATTTCACAGGCTAGAGGAAAAAAAAAAATCAAATTAGAGCCGGGAATGCAACAGCACTTTCAAGAATCGCTACTTATATCAACAATTCCTATCCCTACTCTAAGTACAAAGTAATCCATTACTTCTCAATAGCAGTACCAGACTACTTCCTACATTGGCCAGTAAAAACTACAATCAAGGCTCCTCCTCATTTTCCCTCATTCATCTTTTATTTAGAGAACAGTGGCCTTCAAGTGTCTGTTCTTCTCCTTATGCCATTTGCTATAGAGGATATAACTCATGGAAGGAAATAAAAAGGTGCTTTACTTTCCCCTATAGGTACATAAGGCAAGAAATGACCTAGTCCTACATATGCTATATATTACAAAGCCGTTATGCTTGCCCTAAGTGTCTCTTTTTTTTCTTTTTTACTTTTTTTTAACACCATATGGTACTATTTATCTTTGCGGGTACAAATAAAAATAAAGACTTCTTGAAACCACATTTGATTTATTCCTGACCACTGTAAAATCAGTAATAGAATACACTGTCAAACCACTGGCATGGAATGTGAATAATGTCTATCCTGCATTCTGAATTCCCTCTCACACAAACACACACACGCAACTACATTAAAGAATGTGAGGCAAGAAGAAAGAGTCACGTTGAAGTTACGATTCACTTTATGCAACTACTGCAAACACCAACTACCCAAGCAAGTTTCACAAATTCAATTGTTCTAATACAAGGTCTCAAAGCACTGACAGTGATGGGCCAGAGGACAATGAAACCTAGAAATATCCTAGAGGAAAAAACCACACTGTTCCAAAAAGAAGTGATTTAATATTTCAACACAAGCACTGCAATGGCTGGCCAATTAACAGTACTACCTAGGTTACTAGCAGCTACCATCCAAAAGAATGAGAGAGTAGGGGAACGAAAGCACCAAAAAAAACATACTTAAACCAAAGTGTTGGCTCTTCCAGCACTTACCAGTCAGAAAGTGTTTTCAGAATTAGACCCTAAACTACTAAGGTTCTTCATCAAGGTAGCAAATTATTCATGAATCCACAATATTTTAAAGCTTTGTAGCTGAATATTCATATTATCCCAAAGTGCTTAGATCACTTCAAATGGGCACATGGGAAATTTGTGATGCTCAATTTGTGGTTAGTTACTAATGCAGCAACATTTTGCATTAATGAAACTCCTGATGCGCATTAATTACTGTACTGGCTCGTAACACATTTTTGTGCCTATTAGTTTGCTAATCTGTAGAATAAAAATAATCACATATGACTTGTGTGAGTAGGGAAATGTAAGGGACAGCTCATTTGAAGTTAGAAAAAAAGACTATATTAAGAAACCATGCAGTTTCTCACCAGTGTCTCTTGTGCATGAGAAGATACCATTAACAAAATGCATCAGCACATCTAAGTTCCTAGAAATGAACTTACCTTTGAGTCCCTAGAAATTGCTGTGATCTCAGTTGTTCAGCCACATACAAAGACGCTGCTGTTGCCAGTAGTTCTCTTCTTTCAAGATCTGTCAACTTGTGTCCTAGTTTTCAGAAATTAGTTTAAAAAAAAATAAGTTAAGATACCACGGACTACACAGACAAAAAGTAACAACTACCCACACTGCTCAGTCCTTATATATGAAACCTACATTTTTTTCACTCCAAATTAAGATGAGGCTTAGCATAGCAGACACTCTGAGTTTCAGAGTTTAAATTGCATGTTTTCATACAGATCAGCCCTACTGCTAACCCTGGTACCTCTGTTAAAAACAATTTGACAACTGAAGAAAAAAAAAAAACTGAATGATGCTGCAGCATCTTGTTTTCGTTACGGAAATGTCACTGGTTGACATACTGTGTCTCATGCTGGTAAGGAATCCATCTGTACATCAGAACTTACTCAAAATATACAGCATTCTTCCTCAGTACTTTACCTTGCAAAGGCTACAGATCTTCCAAACAAAAGGGATAACGCAACAGTATAAATGCCAAAAATAAACTGGGATAAAACTGCTCGTCAACCCTGGGTCATTTAGTGCCATTTGTATAAGCATTAGTTTGCAACTAATGGAGTCAAAGTCATTTTTGGCACTTCGTAAGCAGAAAATGGCTCAAAGTAACCTACAGTCTGAAGGCAGGAAAGTTAATAAAGGTTTGGACAAAAAGGTATGCAAACCAAGGTGGTTGGAAATGTTTTTTCTCCCAGCCTGGTCTTGTTCCTGAAAGTGAAGGTTAAGAAGGAATTCAATTGTCCACTCAGCAGGCTAAAAGACAGAGCACAGTGACAGAACTTTGCCCTCCTGACCTTTAGGTTAGAAACCGCACAACACAGATTTGGTATGAAGAGCTGGCAAATAGGTGGCCAAGACTGGTGTCACCAGAGAAGCAGAACAGTCAAAACTGATGTGAGAGTGAGCAGTACAGGACAAGTAAAGTACTCTGTCCATAAGGCAGTGGCAGGAAGTTCAAGTTGACATAGAAGAGGACAAGAAGTGCAAAGCTGAATTGTCATGGAGAAAAAGAGGCAAACTTTACCCCAGGAGAGAGATTTTGCACAGATGAAATCAAGAGTGTTTCAAAAGTCAGACAGGAGTATAGCACAATACATAATGTTAAAAAAAGATCAAGGTTAAGACTGAACGACTTAGCTAAACTCAGTTACAACACAGCTCTCAAGAAGTGCTTTATGTGTATATCACAGCAAATGCCACCATCTATTGCAAGTACAGATTTCACATGAAGGAATGGGGAAAGACAGGGGGAAGGGGTTCAGAAAGCTGTATCTCCCTGAGCAACTCTGCCCAGGGGGGCACTCCAGTCCTGCAGCAGAGAAACAGTTAACACAGCTCCCTTCCACATCTCCACTCTCCCATCACCTCCACCATACTGCATGTAATGCTAATTCACATTCCCCAGTACTGGTCACTAGCAAGTGACAATTTCTATCAGTAGCATAAAATAAGACTAATACAATCCTCAAGAAAACCCAGAATGGAGGCCTCTGAAATGGACCGGAGCACACTTTACAGTAACAAGTGCACAATTTCAAAACAGGACATGTTCTGCACAGGACACACCATTCCACTGGGCATATTAAATATGGGTAGGTAAAGAGGCTGCTTAGAGTCCACCTCAGCAATGCAATCAAGCCGCACGGATGGAAACACAAGCATTACAGTTTCAGCTAACAGTACAAAGGAGCTGTCACAGGCCATAAAATGTAAATTTAAAAATAACAAAAGTCAGAAAATCTGCATCAATCTATTTTTAATTTAGTCCACATCAATGTATTCTGGCTAAAGACTACTGCAACTTCTTTTGCTTAGTGTTTATTCATCTGCCTTGAAACGGAAACTGTCTTCGCTCTTAACAAATGAATGCAGAAATACAAATGTTGAGAGGTTGAGGAACTGACCTGAGAAACAAACTTGATCTTTCCTTTGCCAGTTAGTACAAAAACTGATTGCCAAGCGAAAGTCAAAAAATGCTGAACTTTTGTACTATTTGTGTATACAGACACACATATGTGTACATATAAGCCTTACATAATTATACAACGCAATAACATCAACTATCTGGCTCTGAAATGTGCCAATTTTCCAATTGTTTACACACAGTGAAGAAGCTCTGAGATTATTTTTCCAAAGTGCTGTATCTAAAATTGATGATTTGTTTACATGTCTCAGCTAAAGATGTATCAGGAATCTATCCTAAAACCTTTGCTTTTCAGTCACCCTGCCTAATACCCATGACAAGTCCATGTGACCAAAACTGCATGTTTCCACCTGCTCCAACACACACTGGTAATATCAACTCATATAAAGGAACAAGGTAAACCCAGGAAGATCCCAATATGAAGGTTTTATTGCACGACCTTCATCTTGGATGAAATCAGTAACTGCTTTTGCGCTTGCTGTGCTGCAACAACTATTTTCTCCCTGTATCTTCAATAAAAATCAAACTCCAAATAGTGAACAAAGGTCAATAATTTGAAACAGGTTAACAACTGATCAACAGTTACATTCACCACTTCACTATCACAAACATGAAAAAAAAAAATATCTGCTTTCTCTATTTGTCACTATTTGTATTAGTTGTGGCACAGACGTGACAAGCAGAAAACTAGTCATGTCTGTAGTATCCAGTGTGGGATTTCTGGGAGATAATATAAACTGTTAACAAGAACATACCAAAATTAGGTTTTGGTCTTTGGCAATAAAGATACAATACTACCACAGAATGTCCTTAGCATAACTTTGGAGGCATACATCGGAAACTTGATTAAAGGCTGCTTCCTAAGGGTGGCAGTTTACCTTTACTACACAAGACAGACTGCTGTCAGTACTGCCTCAGTTCCCTGAACTCCAGTCCCATCTCCCTTGCCTTTTGCTCTTGCTCTGCTGCTGTGCTCAGCAGAATTTTAAACAGTTTTGAAGTTAAACTTTCAATTACATTACTTTATTTGGAAATACACAGATGTTCCAGATTGTGATACCTTTGTTTCACTTCAAGTATTACTTTACTTTAGAAGCTACCCTTCAGGATTTCAACTGGGTGTCTTGAGGTATAAGTTAATATTCACAATCAATAAAGATATAACAACGCAGCCTTTCACATTCACCATGCAGAAGACTAATCTTAAAAGCAACAAAGCTACCTCTGGGGCATTCGTCCAAGTGCTGCCATGACAGGGTATGAAATAAGTAAGTAGCAAAGGTTCCCCAGCTTCCAACATGGAAAGTTCTGCCATTGCTCTTTCCTACTCTCATCGCTGCAGACTCCTGGGCTACACGGAGATTTTGTCTCCACCATCAAATGTGGAGCTGGTGGCTTCCAAATCTCTCTGCTCAACCTGGGATATACTTCTGCATTACCACTATCATCACTGAGCTGAATTATATAAGGTGAACACAAAACAGGATTAATGGCTATAAAATTAAGTCACGAGTAAAGGAGTGGAAGCACTGTTGTTCATATTATTTAAAACTAGACCGCACGCATCTAGTACTACTAAATGACAGAACCCTGGTCAGAAAGAAGGCAAGGAAAAAGTGTTTCTCTCATTTCCCTGATGTTATGATTGCTTAAATCAATATTATCCCTGTATCCCCCAAGCCGAGTCAAAAAGGTTCATGCAATTACTTTACATAACCAACTTCAAATTAAATTACATAAAAGGTCATTTTTCCCATAACAGTCTCATTTGCATTTTGTCCTAGAAACGTGTTTCCTACTATCAATTGGGGGGGGGAGCAGAATCAAAATCAAACAAGCCCTGGTTATGTGCCCTGTTACTTAATACTTGAAAACTGACTGTTTTCTGATTGGGAAGAATAAATATTAAAAGCAAAATGGGTAAGAGACAGTGCAATGCGTAATTCAGATCCATATCAACACAGGCAACGTTTATATCAATGCTAGGTTCTGTTTTGGCTTAAATTTCTCCCCAATGGATTTTTAAGTTGACCATTAGAAATTGCATGTATACCAAGTAAGCAGAAAACAAAGTTGGATGTTATTAAAGAGTTTAATTTCTTCTGAAGTCCAGCTGAGCTTTGCTCCATCCATGGCAAAAAAAACAGACAATATTGTCTGCATATGCAATCTCAAACCATTCAGAATAGCGAAGAAGTATGTCTCTCAGAGAGCCTGCAATCACTTGCAAGATTGATGCTACAGCATACAGAAAGGAAACCTCTACTATTTTGAATTATAAAGAGATTAGTGACAGACCAAGAAATGTTACTTAGCTTCACCTGTCAGAAAGAAGAAAGACAAACAAGCTGTTCAATCAATTTTTATAATCCAGTAGCTTCATAAAATTAAGACAAAAGTTAGATTCCAGTGTGCAGAAGATGAACGGAATCAACAGCAATCATTCTTTCCCTTCTAACAGTAACACAGTCAGGAAAAGCTGCATTGCCCCCTCCAGTGAATAACAGAAGTCTCCAGACTTATATTTAAGTCATATCTACAGTCCCAATTCACCTAAAAAGTGTTTTCATTCATAACAGAATCATGGAATGACTGAGGTTGAAGGGACCTTGGGAGGTCTTTAGTTTATTCAGTGTGCCCCAGCTGGGTTGCTCAGGGGTTTGTGCAGTCAGGTCTTGAAAGTCTTCATTTTATGACCACTGTCTCTTGCTCTGCTTCTGTGCAACTCACTGAAGAGCCTAGCCTCATCTTCTTGGGAACCCCCTCAAAGGTACGAGAAGGCTGCCATTAGGGCCACCCTAAGCCTTCTTGTTTCCAGGCTAAACAAGCCTGGTTCTCCCAGCCTCTCCTCACAGGTCCTCTGTTCCAATCCCACCGGCACCCTGGTGGCTCTTCGCTAGACTTACTCAAGTTTATTGACATCTTTCTTACATGCGTAAGGGGTTAAAACTGAGCACAGTATTCCAGAGGTGGTTTAATAAGTGTTAAGCAGAGTAATCATTTCCTTCAACCCATATAATTATGACAAACACAATGTATCCAAAAGCCTTCACTTCACACATAGCCTTTGGAACCAATACACAATTGCATGAGAGGTGCTTCCTCTTTCTTCCTTTCTGTATTAGAAATCAGTTAGCATAAAGGATTGTCCATCAGAACTGCTGCTCTTCCTCTCCACCCAAATGAGGTAAACATCCTAGAAGAGGAGAAGTAAAGGATTCTTTGTCCTTTTTTCCCCTGTGTTTTGGTACAACTTCTGTAATAATCTCTTGGAAAATATCCCATTTCTCTTTGCGCAGGATGCCTCTCCCATAAAGACTGACCAAGCATTTGAGACATCATTTTACACGCAGGAAGAGTGGACCATTTAAAAAATATCTCGATACTGAAACAGTTATCCAGGAAAAGATTAGCTGTGAAACAGACTGAACCACAAAGAATGCTCCAAATGAACAGGGTACTAACCCAAGGATCCTCAAGTTTAACTTGTTCTTTGTTCAAAGACTCCTCGTGGATCTTTGACAAAAAAAAGAGAGATACTTTCTGTGCCTATAAAATAGGGATAATAGATAGTATATTGCTTTCTCACCAGTCAGGTTAGGAAGTACAGAAGCATCTGGAAGCTATAGAAGGACAGCTCATCTGACAATACTCTATCTAGTAGTATAGACTACTCCTGCAAGCTTGGTAAACATTTTTATTCTGTGAGCAAAGTGCTTGGAGCCCACTCTAAGACAGAAGTATCTGTGCCACCTGACCTAATCGATGTTGCTGCACTCACCCTCAGATTCACACTCCCAAAACATGCCTGTGTGCTCAGAGCAATAACTCACTCCAGCTGACCCACTGCCAGCTGTCATTCTAGTCATCCATCCCTCATATAGACAACAGAGGCGTACGACAGCAGCTGTTTTCCCACACTAATCATATGCTGAGCAAGGTTAGTTTCAGCACAGCAATATTTTAAAATAACTTGCAATAAACAAACTGGTTTTGTTAATGAATGCTTATTTAAAGAAAGGAAGAAAAAGAGTTAAAGCCTAATCATGGAAACTACTAAACATTCCCATTCCAGATGTAATTTGAAGTGGGCATCACAGGTTAATGGAAAAGCTGCCAAGGTATTTCTAATAATTAATTTTTTCTTAACCTATAGTAAAAGCCTTCTAATAAAGGACTTATAATGAAACCCTTGAATATGAGACTGGAAAACAAAGCATCTCTTATTTTACTCTTCTTTAGTAAGACTAAACTTGATGTTTCTATTTGAAGAAAAATGCACATAAGAAATGGGCCAGTACTTCATGCAGTCACCAGAAAGAACACAGCCAACATTCATTACTTATCATCAGTGTAGACCAACAGTGGCAATTGTGTAGTTTACAAAAGAAACATACCAGACTGTGCTCAAGCACTAACATAGCACATACCTTCATTGAAATTTTTTTTATTTCTTAAGTTTTCCAAATTTAAAACACTGTTGGTATGGATTCCTACTGTTAAGGGCACATATTTCTAGGTGTTTCCAAAGACACTTTGGCTACACATTACTCTAATTTTTCAGATTATCCCAGACCTTTTTTACAGTTACATGTCTTTTATAAATAATACCAAGATATATGAAGCTACTTAATGTTCAAATCCTCCTAGCAAATCGTACCCTAGGTATTTAGTTGAAACGAGTAGAGGACTTACATTGCTTAAGTTAATTTGCCTTTGTTTCTCTTGCTGAGCTTCTACCCATCATCTGCCCACCACCCTTGCTTGCCTTTAGCAGTTCCCATTTGAGTCTGCATTTGCAGAAATATTTTTCAGTTTAAAAAACTATCCTCTGATTCAACTCACTGACTTTTTTTTAAGCCAGAAGGGTCTGATCCAGTGCAAACAACATCATTAAAAGGGTTCTCAATTACTTCAGTGAGCTTTGAATCAGTATTCATGAATAAGTAGTCTTGACCCGAAATACAAATGCTTTGCAATAATGATATCTGCATGTTTTTATCATTAAGAAGGCTACTGTATGCTTGTATTTGATACGTGGAAGGAGAAGAGCAAGACTTTTCATCCAGCAGGAACAAAGTCTAGTCATTTCACATGCCATTCATTAGTTTCTATGATGAACTGTGACAATCTCTCTTCTTCTGTCTTCTGGTGTCTAGAGCAAAAGCTCACCTTTAAGAATGTGTTAATACAATATTACTGTTTACCTCAGACTGGGACACTAATCAGCCATTTATATGTGTGTACGTGCACACAAATATGTGCATATACCGTTCAAGTCAGATGGCCCCAAAACAAGTTTCCTGTCATCCTGCAATTTGCGGACCAACAAGTAATTAACTGATTACATACAGGTTAACATTGCAATACAAAATATTAAAACAAGAATAAAAGAAAAAAAGATGAGAGTGCCTTTCCATAGTCAAAAATACAACGCAAGGGGTCTCCTGGGTCAGCAAAACTGATCCCAGCTTCTTACAAGTGACCAAGGGACCCAACAGACACATTATCAACACTAAGGGTAGGATGGTTTATGTTTCTATTGTTCCCAGTTGTGTGTCAGGTGTGGCTGCCTTTTCACAACATGGTATAAACCTATCTAACATCTTACGTCCTCGCCTTTCTCCTCCATTCCCTTCTCCCCATTCCTAGCCACTCACTTTGCACATCTGCTGAAGTTCACCAGATTCCTTCATGAACTATGTCAACCCAAGAACTCTCAAAAAACTACCCCAACAAAAGCAGTAACGATAAAAAATGCACGTTTATAGTGGCTTATGGAACTGAATCCACTCAGGAAAGGGACTAAATAGTCCTAGAACCATCAAAGAGACAGGACATGGGATTCTGTATTAAAGGGCCACGAAAGGGAGACAGACCAGCTAATCAGCAGCACTGAGCTTTCAGGGCAGATCAGAGTACCCTCAAGTCTATGCTGGATGAAAGCCAGCTGAGTTACCTGAAGATTAGTTAAGTACATCTTAGCAAAGACAAAAAAGGAACATTTGAGCTTCAACCATCACAAGCTTACTGCCACCCAAGGTGACTAATTCCTGTTGCTGTGGTCTCAGTGGGAGCCAATAATAAGATGGATGCAGTAATACCACATGTAGGACTGTATCACATAGAGTTGCCAATTACATCATGACGTAAAGTAGTTCTGGTGCAAAGAATATTCATCCACAAGCTCACACGCTGAGTCCTGAGGTAATAAAAATCTGTTCTGCTCCTTAATGGGACTAGAATTTGGCAAGGTGCCAGGCATGTCCAGTGACAGCCAGTCTGGCAGTGTTGTCTCCAAAGTGGGATGAGGATTGTGCCACATTGGATTAATGATGAACGGGGGAGAAAGGAATCTCCATAAAGGACCCATGAATGATCAGCTATAAGCATTGTTTGGTTTTTGGTTGGTTGTTTTTGGGGTTCTTTTTTAAATAACGAAGAAGTTCTGCCTGATGAATGCCAGCTGAGGTGCGAGGCCTGTATGGAAGGACAGAGCCTCTGACCACACAGGTCAAGAAAGCATCTGCAGCAGTTCGGCTGCGAGAGGAGATAACCTTTTAAAATTTGATCCTTGTGAAAGGAAACCAATCTATTTGTTTACTTACATTTCTCTACCTACTGTTGTTATGCATTTTTAAAACTGAGTTGTTTGGGATGTTGTAAAGAAACATTTGCATTTGTGTTTACGTTAACCTAGTGTAGGAGTTCATAATTTCAAGGTGATGCCCGTTATTGTGTGTAATGAGCATTAAGACCAGGTTCCTGAAATCATCTGATAAAATGCCAGATCCTCCAGATAATGCTACAGTGAATACAAAGGGTCCCAAAAGGCAATTCTAAAGATGCTGCACAAACTCACTGGAGAAACAACAGTGTTGAGTAAAGAGAAACCTTATCTTCAGTTAACAGTAGAAGTACTGTCTGTAATGAAACACAAGAGCATGGTAGAGCTGAATTGATGTTTATTTTATATATCACCTACAAATTGTTTTTCTTGACTTTGGATGTACTGCCTTTACTATTTTGTCACTAGGAGTAGGTATTTCACCTTCTTGAAAGTAAAGACAGTAACTGTTTCAATTATATTATGCATTATTTAAAAATCCTAATTGCATGTATGTACAGATACATTTGAGGGGGGAAAAAAGTAAGGACTGATTGGGGAACATGTCAGCCTATAAATATAAAGGAATAATAATCAGAAACACTACCGCTCAAGAAAAAAAAAGAAATATTCCCAAATGGAACAAACCTTTAAAACCATCAGGATAGATTTCGGGAAGGAATTTAGTGCTGATGTCTCCTTGAACAAAACGTGGATGGATGATCACTTCTCGCAGTAAAGAAATATTGTGAGCCACACCTGAAAACAAAAATATCAATACAAAATCAGGTAAACATATTAATCCCAATTACAGTAGGAAACAACTTACAAAACCATGAGCTCTTATGTTTGTGGAATAAATGCTTGTTTACAACTTCGAGACCACAATACTGATGTGATCAATGCAGATTTACCAGTTTTGTTCCACTCCTGCCTCAAGGCACCCCCCTTAAACAGTCAGTTTAATTAAGAAGTAAACATTCCAAATTTTCTCCTCATCAAGACTAATTCAAACACCTAGTTAAGTCAATGACAGCAACCACAACCAAAAGAGTTTTGGTCTAGTCCCAGCAGACGTAGGCAAGACCAGAGTCATCTCCTTGAAATGACAGATTAGTCATGACTGCATGTATCAGCTCAATTCCAATGAACCCTGCTCTACCTTGTCAATCTGCCACCTTATACACGCACACTCCTGGGGAAGATATGCGCCATGTTAATCCCCAATCACAACAATGAAAGATAGTAAAAAGTTTTATCACTTACATAAAATTTTATAACTTTTTAATCATTTTAAAGTCATAACAGACTCCTGTAAAACTTACAAAACAAAGAAATATATCGCTTGCTCTGTAAGTACCTTTATCCAACCCTGTCCGGCCAATTCTTTTATCGAATGCCCTGTTCACCCTTTAGCACCACTCCATGACCCTGCCAGGCATATAGCCGCCCCACCCCAATTTATTTCTTTAATTAAAAAATTAATTATCATAGAGTCCTTATAGCCACCTTTGTCCTTTAATTTCTTTGAATATTATACTTTTCTTTTTTCTTAATTTCTTCATCTCCTTTCATTCCACTTCTCAGACTGTCTCCTTTCTTTTTTTTGTATTTTTCCTTCCCTTCTTTTCACCTTTTTGTACCAAAGAAAGACACTTCTAACAAAAATAATCTAAAGCTACACAGCAAAAAAGATGCTGCCACTGTCAGTCCAGTAATTGCACACAAAACAGTAAGTCATCAACCCCTTCCTCACAGATGAGTAAAAGATTAATTTGTTTTCTCAGAGAGGGAAGGAATAAAGCATATCCCATTTCCAGCATAGGCTGGAAAAAACATAATCAGGAGCTGGTGTCAGCACAAGATATGTAGTCAGGATAGTTAACACTGGAAAAAAGATTGCCTAGGAAAATATTCCCGAGTCAGTGAAAAGAAGTTTAAAAACAGGTTGAAGAAACATCTATCGGAACGCAGATATATTTGGTATACCTTAGTTCAGACAGTGGGACTAGATGACTTTTTGATATCCTTCAAGCTTTATTTTTTCTTTGAATTTAACTGGGCTGTGTAACTAAGTAACTTCATGCTAAACTGAACTTTGCCAGAAGTAGTTGCAGTTTAGCACTGAATATGATGGTCATTAAAAGTTATTTCACTGAAACAGTAAATACAAAGAAGTCTTTATAGGAGGTAGGAGAGGAAAGGACATGCTAAAAAATCCCCAAGGAAAAAAAGCCCAGACAGTTTAAATTATCTTTTGCTTACTGCACTCCAAAAAATTTCGAAAGAGAATATACTTTCTCTTTTGGGAATACCACACAGGTCATTTCTGAAAAGGAAACTTTAAAATTATGCAGGTAAGAGAAAAACATCATCTTTATCTCAACTCTCTTCTCAATTTTGGAAAGAGATTGTAAAGAAAAATTTGAAGAGCCACAACCGTTCAATCCCAATATGACTACAGACAATATGACTCATAAACATTAGTATTTCTTAAAAGAAGCTAAAATAGACATGCAATTCAAAAGCATAAACTGTAAGTGCTGGCTGCAGCTGCTGCATCCATTCCAGGTACGGATAAGTGAGGAAGCTACTACAGGAAAGAGGTTACCCAGCCTCAACTGTGCAGCGTGCACGTTCTCACCCTTCAGGAAATACAAAGTAATTCACATTCTTTCCTCCCAGCGTCAGAGGAACAGGCAACTCCAAATCACATTGCATTTGCCAGGTCACACGAACTCTGGTGTTGGATGCACGCCATGAAGTATAAAATGCAGAACACATCACAAACCAGTTTATCTTGTAAAAGTTTGTCTGTGAACCCGTATCTCTTGTAAAGCACAAGATTCTGAACTTCAACTTTAGATATGTTTACTTACAAGTTATTATGATTAATACAGTGATGACATGACTCAAAGTTATTTGCACATTTTTTTCTAGTACCTCTACTTTAAAATAACATGAATAAGAGTTCATTGTAAACTCAGGTCTCTCAACTGTAAATTAAGCTATTTGGATTTTTTTCTCTATCAAGATCTCATCAAAGCAAAGACACTAGCAGTACAGCAACTGCGAATTGCTGTAGCTACAGAACAAGATTCTTTTGCATTCCTACTTTCTGTTTTTCCAGTTTAGAGGCATGAATAACATTCTTGTTATTTTATATGCAGACCAGTTCAAACAGTTTCAAAGCTTTTTTCCCCCTACAGTCTGCTGCTGGTGTGAATTTTCAAGCTCTCTGTGTGGCCGTCACTGAAACCACTTTCAATACACGGAGTCAGAGTCAGGCTCAGCCTCACTGAATCATGAAGTCATAGCTTTAAAGACTAGTTCATGAGCCATTAAGTAGCACATTACACAATCAGTTCAATGATGACACAATAAAAATTTGACCATTTGATTAAAAGCGGATTGGCCTCCTTGCTGCCTGTGACCTAGATAGTCATTCATGGACCCTGATTTCATAAACACTGAATGAAACTCACATTGCATATCCACTAAATAAAAACATTTTCAAAAGATCTTATGCTAAATTACTGTAACTTGGAAACAAAGTCTTTCTTTGGCTGCCACACAATCCCCCCAAAATTTCCGATTTGAATAATAAGTTGAAACATCACAGAGATTTTTTAATCTATTAAGTACAGCTTCAGGAATATAATCAGACGACAAAGAGGAGCTCTTCAATGCTCCCCGACTTTGAATCGAGCATTTAAACACGCTACAATGTGTAACCAGATCATCTCATGTTTTTCTTTCCTAAACTGTCATAAGAACCCTGGTGAGATGATGGCTGATGACAGATGACAGAGCTTGGTGTCTCAACTGACTGCCCCAAAAGCCCTGAAATCAAAAAAATACCAGGAGTATCTTGATTATTTCCAACTCACGTGCATCAAAAAAATCAGAGGTCTCTGCAATGTTTTAAGCTACACAATTCCTTTAACAAGTTCAATAGAGCAGACAAGCCTAGGTGTTTGGGAAGCAATATAACATATATACTTCACATACACTAATTAAAAATTTAATACACAAGTTTCCCTTTAAAGTATCATAAAAGGCTATCTTTATCAGGCCCCATAGTCATGTGAGCAATGACTGCGTGGCTGATCTACTTCTCAAAACTGATTTGATACCTTTATGATGTTCCAAATCATGCGGCTTTAAAAAAAAAAGTCCCAGTGTCTAGAAGTTTTAGATTTGCAATTTAGCATGACCTCTGTCAAAGTTCATAAGGTCTCCATCTGTGTGTGAGTAACTGCTAGGCTGCAGAAATATGGACCCCTAGAGCAGCTTGCTCCTGACTACCTGCTGCTTCCAAAACACTGGCCAGACATTAGCCCCACACTCTCACAGGATCAAACAGAGGCTAACAGGCAGTGCTTATTTCATGCAAAGTTAGACACTAAACTGAAGTATATTGTATTTATGTTGCAGTGGTTTTCAGGGAATTTTTCTTTTTCTTGATCAGGTCTGCAGTCTGCCAGGAACAAAATCACATTTGTTAACATGACAAGCCATGACATTTCCAACAAACAAACAAAATCCTACACTATATCAATTTATTTCCCCTCCAGAAAACAAAATTTCACTTCAGCATCATTTTTTTTACACTGGTAAGACTGATGCAGAACTACAGTTACGGCTATAGTCTTCTTTTCTCTAAGTCAAAATATAATAAAAAATAATCAATGTTCCTTGTACCGCTGTTTATTTCACTTGGCTGTATTCTTCACACAATATTACATCAGTAGAAGCTCAATTTAAGATGTACTACTTGTATTTCAATTTTGACACACTATTTTCCAGAATATATTTGTAGGAGAAAGAGGAGTAGCATTTAACTTCTGGAGATATAGTGAAATTCAAAGAATCATGTATTTGTATGTTTTATATATAACACACACATATTCCTGAGGTTCAATTAATTTTCCAGTTAAGTTGTAGTTATTGCCTAATGAATACACAAGCACACTAATGACAACATTCACCATAGCTGATTAGTAACCACTATTTGAAGAAGCCCTCATTAAAAAAATAAAATACAATTATAATCAGAAGAAATTACTCCCCATACTGCCTGTCTCTTTATCTTGCCTCCTTACTTTTAAACTGTCTTCCCAATAAAACACAAAGAAGAAAAAGACAATAAAATTAATTTTATAGAAAACAAAGACTTTATAGCAGGTTTATGAGCAGGATATTACACCACATTTCTACTGACTAAAAATCAGAAATTGGAATGCCAAGGCAAAAAACCATAGGCAATGTTTTCACTATAAATATTTATTGACACTAAACATATTCAGTGTTGATTAGCCTTTTTACAGTATTAAGCTTCTGTCATCTTGACGTCTGCAAACACAAATCTGCATTTATCCATGTAAAGTTAATTGGAGTCTTACATGCCTCTCTGTAGATAAGCAGTTGAATAGACTTAACTTGCTGACAATTTCAAATTGTGCTAAGTGGAAGAAAAAGAACTTTATCTGCATACTTACTGATTGCAAAAACAACATGTGGAGTACAGTACTAGAGGTTGCTCTTTTAAAAAAGACAGTAAAGCTAAATTATCACCAATCAATTTAAATGCTGAATAAGAATAAATGCTATGAAGTTTAGGAGGCATCCCAGTTGATTTCTCTAACCAAAAAATAAAAAACATTAACCAAGCTCTGCACTGAGCATTATGAAACACTGATTATGTTACTGTCCACTTAAAACAAGAACATTATCATAGATTTGCACAGACTATGAAAACATCACATTCAATATATGAATTTTCAAAGTCCGTGATTACTACCCAGCCAGCCTCCATGTCTGCAATTCCAAAAGTTGTCATAATATCCCCTAAAACCCTCCACATTCAACTGTTTAACTGTCTTTCAAAGCTTGTGTTTTGCTTCCATTCACTTCAGAGCAGGCTATCAGCACACAAAGTCCCATCCCAAAAGCGAGAAGAAAGGCTTTTTTAGCTTTGTAATTTCAATACACAAATATTCACATAAAGTTCTCACATAGGATCAGCACAGCACTGACTCTCAGAGCTGAACATGTATTTCAATTAAAACATTATAATTCTTTCAGATATTAAAGTCTGTAGCTCACAGAAGTCATAGACCAGAATAAAGGGGGAAAAGACGGGGGAGGGAAAAGCAGATAATACATGCTAATATGCTACTGCAAACTGAAACTAAGTTTTGTACTGCATGCACTTCTGAACCTTTTAATAAGATTTAAGCAGTCCATTATTTATGGTGCTAGCAAACACGTATGACTGAATCAGCAGAATAACTGGAAGCAGAAGTTAAGTAAGCGTTGTCAAGAAGATGTGAAAGTAAATGGCCATCACCCTCTCCTCAGCCACCCCTTCACACTGAAGAAGGGCAACAGAACACCAGGACATTATATATAAGGACCATAACTAGGAGTAACAGCATTTGTCCTTCAATGCCTCCTCAGCCTGGCACACTGCATTTCTTGTAGTTTTTCACTGCCACAACTCTTCTTTCCTTAATAAAAAAAAAAACCCAAAACTCCTCTGACAAACAAAGGGCTTTATTTTGTTTCCCTTCTCCTGCACCAATAGCATCGCCTCCCTCTTTTACCTGATCAGCCAGTACTTCAGCTGCCCTTCCCTCTTTCTCCTCCATAGTGTGGTAGCCTATAACCCTTCCTAAACTACACGCCATATAACGTTCCACTGACAAGCTGCCATTCCCACTCCCTCCCCTGGGACTAACTTAAGGAAAAAAGGAGAAGAGAAACAGGAGTAGAATCTTCCTTCATGCCAGCATCTATGCTCCAAGCTGATGTTACCAAGCATCCTGCAATGGTCCCTGCTAGTGGTTTTGAATGAAGTTTGTTGCTTTCCCTTCTCCAGTTTTGGTTTCCACACTGACAAACTTGGGAACCTGCTGGTCCCTGTTGCAAAGGGTCCAAGAACACAGACTCTTGCAGAACTCCCAGCCCATTACCGCACTATGCAAAGGGGAGAATCCACAATTCAGTTGTACAACTTGTTGCAGCAGTTTTTTAAAGCACAACCAGGAAAACAAAGCCTG
This sequence comes from Ibycter americanus, assembly GCA_035590275.1. Classification (NCBI taxonomy): domain Eukaryota; kingdom Metazoa; phylum Chordata; class Aves; order Falconiformes; family Falconidae; genus Ibycter; species Ibycter americanus. The sequence continues at coordinate 57,674,480 of JAVJGI010000014.1, read as the reverse complement.
TTTTATTCTTTTTTAAGAACAGACGCTACATGCTGTTTTTGTAGGAAAATTGGTTTACACACAAAGACTGTTTTGTTCGCAATACCAACGAGTGCACGTGCATACCTGCAAGGGATCAGAATACAGGAGAGTATAAAACCTACAAGTATCACCGCCATTGAGCAGTATCTTTTACGTTAAAAGACAAAATAATTCCGTAATTGATGATGTTTGGATTTAATTCAAGTTTATTGTGACAACCTTTGTACCTGAAAATTAATTTCTTTGAAACATGATAAAATACTAAAATTAAAGAGGGTTTTTTGTTGGGTGCTTTTTAGTGTGCTTACAGTTGCAAAAACTCAAGACTACAGTTCCTGCTGCCACTGTTCTGGCAGGTCTCCATTCATATCACAGAGTTAACTCCCATATTCCTATTCCCCTCAAATATTCACCACAGCTATGTACCACTTTTCCATTTTCTATTCTATGCTTGCTCTTTTACCCCGTGCTGGAAGATTCCTTCCCACAGCTGGTGGCTCTCTTATTTCCCCCTTGTTTCTACTCCTCCTTGCTCTGTCTGCTGCTTACTCTTTCTTCAGATGCTCCTTTTTCCATTCTTCTTTCTCCCAAATGGTCTAATACACTCCTCTACCCCTGCAACAAGCAGGATCTCAACAGAGAAAAAGCTGACTTCACACAAAGACTGTTAATTTCATGTTACTGGTTTATATTTGCATCAGCTGAGAATATAAAAAGCTAACAGAGGTCGAAGGAAAGATTACAGGAATTCTCTGCACTCAAGGATATGAGCTACCTGCCCAATCAGACCTCTGCTGAACTGATAATCAGTTCTACTTGCCGCATAAATATGTTCATTTATTTTACTTAAATTGGTAAAGAGAACTTTCATACATAAACTTTCCAGAACTTCACACTAGGTTTTATATAGGCCTTTAAATGAACAGATTATCCAGCCTCATAAATTACATGACAAACACAAGTGAAAATCTCAGAGAAACTGAGAAGAGGGAAATCACACGTTATGTTTACACATACAGTAGACTCATTGAAAGGCATTCTTTCAATACACTATTTCTATTGTTCAAATTAAACAGAAAAAAACCCCTTACATTTCTGAAAAGTGGCATAAAACAAGTGAAAGATGAACCACTAATGACAGTACATGTTCACAGAAAACAATTCATGCCTCATCCCAATGAGCAACAGTGCCTCTACACGACCGACATCTTCAACCTTCCAGTATTTACAAATTCTCCAGTAACTACAGGATAATACTAAAAGTGTATCTGCTTGAGACAAATCTGGGTTAGACCCTGAACTGTAATCATCCCTAAACTATACTGAAAGACCCAGAGATAAAAATGCTACTGAATTAGACTCTTCCTTATTCAGAAGTCTCAACTGACATTTTGAGTTCAGATCAGTTCTCAATGGAGAAGTCAGTTCCTATCAGAATAATTTAGACTGTGAAGGACCGCAAGAGATCATGTAATCCAATCCACCACTCGAAGAAATGCTATCCTAACTTTCACCTTCTCCCACTAATAACAATGGACATATTACACAGGAAATAAGATGCAGATTACATTCCCATGACTACACTGAATGTATCTCAAGTTAGTCACATTGTTAGCACCTACCAGCAAACAGACTGCAGAATTTTTTATTTCAGCGTGTGCAAGTTGTCAGCCTGTAAAAAAATGGTAAGGCAATAGGCCTTTTCAGAACACAGCATTGTTGCAAATATCACAATTTGCTTTATTCAGCATTTATAATCAAGATACTGCTATTACAGGCACTATATGATGCAGTCTTGGTTGCTTAAAATATGATTTACTCAAGTTTTGCCTAAGTCTGCTTTCTTTGCAATTAATTTTTTTTTTTTTAATTTAATTAATTTAATTTCCTTTGTGATGTTGTCAGGCAGACTTAACTGGGAGGAACAGCTGAATCATGGATTCAAGGCCAGGTACTATTCAGTCCTAGAAAACAAGTCAGTAAAGACTGCAGTCTGGGGAGTTGTTCCCTGTAAGTGGAATGGAGCTAAAAGGGAATGGGGTAATTCCTGGATATCCTAAAGCCACAGCAGTAGAAATGGAATGTCTGCTCATACAGCCAGTAGACACGGAGCAGCAGAAAAAGTCTTTGCACTTCAGACTGTCAGCATGCCTCAGCCCAGACTGCACAAGTCACCTCCTGGAGGGTCCGTGTGCCACTTCAGTCCCTGGATTCTCTGCTGGGACTGCCATGAATGACATTATATGGTGGCATTTGTTCCAAGAGGACATCTGTCTTCTAGGAACTAGATAAAGACCACTGATTTGATGCAGGTCAGCAAGCAACCATCAAAATATTAGTGACTGAAAGTCCTTACCAACTTTTGCCTGCTTTGAACTGGTGACACAGAAGTGATGGGAAAGACTCCATCTTCCATTAGCAGTCCCTAAGCTACCCATTAGATGGTCCTTGACCTGTTACCCAGTCACCCCATCCCATTCCCACCCTATGTGACTGAATGAGCATTTTTATTTACAGAATTGTTGCAATTCTTTGGAATTTAAATATTAAATTCTCACAGTGTATATTACCGGCACAATTCACACTGACTTCAGCCGGTATTGCTTAGCTAAAATGCTTTGTAGCTTAGAAGAGACCTGTTACTTACAGGAAAAAAAACACACTGTCTCAAACACAAAGCAAACATAAAAGCTGCTTCCATTGGGGGTGGGGGAGGCTGTGTTCAGAAATAGGAATATGGAGCGCACTATTCAGGAAGACTATGGTGATCTCTAAATAGTTATGTACAGGCTCTCTATTCAAATATAAAACCAAGTAACTTCAAAACTAGGTAAAAAACTATTCTGTGTCTTTTACTACTAACAACTCAACTATGGAGAAGACTTCATGTGAGGCACTTCTGCATATGATCAAGGTGGCTTAACGTTGTTTTACATAGCAGCCAACATTTTAAAGTGAAAGAATACACAATCATTTTAGAAATAAATGCATGCAATTGCTTTTACTCTTCTGATGTTTTATTATTTTTGTCCATTTAAATACCAATATATTACTACTTCTCCATCACCTGTTAAGCCTACTTGAACTTATTAGAGACAACTGCTCTGAACAAGGAGTTATGCACATGTCAATGCAGTCCAGATCATTATAGATAGGACAGTTTCTACAAACTGCCCTATCAACCATCATTCACACTAGGCAAGAGAAGAGATACTTTAATATCCATGAAGTTCTATTTTAAATAAACCCTGAGAAGAAAATACCAGTTTTTTCAAACCACACAAAAATCCTGTTGGTTATCAAACAGAACCACTGGCCACCACAACTGAAAATGTGTTCTGGAAATTCACCTACTTTTGAAACCTGTGGTAAATTAAAATTCGTCCTTTGTAATACTTTAAAAAAAAAAAAAAAAAAATTGCCCCCCCCCATAGTCCATTTAATACCTCTTTCAATGTTTTTAATAAAGAGATTTTTCACAGGTAGAAATACTACAGAGATCTCACATAGGAACACTTAAATGCATACATGCATACTAATAAAAGACTGTAAAAAAAAATGAAGAATGCAAATTAGTATTTTTCAGATATAAGGTGTCATATCCTTTGTAGGTATTTATGTGTCTATGGAACTTATTAGGTACATCTGTGTAAAACACCTAAGAACAATCAGGTTCCATCCCATATTAGAGCACATAAAAAAAGACTATGTCCACACAATTCCAATATTCTCATTAAATATAATTCTTCTAACATAATTTGCTATTAATACAACTGACTGAATCCAGAGCCTGTCTCCATTAAAAACAACAACAAAACCCATCAACAAATTCCACCTCACATCAGTCTAGCTATAGCGGTATAAATTTTTCTCTCATAAATTTACTCAGCTGTTATACAGCAGGGGTTTACATCAGCACATTGTACTGCAGTCGTCTAATGGCTCAAGTTGCACCAGTATAAATCCACTTTAAAGTTAGCAGTTCATTTACAATGGCAAATCCTACCACCTATCTAGCTACACTGTGGTAGAGGGATGCTCGTTCTCCGCTAGATGGATAAATCTTCGAGCCTGACACAGCATCTGTAGTATTCAGCAGACAGCATTAAAGCTAAACCAAGTTTTACAGAAACACTCTTATGGTTGTCTACTATAAGAGGTCTCTCCTGCTCATCCTCCCATCCATTCAGGGGAGGAATTAAATAAGCGGTCCAAGTTTTTCTCCCATCTGAAACCATGGAACAACCTGTCCAGCAACCAAAACAAGGAACAAAGACAGCAAATCCTCCAACAGTTGCTTTCCCACCTATCTGGTTCTTCAAGTGTACTGACTAGTAATGAAAAAAAAAAAAAACCTCTACCAAAGACCCACACAGTTAAGGGGTAAAACGAAGATTTTTGCCACATTACAATTCCCTTCTCCACTCACCTCCATGAAAACAACGCATAAGAAATCCAATTTTCCCCCTCCTATCCTGAGTTGCCCTTCCTATTTTTCATAAGACACAGAGGAAATAGAAACATCTCTCCCACCCAAACCATGACTTCCCTCTCTAAAACTTAAAAGGAGTTAAAGTGGTCATGGCTGATTCACCCCTGCTGTTTGGAAAGGGTGGAAGGACTGCTTCTCCTAGGCAGTCGGTCAGCAAAAGCTGAAACACATTCTGATCATCAGCCTACATCTGTATTTGCCTCAAACCTAAACAATTACCTTGAAAGTAAGAAAAAAATATATATACAATCAAATATGCATCGTGATATTATCTGACCACAATCAATGTATTAAACTGCTATAAAATGGCAAGTACTTGAAATTTTTTATAGTGCAGTGGCTTTTTTCCCCCTCTACAACATAATAAACAAATTAAATGCTACCATTCTGTGAAAACTCTTTATGAGTTTAAGGAAATAATTTAAATATTTATCTCATAACATTAAAGCAAAAACAATGGAGAAAAAAACGAAGCCTCTTTAGATTTGATATATCTTCTCAGCTTAATTAACACAAGTTTTTCCTGTTTTAATTTGCACTTAAGAAGCAGGAACTTTACTCAATTTGCTAATTACTACATTTTCAAGCTGTTTTCTTGAAATAGATGGCAGTCTATCACACTAGGAACCCAAATTTCTGTAGTTACCTCGAATTACGTAATTGTCCAAAGCCTCTTCCATTCTTTTCAGTGCTTCAGCTCTATTAGAGCCATACGTAATCAGCTAAAAAAAACCAAAAAAAAGGTATTTAAGTTACATAGAAATGAGGTAATAGTTGTCTTTAGGATTTAAATTAGCATTTAAAATGAAAATGGTTTGTAGAACTTCTGCAGTCGCAAAAGTATTTTCCACACATTACTGTATCTGTGCTTGAGGCTCTCTGAAGAGAAAACTAAGATCTCTTAATCCATTCAATGAAAGAAGGCCAATCACTCTTCCTCCATAAAACTTAAAGCATCTAAACAAGCTTTCTCTTCTTCTTTAGGCATGCAGAAAATTACAGCAGAGGTTCAATATCTAGTTAACTCTCCTGACTCCTAATGCCCAACCAACTTTTAAGATTTGTGTGAATTTTTTTCGACAACAGAACTCTGACTGTAATGTCATATTTTAATTTCACCAGTATGTTACTGATGAATAAGAACTAATACTAAGAGACACTATCAACCATTTCTTTCACTGCTTCTTTTCAGAAGCCAGAATTATTGAAATTTTTGTTCTGGCTAGGTTACATTAAAAAACATAGATTGGCAGCACTGAAGTCTGAAAGTAACAGCTTCTGTTTAAATCAGAATCCTTTTAATTATCAGAAACTTCAGGACAAATAATTACAGTGCCAAAAGATAAAAAAAAAATTGTTTAGAAGTGACACTAAATTTCCTCTACTCCACATCTTCCTTCACTTTTTTCACATTCCTTTGAGGCACATTATACTTAGCACCTTTAAAATACTGATTTGCCAATCCTTTAACATAATTTCCCTCCTTTAGGAGATCATGTATAGAATTAAGTGTTTCATACCTTTAGAATATGGGGGGGG
>JAVJGI010000014.1:57623292-57668328 GCA_035590275.1 Ibycter americanus | reverse complement strand
CCCCCCCCCCCCCCCCCCCCCCCCCCCCCCCCCCCCCCCCCCCCCCCCCCCCCCCCCCCCCCCCCCCCCCAAGAAAGCATCAACTCACTTTTGAGATCATAGGATCATAATAAATGCTAATATCACTTCCTTGTTGTATGCCACTGTCAACACGTACCTTCAAAAAATAAGAAGTAAAAATAATTATATATTGGAAAGAAAAAAAATTTTCAACATAAGGATCAAATCTACCCAGCAGACTTAAAACTAACACCCATGAAGCTTATTGCATATACTTTTTGTCCTTGAAGATTTGTTTTCAGAGAAGCTGGGAGGCAGGAAGGGGAGCTTGCTTTTTCCTCCACCAGGAAAGACATTTGCAAGTTATCCTCTCCTTTAAAAGAAACACGACTGCAACCTTCAGTTGATAGTCAAAATTCTTTTTTGTTCTCCTAGAATGCACAGCAAACACATTAGATTTGATCTAACAATTTAGGTTGTTACATACTCTAAACTTCAACTCTGAATGTACCCTATTCAGATTTAATCCCTGTAATAAAATACAGTTGTAATTATTTTTCTGACTGATCCCTGGCATGAAGGATGCCCCTTATAATCACATCCTTTCTGCATCTATATGTAATCACATCCCCCATGTTCTCCTACAGCCCTTCCGAGGGTTCCAGTAGGAATACAAGTAGGGAGCATTCAGCATGAACTTTGGAGCTCTGCTTATCAGCTCCATAGGAATACTGATCCTGTGGTTTTCATGTCTGTAACACTTTCCTTCTCTGCCTCACCCTCTCAACTGTAAAACATTTCTTTTTTCTGTTGCTGCTGTTCCCCTGAGGCTTTAATGTTTACACAGCTTTTTCCATGGCTTTGCTTTGTAAGGACACAGCCCCAATTAAAGCTCTGATTCTGCAATATTCATGGAAAAAAATAACACAAGTTCAAAAATTTCTTTTGAAGAGGCTGATTGCTGTTAACCAGCCAACAAGTTAGTTAGTATATTGCTGATTCTTGTTTTCATCTCTCAGTTTGATTTCATCACTGTAGCAATGAGGTTAGCCATATAAAACTTTTCAAATGAGCAATTTCTGGAGAATAAATATTTATTAAATTGCTGCTTTTGAACACTGGAATCTGAAATATTTTTTAAAAACTAATCAAAATAACTCAAGAGTGATAAACGCATTCTGGGGATCATAAGGACAGAAGGCTCTAATCAAAGCTGTTGAAGCAGCAGGGCTCTGATATACTGCACTGAAAAGGGGGTGAGAAAGAGGGTCCTGGAATCTCACTTAAATCTTCACCTGTGGGAAGGAACCTTTGTAATAAACAGCAGCTCATCTGTCTGCAGCAAGGCAGGAAAAGGTCAACGCAACGGCTGTTAGGCCTTTAATATTTTAATTTAGGCAATTATCAAGGGACCACATGTAGAACCTCTTGTCTACAGAATCCACATGAGGGCATGATGATGACTTTATTATCCAAATGACATAAAAAGATACCCTAGCAGCTGTACTCACTTTCTTCAGTAAGAAACACTGACTAGTTTTTATGGCATTATATTCTTTTTATTTTTAAAAAAAGTACTTATTCATGTATTTGTATTTATACTTACATATTTATGTATCATTTCTTCTATATTTATATTTATTTGTATAGCATATTTATTCATATGTGAAGGCAGTAGCACCTCTGTAGAATTTTTATCGCATCTTACCCCAACGTGCTTTATCCATGCTTAACTAGGCCCCGCACTACCCGTATCAGGTGCATTTAACATTAGCTACTGATGAAAAGGTAGTTCAGACATGTCACGATTACAGAAAAAACATGCAGCGTATTTCCCAGCTCCACTGTCTTGTAACTGCTAAACCATCTTTTCTCCCAGGATGTCTGTCTATGTTTAAAGTCAATGCATACATTGTCCCATTCAAATCAGGAAGAATTACTATAGCTGCTCAGTCCCAGATAAATCCTTTGCCCATGATATTTTTTGTAATGCTCAAAAAATGCATATATGAAGACGTGAAGGTATGACATACATACACCACACACAGCTGAATTATACTGTGACTTTTGTCTCCAAAGTAGCACCTATAAAGTGATTACTTACAGGTGTTCAAGGGTACTACGTATACATGCACATGTAAGTATTTACACATGTACATCGTATTTTGACAAAGAAAAAAAAATATGAGAAGTGCATAATTCATACCTCCAGTAAGTAGGTTAGTTGGACCTTAAAGCTAATGTAAGGCTTCTGAGGCTACAACTACATGCTCTGCCTGCTCTATGTTTCTGTTCATATACAACACACATACATACCACTACATAATTTACATTTTTTCCTAAGTACAATATCCTAAAAGATGAAAAAGCTACAGTAAGAATTTAAAATTCTTCAATAACTACTGCATAATTTCCTTTTTAAAAAAAAATATCTGAAGCCCTCTGTAGAAGTTTAATTTTCATAAAATAAACTCAAGATGACTAAAAACCTGACAGCAGAGAAGAAATACATTTACCATCTTCAATTCTCCCTGTGGTGCTTATATTTTCAGAGCCTGGTAACAGTAGGTGATTTTATAAACTATATGGTGTGACAGAACTTAATAAATATTGGATGAAAAAGAAACTAATTCAACAGATACTTGCTATAATGTGCTCAACTTGATAAACAATAGCAATACTTACTAGACCGCCAGCATTTACTTCTGCTTAACGTATTTCCTTTCTTTTATTCAGTATTTAGAATACCAAAGACAGGCTAGGGTTCAAGATCCCACTGTACCCTACAGCTTGTTGGTATTACAGCCACAACACTTTCATTGGTGCTGTACTACCATTATGTGTTACTACACTAGGGCAACAGTAAACTGAAAGATAAAAAAATGCTTAAGTGGGGGCACGGGGGAAAGGACAATCTATTTCCCAGTCCTGCAATGAACTATCAACACATCAGATTCCACTTACCAACACATACAGGTTCTAGTATTTCTCAATTTTTTGCCATATCAGAGTCCAAGAGTCTTCTGTTTCTGGCATGATCAGCAGTCTGGTCTTTTAATGACTCTGACCGGCAAAGAACAATGCTGGAGCTCTTCAGATATGGCAGTACATTTACTATGTTGTGTAAGAGCACTGAACATGAATGCTCACTATCATAATATGGGTTTTTGTGGTTACCTATCTTAAGCTTCATTATCAAAGATGAAAAAAATTTGGTATTTACGAGTACCATATACCAAGGAAATTACAGGCTACGTGACACAAAAATAGCCAGTATATTTCAATCTATGGCTCAGAAAAAAACCTCACACAGCCATGCATACCAGTTCCACCAGCTTGAACGGCTGGCACACAGGCACAGGTATACAATCAGAGCTAACCTGAGACACAGAAGAAATGAATCAAAAATGCATTTGGCATTTACTCATAAGCTGAACTCACTGTGGCACACTACAAGCCTCCGCTAATTTTTTTAAGCCAACTTGTTGACAATTCTAAAATCTAAAATGCAGAAAACAAGCACTGTGGCACAACGGGCCTGTAATGCTGAACTTTTTTAGTCGTTATTAATTTTGTTCTTAGCTGCGTGACATTCTCAGGAGGGAAATTAGTTTCACAGTGGCAGAAAATATGTATTAAGACACCAAACCATGAGTGTCTACATAAAAATAGAACAGCTATTTTTAATATGACAATAGAAGTAAACAGAAACAGAACAGCCTAGACACTCTACATGAGCTCCTCAAGCCATTGCTCTGAAGCCTCCAGCGTAATTAAAATTTCTTTCTTTGGTACCACGATGGACCACGTGAAGCAATCAGGCATCTCCCACCCTTCATTTTCAATTCACCTCTCCCCCTAAGCACAACTCCCAGCCCTCCCCGTCTACCTGACAAGTGACAGCCCAATCTGATTAAATGCTTGCAAGGGAGGGGACTCATGGGCCTCCATGACAGGCCAAAAGTGATCACCATGGAGATACATAATTACAGCTGTCAACGCGTCTACTGTCCTGCTGGCATCAATTTGATTGCTCCCAGCAATAATGATAGACAAAGCTTAGTGTGCACTCTCCTGCACCCAATCACTTTATCTATTCCGTGGTCCATTTAGCTGACATGCAACATTCACACAAGCAAATAACAGCAGTAAGCAGAACATTTAAGGCATTTTAATTGTTTTTTCTTTGTATGGATGGCTCACAAGCGCAAATGTTATTACATAAAACTCCTGCTGCAGCATTAATTGAAGAAAGATTTGGTGGGACAAAGACTGTAGGGGGTATAGTTTGTCCATTATCACTTGTACTTTCAACAGGTCTCACGTTTGGAAAATTGCAAATTGCAAAAACTTGCAAGGGCAAAATGTTTGACATCCTGTTAGCTATTACAACATGGTGAAAACTTCTAACAACCACTGGAGTATTCATTATAAATTCTTATTAAATATACTCTTTGTTTCATTTAAAAAAAAAAGTTTAGATACATCCAATGATACCTTTCTCCCTCATCTCTTTAAGATCACATAATGCCTTTTAGATCTTCACAGGTTTTTTCTGCTTTCAGGCTTTGAACACAGCATGAAGCCTTGAAGACCAGAAAGGGTCAGGTCCCTTCAGAAAATACACGGGCAAAAACAATTTAAGAAGTGAAATAAATCATATATCCAATAACATCTCCACATTTAAGATTCCTCCTGTAATCTTTCACTATTTTCCGTGCAAGCAATCAGACTGAATAATCCTATTCACAGATGGTACAAGTCTCATCATTCCACTAACTGACACAGTGTCATGTATATGTGCACTTATGACTTAAGGCTACCTTGATTTTACAGAAAGGCAGTGTTCTTGTTCTTTACACATCGCAGAAAACACCAATAAACAGCCATTTCATATAGCTCAACTGTATCCTGAAACACTGTAACAAATTTCCTCTTTAAAATCTACAAAGCTAAACAGAAAGCACCAGCAGTTTCTCACTGGTGTCCCCAGTTCTCCATGCTTAAAACACTGACTTAACATTTCACTGTCCTTTCTAATCACCATGGTATTTTTACTAAAGCTGTGTTTGAAAAACTTAAGCTGAAAGTTACTTAATGTAACAGAGTGTTTCAACATATAATGGTTTTCCTATTATACCAAATCTGAACATTTTTAAACCCAGTTTGGAACTGTACATTTTTAAGCAGGTGTTCAGGTTGCACAAGTAAGTAGTGCCGTGTCCTGCGCCTCCCACCCACAGCAAAGAATTGAAAAAAGGTCTAATTTACAAAGCTGCTGAGTACTTAGAGACTATGTCTATAAAAGAGACACTCAACAGCTATGAAAACCAGAACCAAGTTACTTACACTTGGCACGTGCAATGGTTCCTGATACTGAGACAGTTTACCAACGGATGGCAGGCCAAAAGATTTGTAGGGGTCCTGAAAAAATTCAACATGAGAAAGCATTAAGCTTTTACAGACATGGAGAAGATAATATTTAAAAGCTTGAAGTTTAACAGAAACAACTGCTGGAATTACTTTGGTTTTTTTCCCCACAATTACTGGTGTTGATGTACATTTCTTCATCCACATAACCCTGACAACTCCAAATAAAAAACCGGAAGCACACAAATTCTCTTGCATCACAGTCAAAAAGCAGGAAAGAAGTGCTCTGCACACAGCTACAGTATACCACCAAAATATACAAAGATGACTTTATTTGGTACATTGTGCCTTGGAAGAAGGATGGGAAAGTATTCAGAAGGGTGGAGTTCAGAAGAGAGCATACGGAAAAAAAATTCAGAGATAAAAAGGGCAGTTAGAAATTCAATTATCTTAAGAAATTAAACTGACTTTTATGCCTTTGGAAATCTCCCCCATAATGCAATACCAACACAAACTTAATAGGACAGCAAATAATATATGGCCTACAGAATAATCAAATTCATGCAAAGTAGTTGGATCCATTACTTACAAATGTGAGGGAATCCAAGTTGAACAACAACAAAACAAAACACAAAAAAAGCCCAAGCAACCATTACCCTAGAGTAAAGCCTACTCATACTCAGAATAGCTTCCATGCCAATCACAGGGCAAATATTTATTCTTTATCAAAACAGTTCATATAACTTCTAATCAGTAGAGCAAGAGCACAAGGTTACATGCTGTCACGAGAAAAAAAAAAACAACATAAAGATGCCCTGGGTCACAAAAGACACAATAGTTAAGCGAGGAAAAAAACATCAAGGTGCTCAATTATTTTGGAAAAGCACAGTTACCTGAAACGTTCCCAAAACAAAATGAAGAAAGCTACGCATCGTTTTTTTAATTAATAAATCTTGATTATTCACGTATCAAAAATGACAGCAACAAGACATTACCTGAAATGTCTTAAACATGCTGGAAAATGGGTTTTATATTTTAGTAAGCTTTTTTAAGGTGAGCTAGGGAATTATAAAGTTATTCTCCTGGAATGCACTTTTGACAGCTTGTCCTATAAACTGTAGTTTCAGAAAACCTATAACTTGTTTTCTCAACAACCTTTCAAAATGTTTTAGTACAACAACAATTCTGTAAGCCATTGAGTTTCAACTGTCTTTAAGTCAAGTTTCAAGTACACAAGTTAAGAAACCTGGAAACTCTAGTTAACTGTAGCAAGTAACATCAGCACTGCATCATGAAATGCGAGCAGAACATACAGCAAACGTCCTCAAAAACAAACCTTAGTTATCTCTTTTACCATTTTTAATTTTGATTTTTGGAGAAAAGCTAAGTTGAAATACATGCTTTATTTTTAATTAAAAAATAAAAATTCTACAAAAGCTCATTAACCATTTGTGTTACATACTCTAAAGTGTGACTTTCATATGATATTCCTTGACTTCACCTTGGCATCTATCCACACCTGGGTATTATTACTCCACAACTGAACCACCTACCCTCCTCCCCGTTACCACTCGTTTACCTCTGCATAAACTCGACATTCAACCGCCCAGCCGTTGATGGGAATATCAGCCTGTCTGTGCCTGAGAGGGTAACCCTTAGCAACACGGATCATTTCTTGGACTAAGTCCAGGCCAGTAATGCATTCTGTGACGGGATGTTCAACCTGCAAGGTCAAGAACTGTCAGTCAGTAGGTAACAAAAACAACAACAAAAAAAAATCCCTCTCCATAAACATACACAGATAAACAAGAACTTAGACCAGCCAAAGAGCACACAAAGAATACGTTCCCATTTCGGTCTTTTTCCCAAAAAAATTGCTACTTGACAAACTCCAGCAACCGCCTTCTTTGCAGGGCAACTCCAAAACAAACAAACAAACAAAAAATTAGCAGATTGCAATAAATAGGAGCAGCATAGAAAAGAAAAACTACAGAGAACAGCTAGGAGGGTTTATGATTTTGCAGGGTGGTGGGTTTTTTTATTTTACAAATTCAAATACATCTGGAGATGGTAAGTTCATTTTTCTTTGTTCAGAAGCTTTTCCCATTCAATTTTGTTTTGAAAAGACTCACACTGTAGCCATAAATATATTTTAACTGAAAATCTCAAAGTAGCTGATAATCAACCCATTCTGCTACACTTAACATGGCACGTACAGGAGCTGCTTACAATTTTCCATAGAACTAGCCTACCCTAAATCTCACCCATTCGCCTGCTTTCACTAACCTGTCCTGACAAGCAACCAGATTAGCGTAATCTTGCATCAGCGCAGTGTAGCAGAAATGAGCAGATGGATCCTTCAATTTTTTCCCCCCTCCAGACTTATCTGTTTAGTGCTTAGCATGCACAATAGCTGGGCTGGACCAGCAGAGTCACTCTGCGCTCTCAGCAAATTGCTGCTAACGGCTTTGGATGATGCTGCCATGGGAATACCCGTCGTTCACACTAACCCAGCATGTGCGTACAAGCATGCACACATGTGTGCACATACGCACATACACACACACTTTTTCCTTGAAATGGGGATATAAATGGACATGTTTATTAACTATAAAAAACCTTTAACTAGACATAGTACAGTAAAAAAAGCACCCAAAGATAGGAGGGTGCGCCATATAGATCAAGTAAAAGACAGGCATGCCAAAAGCATGTTCTTCACACAGAGACAGCTGTTCAGACTTTCTCGACAGAAGTTATGACAGAACTGCCATTTTTATTATAAAATGTTTGGGTTGCAAGGGCCGAAATACTTTAAGAAAATGCACTTCACAATGATTTCTCTACCATGAAATGTCATACTATGTACCTTTTGTGACATGGGAACAGGTCAGCAACCAAACCACTTGCCTTTCTTCCTTCAAGTACACTAGTATTACACAAAACATTTAGTCATTATAATCATCTTGTGGCTTATCAGAACAAGAAGATGCTTTGGGCTTTAAGAAAAAAGCTTTGTAAAAATAAACAGATGGCATCCATAATTAGCCCTGTGTGTGCTGTGAGTTTGTTTAGAGTTTCAACAACATTTTAAGACGTTTTGACATAATTTTAATGACAAATCATCACTGAAACAAGCACCTATTCTTTGAAGGATAAAAGTGACACTGAAATGGGAATCTGATTATACAGTTTAAGGATGTACCTTTGGGATTCAATCTTGATTCTACCTAACACATGATATTCTCCAGCATGTCAAGCTTAATAACAGTATTTCGAGACTCTATGAAACATCTCAGAATCTATCCTGCAGTGTTAAATTGAAGCAATTCAATTTCTATTAAGGCTTGGAAGTTTCTATTAAAAGTCCCTAAATTTTAATAGAAAGTTACTTATCAAACATCCATTATTTGGACAACATAACTTATTCTTTTATTTCAGAATTTAAGTTTTAAAAAATTACCTTTCTGTTTAGAACACGTTTGGAATTCTAACATTCCAGATAATTAAAATACAGTATTTCTTTTCTTTTTTTTCTACAAAGATATTTGCATTATTTAGTTATACAGTCATTTTTCTTGGATACCAATTGGCATTCCAGATTCAATAGCTTCATTGTTGTTTTCAGCTTTATTGTTGATGATCAAAATAAGACGGAATGTTTCTGGAAAGAAAAATATTTTTGTTGTTTGGTTCTTATGACTCACAAACATTTATTTAATCCATTCTTCAATACAGATCTTTGACTTGGTCAATATTTTCTTCTGTTTCTTCAAAACACTCCCTTTGTGTCTGCACACAAAACAGCATTCAGAAAATATGACAAGGAAATTTTTTTGAGGGTTTTCTTGGGGTGGGGAGAAGTTATTCTGCTTTCTTTTAGGACTGTGCTTCAACTAATGCTGTTTAGGCATAATGTTGACAGTATCAATCATATTGCTAATTTTGGGGTACCAAATACATTTAAAATGCATTTTAGTATATGTTAAGACCATCAGATGACCAAAATGAGGAAGAAAAGAATTTTAACCTTGAAATCCTAGTTGATTTATCTGTAACTTGAACTTTTCCATGAAGTGCACAGCTCAAACTGCACTTGTTTTAGCATTTGCAGTTTTCTTTAGGCAAGGGGAGGGCAGGAGGCGTTCAGTATTTTTAGCGTTATACAAAATATGCTTCAAGCATACAGTACAAAAGGACACTAACAAAGCAGTAATGCCATATCCTGGTTCAACAAGCACCCTGCAATGAGGTTTTGGATGTGCAAGAATCCACCCACACAGAGATACATGCAGGATCTGAAATTAAAGCTCAAATCTTTTACAAAGCAAAGAAGGATGAGGGTAGGAAAAGTGAAGAAATTAGACCCCTCTTCTCCCTCACATCCCAGAAAAAGAAAACACAGACATCATCATTCCCTACTTACGAAAGCTCTACAATAACTGCCTCAGCTATCTGACTAAGGTAATTGTTGCACCTATTTTTAAATCACTATCAAAAGCTACGCTTTAAATGCTTTTCCCTTTTTACTTTTCAGCCTTCTACTTCAGGCGTCAGTCTTGTTTTGCCTGCCTGTTGTATTTTCTTCTGTTAATTTTGAGCTATACCTCTTCTCTATCAACAGCCTTTACTTGCCATTTTATGGACGATAAGTCAAGGACTAAATTTTTCAAGAGATGAACATGAGCATGCTCACAAACAGAGCTGAATCACATTCAATTTATCAATTCTTAGCTTGGGGCCATACTCAGTTTTGTAGTCACTTGGTCGAAGATCTTGCCAGTGAAGCCCCAGTCAACAAGGTAAGAGCCAATGGTGGTATGGTTATGCAATAGTTGGTAAATTCACACATTATCACTATTCTTAACACAAAGGGCAAAACCAGACATGTCTGCGGCAAGCAATCTACAGATCATAGCTATATCAAGGCAGCTCCACCTTATTCTCAACATGACAAGCAGAAAAATTGATCAGCGATAACTCTCAATTAGTTAGCTGCCAAAATTATCACGTTTACTACCAGTTCCTTTACTTACACCAAGTCTGGTCATCAACAATTTATAACAAGTCATCATTTCAATGTACTTAAATACGGTACATACCTCTTTTAAAAAGTCTTACTCCCCACCCTCTGTGATAAACACACATCCCTTTCTCTGAAAAATGCCACTTGTATTTGTGCTTTCAAGTCCACAAAGACATACCTATTATGGCCAGCAATATCCATACGGGGTGAAAGGAAAGTGTTTCCCCTTCACACTGGATCTGCTCTTCAGACATCTCACAGCAATCAGATTCCCCGTGAGCATTGTAAGTGTTTTTGCTTCCCTAACCTCTTCCAGTTTATACAGCAAGAGACACTAGTGGCAAAGCCTGTAAGAAGATAACAATGTCCCAGTTTATAGATGGTGAATCAGGTACAAAAGAGCTAGGGGAACCTGTCAGCATCACAGTCCAGTTAGCATCTATCCCCAGAACAGTATGAAGCAGCTGCTAATTCTCCTGTTCTGTGACTACCAACAGTCTTAAAGCTTTATCATACTGGGGTTCACCCACAGCTACAAAAAGAGCCATGCAGTTTTTATGAACAGTTGGAGCCAAGCATTAAATTAGCAATGACTGCTCCCCTTATATTCAGGGGAATAATTTCAGGGCACATTTTTCTCAAGACCATCAAGGTCCCCACATCTAATAGCAAACACTTCTGGATACTCTCACAGATTGCTCTCTTGCCCCTGTGTGCACAAGGCATCAAGTTACTCACACACCAGTTGGAGCATTCAAGCAGACCACAGCAGCCAAGAAAATCTAAATTTCAGTAGACTTAAAACTACAGCCTATGTCACTGCTACTACTGTAAGTCCCTAGTTGGTGTCATATACTCCTTTACATTCAGATAAATAATCTCAAAACTAACTTTCAACATACACCTCAGTTTCCAGGAAACATGATTCACCTGGAATCCCACGGGCTCTTCTGCTGCAGCCAAATCCAGTATCAACTGACCCAAACCCACCAACTTACAGATGCTCCTCAACCCCCTTTATTTCAGTAAGCCTGGTTTCTATTTCAGAGAACTGAACAGCACCAGAGGTGCACACATGTTCTGCTCCTCAGGCATGCCAGCTTCCTGACTACTACGAGCAGGAGCACTTCCTCTGGGGTCACATCTTCTTTCTACAAAATAGTTTGCACGTGTATTGGCTTTGGGAGCACAGACTAAAAAACAGCTTTCAGAAAGGCTGCTGGAGAACACACCATGGTTGGATTAGTGTACAGAATGACCAGAAAGCACACAGGAATACATAACAGTCAATCTCCTATGCTGTCTCTTTTTGTATAGACATAGTATATTTTCCGATTTATTAGTTTGCGACCAAAGAACTAAGTGCAACCAGAACTACATAAATTTCCATCAACTAAGTTGCTCAGGTAAACTTCTTTTATTGTTTCCTAAGTAAGATGTTGCAGAAGTAAAAACTAATGCACAGATGTTTGGTACCAACTAGTTTTTTAATCATAGTATATAGTAGCTTAGAAAAAAATACTTAATCTACCTTGCACATATGAAGTTATCTTCCAATAATCATTGATTCAGTTGTCTCAATTTTTCTTTGCAAGGATTTGTTTCTTTATTGTACTGGACAGACATGGGTAAGAAATCACTTACATAGCCTATGAATACTGAATCTGATGTGTTTCAAACGAACAGCATGCACTTGACAGCAACAAGTTAGCTCACAATCTCAACATAACTTTCTCAAATAACATCCTGCACTTAAATAAAAAAAATAATCTCACAAATCAGTAATTCTACACAATTTCCTTTCCGCTACATACTTCATGTAAGAAAATAAAGAAACTTGCACCAACAAAACCTACACTTTCTTTCCTAAAGATGCAATTCCTGCTTTCACTATATATAGCGGCAGTATTTGAGCCCTCTCAGAGTACTTTGTTCAAGGTGGCTCTGGTCACACCACAGCCATTCTTGGGTTTGCTTTACATCAAATTCACCAAAGTAAAGGAACGAATGTACCCTTTGAAGAATGATCTTTTGTTTTTCTGTTTATTAAAAATGGAGGGGAGCCTCCTCTTTCTCTACGTTTGAATAGTATCTTATGATAGCTATGTGGCAATGTTGTCTCTAAGATATCACTCCATGTCCTAGCAGCACTGTTAATGGCATCTTTCAGATTCAATGACTTACACAAACAATGTCGTTCTCTTCTGTCAACAACAATTAGCAATGCTTTTCTCTAGTTCTTTTGGGAAGCCCGAAAAGCAGACAACCAGTAGCTACATAATGGAAGTTGCATTAGGAGGCAAGAATGTGGCAAAAATCTGGTTAACTGTTGTCGGCTGACCCTCTTGTGTGAAGAAGTGTTGTTTGGCAGCAAAATCACCTTTTCTTTCGGTTCTAAAAATGGCCATGAACAGCTGGTATAAACTGTGTGCAGAATGGATTCTGGTGGGCTTAGGGGATTGGTAATGGGATAAGAGACCTTTCACCTTTAGGTCAGTAGTTCAGATTCAGTCCAGGTTAGCAGCAATTGAAAGTCTTTACCATCTGACACTGTTCGTTAGCCTATTTAAAATGACTGAAGCAAAGTGTCACAGTAAAACAAGATTCCAGTATTAAGAAATATGAAGAGTCTTGGCAAACAGCAGAAAACAGCCACTTGAGACTTTACTTTGAAACCTCACCATTCAGACTTTGTAGAAACCTACTCCTCTAACTCCTGACAGCCCCTTTCACTGCTCCCATACTCCTGCCCACCTATTACAATTCATCCTCCAGGCAGCTACATAACACGGAGACAGCAAAACTACTGCTTGCCATCCCATGGGTCTGCTACGGATACCAAAGTCACCACCTCTGTGTGGTTTTAGCTGGCAGTACAGACTCAGCTCATCACTTCACTATTTGTATTTTGCTGCTACTGTTAATATAGCGCAGCTGCAATATTTTCCAACACTTACCTCCTTCACTGAGCAAACACATAGCAGGTGCTGCCTAATCATGTGCAACACAATACAGATACCATTAAGCGACTGTTAGAACCAGCAGTTTATAAGCAGTGGAGCTCTAGACAATCACCAACAGGACTTCTACATACTTCTAGACACTTCCCAACCATGCTTTTTATATCTTTGTGAGTGGACAAACAGACGAAAAAGGAGGTATAAAGAAACATGCAACAATTCTTCCTCTGGCTTTTACATTAGGCACAGCCAGTTTTGTACAAATCCAAAGCTCTGGAATATATCACTTCCCAGGGGTCAGTAAAATCTGATGAAAAGACTGAAAGAGATGAAAAAAATCTTAACGCTGGCTAATATTTTATGGTGTATGGAAGTCTATTTACATTCACCTTATGCCTTAGAATCAAGTTACTTTAAGAGAACTAAAATACTCTCACTACAATTAACTGTAAAATAAAAACATACAGAAACACGATTTGCTTTCAATAAATCTCTTAGAAATACATCAACAGAGTATTCTACAAAATTAACCTTTATCCCCAAAAAGTTATGACAATATTCAAACTGTCACATGAGAAAAACACACTGCTACTCAAACTACTGTATTTCTCAACTCCACTGTGCTGAATACAGTCTATACAAACACTTTTTTAAATTGGATTACTCTAAGCAAATTTGGTCACGTTTTGAGGAAGGCAGCGCTTACTTGTTATTTAAATTGCAGAACTCATGAGGGAGGCAGAAGGTTGGGAGTAGACCTGAGACACAAACATACAAACTGTATTCAGGGTAAGTGCTCTCTTCACACTGCTCGTTCTACTTTTCTCAGTTCTCAAGCCAACAAGAGATGCTTCTCATTTCAAGGTAGTAAAAACTTCTAGAATGTGACATTTTCCCTTTGCTGTCTCTAATTGATTCACATGTAAGAAGCTTAGCCACGCCATACCCATATACTAACAGATATTCTTTATTTACAGACTGTACACACTCTCCCTATAAAGTCAAAGAGGAATGCTTCTGATCTGTCAGTGCAAAGCTGAAGAGACTTTTCTGGTGAAAGTCAGCATTTCTGATGGCAGTGCGATAATGAGATTCTGACACCACCTGAACGTTAGAAAAGGCTATCAATCTAAGGGGTCAGAAACTTTTTATTTATTTCAAAGCTCTTGTTTGGATATTTTGGACTATGGCTGCCCTTGATTAGACTGATGACAACTAGGTAACACAAAGCACACTGCAGCGTGAACAGCTATAAAGAATCAGATATTCAACATCTGCTCTACCTCAATAAACAGTGCTGGCTGCCTGAAAACCACTCCAAAAGTGCCCTAAACAACAACACACAAAAGTTCTCTTGTAGCTGCTAGGGCAGACATCTCTACATTTTCTTGTGGAAAGTAAGAGTAACTAGTTTTGCGATGCAATTATCCAATCTCATGTCTCATACTTACCACCTAGCCCCTGAAAGATGGCAGAAAAGCAGATATAACAAGAAGGATATTAACAACAGCAAAGATCACATCATTCTAGCTGAATCACTTGGAAGGAGTGAAACATCTGCAACAGTTTTGTGTGGCATACAAGAGACAATGGAGCTGATTCACCAACATTTTTTGCTTTCCAATCTCATATTGTATTGCAGCAACACTTAACACAAACATCAAATAAAATACAAATTTCCTGTAAGGTGCTATTTATACTTTTTAACAGAAAAGGAATATTCCCAAAGAGTTGCCCAAAAAGACAGCCAAGTAATAATACAACTCTCAATTACTGCAAAATAATTTACAAAACCCATGGGAAGATATCTGACAGATACACCAAAGGGCAGGAGGGGAGAAATCAGCAGGCAGTGCGAAGTATTTGACACTGTTTAGTTCGGTTTACGCAAGTATATTCTGAAGTCTGTATCTAAAGTAAAAAAGGTACAGTGATCTGATTAGAGATGGCTGAAACATTAAAACAGACACAGGAAATTGCACAATTTAGTAGACACATTCTGATGATGCTGACAGGTAGCTGTGTCTGTAATGCACATTGACAAAGACCTTAGGAGCACCACTTATGGATCAGATACCCATCATTTGGGAAAGTTCTTCCAACTGTGGAGCACTCAGCAGAAACAGGGCGAATAAGCCTGTTAGTCACTGTTCACAGTTAGGAGATGCAAAAGGAAAAAAAGGCTGAAACAATACAGGGACATCTGGAGACTCTCCTGGTTATGAAGTTAAATGTGGACAAGTTTCATTTGAGTTTCTATATTTGGCTCTTAATAGAAGGGAGCAAGTACGAGATGTTAGTTGCATAACTGTTAGCTGAACAGAAAGTAAAGCTTGAGACCTGGGAGAAGTGACAGATCAAGTGGGTAAATCTGGGGAAGAATCAGAGAAAATTACTACTCTCCAGCCTCAAGCTGAAATGCTAATTAGAGACAATACACAGTCAGGCTAGAGGAATGAAAGAATATCTAAACAAGTACTCTTAATTTAAGATTAGTAAATTTAAGAGTTGGAAAGAATGAGTCTGCTATTATAGGGGATTGTCAAACTGCTTAAGTTACATTTCAAAAGGAGTCTTTAAAGTCCTTAAAGATGGAATTGTGAAAGTTTTCTTACTGAGTATGTGGAAACCTCTACAATTAAGCAAGTTTGAGGTTTGGGACTTTAAACACCACTAGGAATTGCAGGGAGAAGACACCACAAAACAGCAAAGATCTCATCTTAAAAATAAATCACAAAAAGGACTCCAAGGATACTCTATCACTAATTTCATTTAGGAATGGATGGGCAATAATATACTACAGTAAGGAAATGTTTTTGAACTTCTGGTGGGTTATGCAGAAAAGCATAAATTAATTTTCTTCTATGTACACAAGAACATGGAGAGTCACTAAAAAAATGTTCTCTCAAAAACAAGATTGGGAAAAGCGTAAAGAACATGATCAAAGAGACATAAATTCTTCATAACGTTTTAATGAACTATACATTGCCATTAACCACCACCCTCTCTAACTGAATCTAAGGCAGACCAGACTGTGCCTAACAAACTCCTAGCAATAGGATGTGAACCGTAACTGTCACGACTAATTCCAAAAACACTGCTGCCCTGCAAGGCAAGGCAAATTTCACCAGCAGTCTTCCCCTGATGCAGGGAAAGACTGCAACATCCCCAAATCCTCTCTCTCTCTTCTTTATCTAAAGCATAAATTTACCCAACTCTGATATAAAGTCATGCAAAGACGTCAGAATTATGAGGATCTCTTTATACTCTTATCATTGCCTACATGTAAGAGCAGCAGGCAGGACACATCCCTAACAAAATGTAGCCAGAACAGAATAAGAAGCTCATCACTCTGTTGCTTGATTACACACTTCAGCCTTTCTGGCATTATTTAACAAAGTCAGAAAAGGAGGATAAAGACAGTGGAATTTACTTGCTTACAAGTTGAACTTTCTTCCCATCTTCAAAAATGATATACAGACTTCAAGTTATGTGCCTGCTTTCTTAGATTATGACCAGAAATGCACTATAACAGTCAAATAAGAAGTAGAGGGGGCTTTCCATAAAACACTGTTTGGTCATTCATTTGTGGGGTACATTATAACATCTACTATTGACTACAATGGTTGTTACAAAAATCCTACACCGTGTCAGCATGCTTTTTACACAGTTGCGTTCTAGTCACAATTTCAATCATATGCAGGTTGCTAGTGTTTTTATTGGCGATATACACATACAGTTTTAATAACCCTCCTAGAGAAACTCAGTAAGCAATCATCAACGTATAAAAAAGAAACTTCAGGGACCAATGGGGAAAAGCATCAGAGCACAGTGGCCAGCCACTTACTGTGAACTCACAGTGGCACTTAACAGTGACCTCTATTGCAAGGTCTTTAGGTCAAGTGTAACAAAGAGCAAAAGCTCCAAACACTTACTTGAGTGCTGTGCAAGGGCTCACTGCTGCAAAGTCTTGTATATGCAGGCTTATTTAAGTGAGTAGATCTTTTAAGTTCAGTGGGAAGCGCTCACATGCTTCA
This sequence comes from Ibycter americanus, assembly GCA_035590275.1. Classification (NCBI taxonomy): domain Eukaryota; kingdom Metazoa; phylum Chordata; class Aves; order Falconiformes; family Falconidae; genus Ibycter; species Ibycter americanus. Next base: position 57,650,938 of record JAVJGI010000014.1, on the reverse strand, counting down.
AGTTAGTTATGCTTAAGTCTTTGCAGGAGCAGACCCCCAAGTATGGAAGGAGGTTATGTTTTGTTTTTTTAAATAACACTTTTCTGAATCTGAAGAGCTGTTTTTCTTACCTGAAGTCTAGTATTCATTTCCAAGAAGTAGAAATTCTTACTGGAGTCCACAAGGAATTCTACTGTTCCAGCAGAGGAATATTTAACTGCTTTGGCAAGAGCTACTGCTTGTTCTCCCATTGCTCTTCGAGTTTCAGGGTCTAGAAAAGTGCTACAATATGGAAACAATGCCTTTCTTTAATTAAATAATAATAACAATTCCATCATCTCATCTTCTGCTTAAACTACAACCAAAAGCAGACAGAATCATTACTCGAGTTATGCAAATATGTCAAGACTGTCAAATGTATGCCTTTACATTTATATTACTCCTAAACAGATATGCTTCAGGCTTTGTAATTACTGCTAAAGTACAGGAAATTCAGGATAAGTAACAGTATTCTCTGAAATATAAAATAACAGAACACAACCTTTTTATAACGCTGAGATCTATAACAATGCAAGTTAAACGAAAATAAATACATAAAAATCCATGATATTTTAGAAGTCATATCTATTTACAAAAAAACAGTAACTAAAAAATCCATCCAATGGAAATATGAAAGCCAAAATACAAGACAGGAGGTCCAAGAGGAATTTGTTTTCTTACTCTGAATTAGCACAACGTGGCCATTTCATTGATATTTTATGCAATAAATAAGTTCTGGAAATTAATGAAGTATTTATTCAGGCTTCTTATGTGCGTAAGAGTACAATGAGGAAAACCTGGGCATTCATAATATCTAACTAAAACACCATTGACACTATCATGACTTAAGCCTTCATATCCTGTATTTCCTCTCTCAGCTTTACTTTTAAGCTGGAGACTAGTTATCCATGTTTGTTAATTGCAATTCATTCCTTTCCACAAATCCTGAACACACTCAAGGGCACCCAAAGAGCAGCTCAGCTACTACCTTGGGAGCCACTGTGAACACTACCCAAATGCCAAGCCTTCTCATTCTAGGAGAGCAACATGACACTTCTACTGCTCCAGTGAAGTGGAAGACTCAGGAAGATACATATTCTGCTTGTTACTCTTCTCTGTACTGCAAATTCAGATTTAGATTAACCTATACAAATTGTTAATTCAGAGCTAGAGACATTTCTGTGGCTTTCCACCAAAGCTGTGAAACTGGTTGCCCCTCACCCTCATACACTGACCTCAGTGAAAGACAACACGTAGCTGTTGTTCTTATATAATATTTCTGTGGTAACTTACATTAGGCACATAACTCAGCCATCATTTTAAAAGTACTTTTGTAAGGGAATGAGAAGTCACTCCTACCTTACCCTTAAGTTACTAAAATACCAAGTGTTACGTATTTCTTGAGGTTTCTTCCACAGTGGGTCCTAATTCTGCAAAGGAGCAGTCAGGAGCCTCCACACATCTGAAGTATCCCCATCAAAGTCAGTTAAGCTCCATCTGGAGCCCAGGACTGCGCTTTGACAGAAGCCAGTGATGGATCAGGATCCACCTTTCAGTAGTCTACTATGGTGTTTTTCACTGAGACGAACTTACAGAACAGCTACAGGCTTTTGCCACAACAAACCATATTTGAAATGACACAAAAAGTGAGGAAATATCAAGGCAAACTGGGAGACAATGGAATCCTCTTCTTCATGGGAAAAGTGCTACTTAGCACCTCTGTCCTTCCAGTGCCCACACAGGCAGATTCTGATAGATAGTAGCACAGGCATTTTCAGAATTCAGAAAAAAATTTATTTCTTTCTTGGCAAACAATGGGATCAACAGGAAAAGGAAGTCAAGTCTGATCCCAAGAAAGCTATCAGATTCTACACCAAGTCAAAGGAAAAAACAAGAGACATGCAAAACTGTGCTGTACCCATCAAAAATAGGCACTGGTAATTGTTAAAAGAGTTTCATAATATTTCTTATTTTGATTCAATAAGAGGATAATACATTACACAAAATCAACAATTTATAATTCAATTCAGGGTTTCTGCAGGGCTTTGATCATGAAAGGTTAATGAGTGGCTTATGAGGAACAGAATCTTTTCAATATCAGCTTCATACTCTATTTCTAGAATAACCATTATTACTTCTCATACAGATGAAAGACAGTTACTGCCCTTTATTACAGTGGCGTCTTCCCTATGTTTGTTAAATGTAGGTCTGAGATCTCTCTGTTCACCACCTGCTGTAGCCAAAGAATGGAACAGAGGTGCCACATTGCTAAATTTGATCTCTGCCACGCAGTTAAGCTTTATGCTCTAAAATGACTGCATCACCCCTGCAATCAGCTAGGTTAATTAACCAAAGTTTTCCTACTCCCTTCTGCTGCTTTACCTTTCATATACATTGTTTCTCCCTTCTTTAATAATGTACCTTTTACACTGAAATAACTTTTCACCACTCTAATTAGACGTCACTTGAAAACACAGCATTTTAAACCTCAATTCTAATATTTTTCTCACACATACACCTATTTTTCTTTCAACCAAATCACTCCTACGGCAGCATGAAGGCTACAAAATAAAAAGGATTCACAAGATAAAAGTGCCAAAAAGAAGAAATAAGATCAGACCTGACATTTCACTCATAAGACCTTCATCAAACTATTGTAAAGTTGATCAAAGACAATACAATTGGTTTGTCCCATTGTTTCTACAGCCAGAGAGATGAACCACATGGGCAAGATGTTGTCTGTCTACTTCTAGTTCATCCAATAATGTTTCCCAAAATATCTCCACCCCTTTCACTCATAAATAAGGCTGATATTTTGAAAAGTATAAACAGTTACACTATCAGTACCAATTTACTGCTCAGCTCAGACAAAAAAGAAAAAAGTCAGTAACATTTACCCTTCCTCTGAAGGTACCACAATACTGGGAGAGAACAGTATCTTCATTTTCTAAATGTCAAAGTCTGCTTACCTGCTCTTAGAAAATAGTTAGGCATACTGTTTGTTTAGAAAAAGTTACTTAGCTACAAAAACCATTCTCCTTTGAGGTTATGTACTACCACACCACACGCACAGATACGCTAAAGTATTTGAGAACACAGTTTTGCCCCCACATCGAAAGTGCATCCACCTATGAATCATGTAAACAGTCACAAACAGAACAGGCTCACTGCTTCTCCTAACCCCAGATCCTTCAAGGATTCCTAGACAAACTGATAGGAAATGTGGAGTCTGATATACAGACATGCAGCACAACTCTAAGGAGAATTTGTACAGAGTCTAGTTCAATAACATACCTTTCTGCTAAGTTCTTGTCTATATACATTCACTCAAACTGTCGGTGGCTTCAAGTAGCAACTTAGCAGTTAATCTAGAATATGATCTTGAAGTTCTTGGCATCATATTGAGATCTTTCAGAGAGAGCTTAATGCTTGGAGAAAGTGAAAGAAGTTGCTGTCTGTGCACCTTCCAAGTACAGAAACATTCCTGGGAGAAGCTAACAATGGAGCATGCAAAAAAGGTCACAAAAATAGTTTAACTGTTTCACTTGCATTCCAATGCAGTCATTCACAGTAACATAGCCTCCCTCTTAAATCTCCTGCTTCTTAAGATCTTTCCATCACAGGCAGAAATACAAAGAAACATTTTTGTCTTTTGAACTGAAACTGAAAGAACATCTTTCAATTTAAAAAGACACCGCAAAACTAACATCTAGGATAGATAAGGCAATCTCAACTCCAAACATATGCAGCTAGAAAGAAAAAACCCCAACCAAACAAAAAAAATTATTTCCTGCCTGAGATTAAACTCAAGGAAATTTTGGGAAATTGTTGTAAGACTGTCCTAAGAATCATCTTATTCTGAAAATCCTGGATGCTAACGTTTAACGCAAAGGACATGGAATCACTGGAGAAAAGTAGAGACAGCAAAGCAGAATAAGGAGGCAGCTAGCAAGTTCTAAAGACTTGTTCATTGTGGATGCTAATACGGATCTTGCATGCTAGTACATGGTAGAATACAATGGTAGGGCACTGTCTCATCATTACTTGTCCAGGAAAGGCCTGAAAATGTAGAGAGAAGGTTTAACACCCAGTATCCTGAAGGCCAGCATTTTGAGATACGATAGCTAGAGACTGCACCTCAAATACTGTGTTCAATTTTGGGCCCCTCACTTCAAGAAAGACATGGAGGTGCTGGAGCGTGTCCAGAGAAGGGCAACAAAGCTGGTGAAGGGTCTGGAGCACAAGTCCGATGAAGAGAAGCTGAGGCAACTGGGGTTGTTTAACCTGGAGAGGAGGAGGTTCAGGGGATACCTTATTTCTACAACTAACTGAAAGGAGGCTGTAGCGAGGTGGGTGTCAGTCTCTTCTCCCAAGTAACAAGTGATAGGACAAGAGGAGATAGCCTCAAGTTGTGCCAGGGGGAGGTTTAGATTGGATATTAGGAAAAATGTCTTCACTGAAAGGGTTGTCAAGCATTGACACAGGCTGCCCAGGGAAGTGGTTGAGTCACCATCCCTGGAGGTGTTTAAAAGACATGTAGACATGGTGCTTAGGGACATGGTTTAGTGGTGGACTTGGCCGTCATGGGTTAACAGTTGGACTTAATGATTTTATAAGGGTCTTTTCCAACCTAAATGGTTCTGTGATTCTAAACGGTATTCCATGGAGTATCAAATGTGTAATCTCTTTGACTGCTACAGTAAAGGATAGTGCTGGATGATCACAGTGAGTGGAAGGGCCTTTGCATGGTACTTCTCCTAACAACATTCCAAAACCTTAACTTTGGGCATCAAACAGTACAGATAGCCATGTGCCTCTGAACAGCTGGACATTCCTTCAACCAAGTGGTGAGGCAAAAGTTAAGGTGCTTTAAAAGGCTTCTAACAGGTTCTGAAATGGTTAGATAGGACACCTGCTCTCACCAAAGTGAAGTTTAAACACTCCTTTGAGCTCCGGTTATTGAACAGGAAGTCAGCTAAGACTCTTGTATATTTACTTTCCATTGATCCATTTACTTGAGATTGATCCTAAAGGATCAATGGATTTGCTGATAAGCTTATGGGCCTTATTTCCCCACATGGGGAAGAATCCCTTATTAATCACTCCAGCAGACAAGAAAATACCACCACACCCTCATGCATTTTTTCTTGCCAAAGTACCCTGTGTCATAGCAACTGTCTCTGAAATCAACTAGAGGAGAGTTTGGGCAGAGGAGAAACAGTAGCTGCACTAAGGAACAACAACAGACTATTAAATGTTACTCATCTGTTTAAATTTCAGCCTCTGTGATGAAATGAGAAGCCAACAGCATCTTCCAACAGGTGTGAAGCTAGAAGCAAAGAAAATCACTGTAAATCACTGGAAGTTTTGTGCAGCACTAACTTTGCCCAGCACTAACTAAAAAACTGGTGATGAACAGATGTGTTTTATTGTCTGTGCTTCCTAGAACAGAGCAGGACAACTGACTATGTGAAAAGGGTATAAGCAAAGTTTGTTGGTCTCCTATTTGAAACTGGGGGATTGACCACTGCGAACACCAGAGCTCTGCTGAATACTGTAACCTCATCAGGGTGTGAACTAAAGAGCCTTCTCTCCTCAAAAGACAGATATTTTTTTACTCTTGTCTGTACTTCCCTAGGAAAACTGGAGATTCAAACACAAAATGATCCCATAACGATAAGCTCAACAGCTGCAGACTTAGCTTTAAGAAAATCATAGAGATTATTCTCAAAGCCAAAAGCCCCTCAACAACAACATACTCTTAAACTAGATGCTTAGGAAAACACCAACATCAGAAAAAGAGTAAATCAGAAGAGGCCAGAGTCAAAAGCCCTAAACTGTACAAAAGACAAATAAACATCTTAGCCCATAGCATCCCTACCTCCTAGGCGTCATTGAAGCTTTTTTTTTGCCTTTCATCTGTCTCAGAGCTCTTAATGACAGGTACCATTTAAAATGGGGGGTGGGGGGGTGGGGGGGTCCACAGGAGAGTCCCTCCCCCCAGCTGCACAAGAAAAGATGTTTCCAAGAGTCATTAATCAATGAGACTAACTGAAACAGCACTCACAGCAAGGGCTAACTTCAGGCTTTAGGGTCTCTACAGCATCTCACAGAAGTTAGTGCCCTGCTTATCTGCAACAGTCTTGTAACTCTGTAAACAAACAGATTCTGCAGCCAACCGCAAGTGGCTGTACCGCAGATAATGCTTCCAAAGCTGTCAATAAAAGTCTGGCAGAGGCCAAAACATTCAACAACAAGAAGGAAAAAGAGTTTTCACGCCAAATTTTGGAAAGTGTTGACCTGCCCACACTCTTTTGTAGAGTTACAGGAGGGGATGATAAAACTTGCTGGCAACTCCAACAGAGAAGCCCAAGAAAGTTAAAACAGTGGCAGGCAGCGCCTTGTAAGTACTCCTAAAGCAAAAGACTCTCCTCTCTTTAGTCCTTGGGTATACGTATATGCACATGTACATTATATATGGGACCTGAAGTATTCACATTTCACAAACAAAAACATAGTAAGATCTTCAGGCATAAGGCTTCCAAGAAGTCTACAACCACTACCAGGGAAGGAACAAGAGCTATTTAAGCATTTATTAGTGGGTTTGTATCTTTAGATTTAAACTTTGTTTTTTAATTTAAAATCTAGGTCACTAACAGTGCCAGTCCCACAACTACTATCCAACATTAACTTATATGTTGCCTCTACATAAACATTATTTGAATGATGTGCTTTTTCTTACATCCTAAATTGTTGCATCACATAGTTCTGTGCTATAAGATAATGGCAAACCTATCCCAGCTGGTGAACACATTACACTGGGAATTCCCACGGGCAGTGACATACCTCTGTCTGGTTTCCTGAAATTAGAACTTCCTTCTGCCCTTTTTTTGTACACAGTCTCTGATGAATGCCACAACAGAAAATACAGCAAGACCATTCTTTGCACAGCAGCGATGTATTTCATTTCCATTTGGAATCAGCAGGATTAAGCTCTTTTAGTACTTTTGAGTTACTGGACACCTACATCTATAGTTCGCTACCATGAATGGTACTAAAGTGGCACAAAGTATTTAGTACTTCATGTTCCATTTCAAAAAGAAATAAACAGTATTATGTGGCCCTCTCACAATTACTATACCACAGTCAAATACCTGCATCTGTGGTAAAATGAATACTTATTCCATATTTTACTCTTAAATCCAAAAGTTGAACGGCAAAGAAAAGGAAAAATATCTCAAGATATATTAAGAAAACCATCTCATATACCACATATTAGATTGGTAAGATCTATATCCATTTTATACAAGAACATGAAAAAAATTTAAACCAAACACCTGTTTCCTTCTTACAGAAAGACATCATGAAGCAAGATTAAAACACCCTCAAATACAACATCAAAGCTGCATTACAGTCAAATGACTATAACTTAAACATTTATTTTCTTTGTGGTTCTTAATAGAATAAAATTTGCTTGCATTTGTACAATAAATGAAATCTGCAGCTTTCCAAAAGTGCTTTCAGTAACTATGAAGCTGCATCAAGAGTCTAGTATACATACCTTGGTGCCTCCTCCACAACCTTCTGATTTCTTCTTTGAATGGAGCACTCTCTTTCATTCAACCACAAGGCATTACCATGTTTATCTGCCAAAACCTGAAACAATAACATACTGCTGTTAACAAACAAGATGTATGCACCTGGCCTTTTGGCATTAAACTATTCCATAGCATTCGGTTAGTTTAATTGGAAAAAAATATTTTTTTCCAATCTAGAAATAAAGGTTGGGGGGAAATGCTAGTGTAGAAAATTAACTGTGTATGAAATACTAATTAAATGCTCCTTCAAATTTTGAAGAGTACTTTAAAGCCTCTATATAGAGTCCATATATGGAAAAAAAACCCACTCATTTCAAAGTCTATGAGAAGCTCCCAAAAGTTCAAAAATCAGAAATCAAGACGGAAATAAGACTAAAACTACATTTTCAGCATTTATAAATGGTATTGCATAATGAAATTACTCAGAGGCATATTGTTAAGCAATATCTTGTGTCAACAAAGGAGAGAAAAATCTCAAAAGGATGACAGATTTTGCTCCTGAATTATACACAACAGTTTTCAGAAACAATGGCTAATAGAGCTTTCTTAGCAGGCAAACCACAGCACCCTGTGCTGTGCAAAAAATCTTCAGAAACTTTGCAATCTTTTATTAAGGAGAATAGAATCTGCTACTTCCTCAGTACTTTCAATGAAAATTAAAGCAGTAGTTTCAGGGAATTTCTTAAAAATCCAGTGTTACCTACAGCCCTTGGCTGCAGCTTCTGTTCATGGAAGAGTTAAGCATACAGTCAATTATTCAGATCCAACTACCTAAATTACACACTACAAAAAACACAAGTTCAACATAACAGAACTCTCATTTGATTCTACAGCTTCAAACTGGGAGGAAAAGAAAGAAAAGGAACTCTACCTCTTTATGAAATTGACTGTACGGTGCAGCCACTTCCAATATTGGGATACTGGATTTGAGGATTCAAGTAGATTTCTTCCAATGTTATGATATACCCTACACTTACTCTCGGAGCAATTTCTTTCATTGCAGACCACACCTGCTCCCTTTCTTCCTTATAAAATTTTCCCTCTAATCCATTTTTTTCCATCTATCTTCCTGCTCTGATCTGCGGGAACGTGTGCCAATATTCATGCTTCATTCTTTAATAGTGCAGTTCTATACTGAAAACCAACAAGATAAAAGAGGAGATAATCTTCCTCAAACTGCGTGAACTCAACCATATCTACTTACATTTGTGACAACGAACTGTATTATTTATCATTCCTTTTAGCAACACAGAGCAAGTATGGCACTAAGTGAGATAAATTCCTGCATCTATGTTGCTGATGCATGAATAATCTGGGTAGATGTGACTGAAAACCAGGCACTGAACTCACGAAGACAACTTGTGCACTGTGCAGCATCAGATCCAGAGTGCTCTGCACTTTGTAGGATCAGACATATCTTTCCCTCAGAAATTCTGTTGTGGTCCCATAAGTTTATGGAGCTTCCTAGGGAAAAAATCCCATTTGGAGAGTTCTACAAGATCAATGACTTTGCCATTTCCTAAACCAGAACCCTCTTCCCTGCCCATGGGGCGGTTTTAGCAGTAGCAGCACCAGGGTACTCCAGCCAACTGCCAGATTCTGTAACAGATGACACAATACAAAGCAAAAACACAACAGCATCTAAAGCAACTTCCTACCAGAGCCCTAATTCATCCAGTCTACAACTAAGTATCACAGAGCTCTACAGAAACTCATTTAGAGGAGCCAAAGATTTTTGGATTGGGTTTTTTTGGGTTTTTTTTTTACCATTAAAAGAGCACCTCTAGGGCATACCGTGGTTCTCAGTGTCCTGTAAGCACAACAGTTCCTCGTGAGCACTCTGTTTCACTGTAGAAAGCCTACAACTTCCCACAGAATTCAGCCTCACCAGAATAAACAAACCAAAAAGTCCTGGAATATTTCAATAAAAATGAGTTCCTGTGCTTCTCTTCTCTCCCTCTGTCTTTTCCTGAAGGGGAAAATAAAATATTTTGCAAACTAACTAGTAAATATTTTCTTTAATTTCAGGACATTTCTTGTATTCTACTGAATTTATTCAACCTGGATCTTAAAATACATGTTCTTCTGTTACCAGTTAATATGGCTCAAAGAGAGACACGCATGAATATTCACTATGAAAATGTAATTACAAATAGAATAAGCCAAACAACATCTAGTGTTAGGCTTTTACTTTCATTTTGGGTCCACTGTTTCCATTATCAGAAACTAGAGAAGACCCTTACTTCATAAAACAATTATATTTCAGAAGACATTTAAAGAATGTTGAAATCATCACCTTTGAGGTGACCTGAGATTCTAGTACACATCTCGCCAAAAATGCATGTCACAGCTACAGTTTTTTTCTAAATATCTAAATATTCCTAAAAGAAAATGTTTTGTGGGATTAGATGATTATGACATTAGTATATGCTATATGTATCTATATGTCAAAATAATTAAGTAGAATGTATCGCAACCTCTCCTACATGATTCATCTAAACTCTGTTTCCAGTTGTAGGATTGCTATTCAGCCAAGTAATAGTTAGACATTCCACGTACTCTTACTTTAAATTCAGATCCTTTATATCAGATATTTCAGAAGAACAGGACTTCAAATCAGTTCAAGCACGAAGTCTATTTGGACTCTATTTTCCTGTCAATTGTTTTAGTCTTTTCTCATGTTTTACAAAGTGATTGTTTTATAGCTAGACACAGGAAACCCCTTATTTAACAATTTTAAGTACCAACGCTTTGGAGCTATATGAGAATGTTAAAAAAAAGTTCTATTTAAAAGTTACTGCTAAATTAATAAATATTTGGCATCTGGTCTCAAATTGTTTGTATATTTAGCAGTTTGAAAATGAACCAAGGTCAACATTCTAAAGCTGATTAGAACATGAAGTTAAAATGATATGCTATGATATTGTTAAAAGGTACCATCAAAGTGTTTGTGTAAGGAAAACAACATTCATTGTACACTTATTATAAATAAAACTATAAATTATTAATAGCAAAGCTATTTTGTTTAATCTAGGTGAAATTATTTGACTGTTCTTAAATACAGTGGTGCCTAATTTTTTTGAAGTAACCTCTGTGAAACCTAAAAGGAATCAAGGTAATGTAAAATCTGTCCCCAACTCATGAAAGCATGAAGGAATCAATCTCATCTAACTTTAGCCATCAAAGAGTCAGTAGGAACCTGCTGAAGCTCCCAAATCTATAAGCACTGAAAGAAATAGATCTTTAAAGTGTACTGAATTGCGTTTTTTTAAAAAAAGAGAAAAAAAAGACATAGGTAACCAAAAATTGTTAGCCATAGAAAGGGAATATAGGAAGATGGTCTAGCAATCTGAGCTCTTTTGTAACCTAAGATCAATGCTGAAACTAAACGTTCACTGTATGTCTTTCCATGACCCTTTAAAAGGGAATAGGTTGGGGGTTAAATTTCATTTTTACAGACTGTTCCTTCATTTCACTGTTTCTTCTTCTTCATTTCTGCCCCTCTAGTCCACTCTTGTAGAGATCCCACCTGGAGTACTGTGTCCAGCTCTGGAGTCCTCAGTACAAGACAGACGTGGACCTGCTGGAGCTGGTCCAGAGGAGGGCTGCAAAGATGATCAGAGGGCTGCAGCACCTCTCCTGTGAAGACAGGCTGAGAGATATGAGGTTGTTCAGCCTAGGGAAAGCTCTGGGGAGACCTTATTGCAGCCTTCCACTACTTAAAGGGGGCTTACAGGAAAGATGGGGACAGACTTTTTAGCAGGGCCTGTAGTGGTCAGACAAGGGGTAATAGTTTTAAAATACTAGACGGTAGATTCAGACTACATATAAGGAAGACATGTTTTATGATGAGGGTGATAAAACACTGGAACAGGTTGCTCGGAGAGGTGGTAGATGCCCCATCCCTGGAAACATTCAAGGTCAGGTTGGATGGGGCTCTGAGCAACCTGATCTAGTTACTGCCACATCTTAAGAGTTTATCTTTTAGACAAAAATAAATGAAATTTCTGTTAAGGAAATAGATATACTCCATACAGATTTCTTGTCAGGACAGATTATTTCAAGGCTACTGACAAACCCAATTTAGTTACCTACATAAGATCAAACACATTACAAATTTTAAAATCATAATTTTGTTAAAGAGTCTATCCGAAACAAGTATTGTTTTACATTAGCACATATGGCTTAACACTAGATCCAATAAAAGATATAAATGGTCACAACCCAAAAGTTAAGAAAAATACACCTGATTTTGAACTACAAACTGCCCAAAATGGGACACAAATCCTCCTGAGTTCCCAGGGGACATCAGATACTTCAGCACAGAATCCAAAATACTAACAAAACCACCTAGAGCTTGCAAGAAAAAGGTTAAGCACAGCAGTGCTTTAATTCCTACATCCTCTGCTGCACTCCAGCACTGCAATCAGGATCCAGAGTTCAAGCTCCAGCCCTCAGGACAGATGCCTACAACTTTTTTTTTTTTTCCTCCCCAACAAATTGAGCACAGTTCATTGTCTTCCTGCTAAAGAAAGGCTAGAGACTAAAAACAGGAAGGCTGTATTGTGCGTGATAGCCATGTACTTTCAGCAATGGCCCAAGACACAGGAAAACACAAGACTTTGGGCCTTTTTTAGCAAAGTGTTTGAAACGTTTTGAGCTTTGATTAATTTACGACTTCAAACCTTACTAAAAGATAAATGACCAATAATTAACAGTAGTAGTAATAAAAACACCACCACAAACCTGGATTTCTATGTGACGGGGGTTATCGATGAACTTTTCTATCAGTAAGCGATCATCACCAAAACTTGACGCAGCTTCTTGAGACGAAAACCTAAAGCCTTCCCTTAAATAATGAAAACAAAAAGAATAATCTGTATTTTAAGAGTTAAGTCAACTTCTGAAGTATCCAAGGAGAAGAAACACTTATTCCAGTCATCTAGCAGTCTTCATCAATCAACACACATCCAAAAACCAAATTTTACCACTTGCATTTGATTCTTTAATGAGTACCCCTTCTTTCATTTTTTCTTACAAAGACCAAAAAAACCTAAACAAACACATTCTCAAAGCACAGAGAATTTCAGTGTGTTTAAAAAGTCTGGGCATTTACAACAATTATTCATATCAATTTTCTTTGTTGACGTTTTCTTCTGCAAAAGTAATGAAATAACAGAATTTTTAAAACCTGTAATTACAAAGTAGTTGTTACACAGAATTGAAGGCGAACCTATTTAAGGTACACAGCTCTCCTAATACTCAAGAATAGCAGAGATTAGTTGCACGTTAATTAGACAAAAGAACGGCAGATACAATATTGCAGACCTTGTAAATTCAACCACTAAACACACAACCTGAAGATTCAACACTTCACAGAGTATGCCAGTTGTACTACCAGTTTTTTCCTGCTTTGAAGTGAGTGTTATACCATGCATTCTGTATACTTCCCTCTATTCTCTCTTTTATGTACGTAATTACTCAAACAAATAAAGACTGTAAGATACTATATTTATTAACTTTCTCATTGCAGAAAGATTACCCCTATGGGGCATAACTGCTGACAAACAACTTCACGTACAGCTTTCTCAAGGTGAAATGCACCATGATGCAAGGACCCAAAGGCTCCACAGAAGTTTTCTACAAGCTCTTTAACTGAGTCTTATTTGTGTTGTTACATACAGAAAGTTTGGGGTAAGTTTCCGTGGGATTGACTACTGTAATGCAGAGGCCCTGATATTTGTGCCCAGAAAAACAACTACAGCATAGCTGAGTTGAAGTTTCTGTGCTTTCTATCTCTTTAATTTAGTTCAATTCCACAGACAAAACCCAGACAATAGAACCATGAGGTAAATAAATTTACAGTATAGAAACATGTGTATTTAAAGGTATTTCTTCACCTTCTTTCAAGGTTTGGAATAATATATGCTATAATTTTGATATATTATACTCAATACACAATCTTTCCTAAATTCATATTTAACCTCAATATATTGAATTAATAAAGAGAAAAAGGGATATGAAAATTTGTGATTCTGTACACTACCTGATCTGTCCAAAAAAACAGTGAAGCAACAAATAGGCAGACACAGCGTTTCTTACTGAAGCAGATTTAGAGTGACTTTAACTCCTGTATCAAAGGCTTTGTTTCCTTTTGTAATCATTCTGTCAAGTCAGTTTTACGCACAACTGACTTTTTCCTTCACTGAAGTATGTGCTAATTAGAAATCTAAACTGCAATATTTGTTAAAAAAAAAAGAAGTCAGGTGCCTAATTATCTAATCCATACACCTGTAAATCTTTTTAAATTATATTTAACAGGAATGAGTCAGTCAAGTATTCTAACCTTGTCTGCATCTTACAAAACTGTGCAGTTGCATTTGTTCAGAGATTAGAAATTACCATAAATATATGCTTCACCTTCCTTGAAGAGATCATACTAACTAAACAGAGATGGATCTGAGTCTCTATGAATATTTAAAAAAAAAAAAAAAAAAAAGTTGTTTAGGCTAGAAGACAATTTGTACTCGGAGTATTTTCCTTTCACCAAGCAAGAGCCATACAGAGCCTCATGGCAAGGGAGACATTTCCCACAGCACAACTGTACTGATGTGTGACCAAGTTCAAAACTTTCCTGCCCACGCAAACCCCAGAAGGGAAGTGCAGGGATACTTGAGACAGGGAAACCTGAGCTTGCTGTCTAGACCCAGGTACAGTTCACCATACAAGCAACATGCTGTCTGCAGCCTAATCAAACCATGATGTTTAACAAGACTCAATCATTCAGGCTGATTGACCTCACCTATACGAAGACCATCACTGATACCTTCTACATTACGACTCAAAGTAAAGAGGCACTCTGGTCAAAAGATTCCTGAGAGAGGCTCTGCAACAGACCCAAACACTAACCACCTACTATCTACACTGCCATCTTCACAGTCTTCCAGTGCCAGCCACCTGCACTGGACCAAGGGGCAGGGAGGACGGACTGCACATTAAGCAGCCCTGGACTACAGGGACACCAGCTGAGCTGGTATGCAAGGAGGGAGCACAGCAAACAGCCACAGCTAAGAGGGGCTTTGACAGAAGATACTTTTGGTAGTTTCTCATAAGGAGTTGTTGCTGGTAGTAGTTTTGACAGCAGGGTAGGGGCAAAGTGGGGGTGTCGGCATTTTGGTTGCAAGCTATTTACTTGCTCAGGCAAGATTTTCTGTTGAAGTGTTTTCTTAGGTTCTCAATAAGTTTTAGTGGCAGTTTTCATTTTTTTCCTATATGCAGATTTGCTGCTTTTAGTTGCTTCCTTTAGCTTCTGCTAGCTGTTTCCCAACTCATAGATCAATAAGACTGGTTCATGATGAAAAGGGGCCCATAGCTGCCCGCTGCAAGGATGACTCACACCACCAAGGTCAGTCACCTGGAGTCATACACTGCCACAGAGCCAGTAAGCTGCTCACAGTATGGCACCATGCAGTACACGTGGTGTCTCCACAGCCCCAGCTGCAGGAGTACACATCAGATGTCTCAACCCAGGCTGGGCTTGGAGCAAGGGGGCTGAAAGGCTTAGTTCCCTGCCCATGCCTAAGGCAGGCAGAGAACACCACTGCCTCTCCTCAAGAACAGGGTGAATGGGTCATGCTGGTAAGAGCTGCACACTAGTCAAAGCCTAGAGGCATCGGGGCAGGGAGATAAAATAAAACCAAGAGGTTCACCTCAAGCAGCTTTTCATAATGGCATGTGGCTAAGGAAACAAAGAGGGGCTGGAGCCTGCATGCAGACATGGAACTGCAACATCCTTAGAACAGCTGACATGGTGGGACAGGTCACACAACTGCAATGCTGCAATGAACGGCTTTAAAACAGGCAGCAGGATAGGCTTGCTCTTTTTATGAAAGGGTAGCTCAAATATATAGATCTCTTCTTGGGAAAGGGCAAGAGGGTAAGAGCTGGAAGGTCTGCAACAAGGAAGAGGCCAGCCAGTATGGGTAATACTACAGTAAAATTTTGTTAACAATTCATCTGCTCAAGCTGACAAAGTGGACAAATTCCTCTTCAAGCAACTCAAAGTTTCCAAGACCTCACGTGTTTGTATGGGTTTGTTTGGGGTTTTCTGGGGCTGTGGGTTATTTGAGACGGGGAAGGGTGGGTTTTTTGGTTTGTTAGTGGTTGGTGGGGGAGGTGTTTGGGAGGGGTGGTCTATTGCTTCGTTGTTTTGGGTTTGTTTGTTCCTTTTTTTTTGAACAGGAAACCAACCTCCCTGACATCTGTTGGAAAAACAACACAGAAAACCACAAGCAAGCTGGGAGGTTTCTGATAGATGCTGGGGAGAACTTCTCAGCACAGACATCAGATGGGCTGAAGAAGAGGAATCATCAGTAGCAGAAGAGGATGGAATCAAGGATCTCTTGAGAAATTGACCCATATAAGTCACTAAGACCAGATGTGATGCTAAGAGAAGTAGCTTATGTCATTATGAGACTGCTCTGTCATCTTCGAAAGGCTTTGGAGGTCAGGAGAGATTCCTGATTAGAGGAAGACAAACATTGCACCCAAGTTTGAGAAAAGCATGAAAGAATCAGAAGAACTACCAGCTGGTCAGCCTCTCTTTGATTCTGGGGAAGAGTCATAGAGCAAGATCTCCTGAAAGCTGTTCCTAGACACATGAGAAAGTGTCTGAGAACAGACTGAATTTACCAACAGTACCATCCTTGACCAATCTGCTTGTCTTTTATTACTACACCTATGAAATACAGGACAACAGTAGATATCATCTCCCTCAACTTCAGCAAGAACTTAATGGCCTCCCACAGCATCATTGTTTCCAAGGTAGAACGTTACAGTCTACATAGGTGCACAACTAGATGGGTGAAAAACTGGCTAGATCATTGAGCTCAAAGTTAGCAGCTCATCCTCTACCTGGAATCCAAAACAAAGGAATCTCTCCAGGAATCTACTATTCTGGAACCAGTTTAACCTCTTTATCATTGACCTGAAACACGCCACCAGCAGCCTGTGGACCACGCTAAACAGGGTCATCAATATACTCAAGGGACAAGGCTGCATTTAGAGAGACCTAGACAGTTTGGAGGAATGGGGTCACAAGCATCTTATAAATTTCCACAAGAACAGAAGCAGAGTCCTGTACCTAGTACTGACTAATGCTCTGCCCCGCATCAGTACAGGCTGTGGAACTTATTTCTAAGATTACTTGGAGGTCCTGGTGGGTAACAGGCTGCAATGCAACTGATGACAGTAATGAAGACTAATTGAATAGTGGGCTGCATCAACTGCAGCACAGCCAGCAGACCAGAAGCAGCCATCATTCTCCTTTACTCAGCACATCTTATACCATATTTGAAATACTACATCCAGTTTTGGACTCCTAGTACTTAAACATGTTGATAAGCTCAAATAAGATGGTCAGAGCGAACCTGAAAGACAACAACGGCTCTAGTGGATATCTAATAGCAGCCTTCCAGTACTTAAAGAAGAGTTTACTAAACGAATGAAGCCAAGCCCTTTACTGCAGTGCACAGCAGAAAAATGAGACAGTGGCCATAACCTGAAGTGGGGAGTTTCCAGCTGGATGTAAGGAAAAAAATGACTGGAAAGAACTGAGAAACAGGGCAGACTGTTCAGAAAGGCTGTAGAATCTCACTGCAAGACCCAACTGGGCAAAGCTCTAAGCAACCACCTTCAAATTGAGTGCTGATCATATCCAGAGAACAAAGGTGATGATGTCCTTAGGTCCCTTCAAACATGCACAACTCTATAAGTGGAAGAACAGGATGTCTTGAAAGGTTCCCCTCTCTTCCTACACTACATTTAGTCACACTGAAGTGTAAGCTGTACAAAAGCATTTATTGATCTTGTCACATGCTTTCTTGTGGTCGTCTGAAGTAAGATAGCCCATGCCAACTTTCTGCCTCCAGCTCCGAGATCAGCATCGCTGCTTGAATTGAACAAACCACCTTCTTTGAAGGCAGCCAGATACTAACAAAAGACTGCAGTCATTTGTAATATTTCAGTTTCCAGTATCAGAAAACAGTAAAAGAAAACAGTCTTTTCTTGTCAAGGCCAGAATTAGAAAGGCCATCTAGTTAAAAAAAGATGTTTGATAACCATTAGTACAGTAGAATCCCTCTAAAACCATGCCTGATAAGTTACGTAAGCAATAACTACTTAAATGTTGTTTGATTTTGCACACAAAACCAATATCCATTGCTTTAGCTTGACTCCAAATTTACAAAAACTAGAATTAACTAGTCACAGCATTTTACATATTTTCACACGTGTAGCTGGGATGGAAATCTGTGTTTAAAAAAAACAACAACAAAAACCAAACAGTTTTTATGAAACACTGCTCTTCACTCATCCAATTGACTCCTTCCCCTTACCTGAACACTTCTACAGCACATACCTGTGCACGACAGACCAAGGATGCCAGACCCATACACACTCATTTTTGCAGACTAGTCTGACAGGCCAAATGCACTGCTTTGGGAAAGTAATAAAACTCAATGTACAGGCTTGTAACAGGGAATGCTGTTTAGTTTTTTAAGTATTGTCCTCTCATATTGCACACTTCATATTTCCTTTGCCTTGAGAGGTTGGGAATTCAGAATGGTTTGTACATATTATTCCACTTTATCTTCCAGTTCCACTGCTCATTCCTGCAGAGCCATTAGAAGATTACAACACCGGGGCAGGGAGGGGGGGGAACTTCAACGGATGTTTCTGAAAGAAGGTGGCAAACTGCACAAAATAATTGCAGACTACAAAAGCAAATTTGCTAGTAGTTCTCCTACATACCCTGTTGTACCATCTCAATGAACAGCAACAGCTGTGAAACAGTGGAAATAGACACAGTGTGGTACCATAGGACCACAGAAGAGAAATTATAAGAGGTTCTTGGAATTTGAGAGCAGATGTTTGACCTGAGTTCATAAAATTGGCATAAGCACCAAGAAAGAATTGAAGTAACGGGACAATTTATGTTTTCCTGCAATTATAAGTTAAAAGGCAAAAACTTTCATCTTTCTAAATATCTGTTGCTGGAAGCTGCCTTGTTGAAAGCTTTCAAAATAGATACTCACTAAGCATGCAAAATTTCCATATCTAGGAAAAGTTACAGAAGTTGAGACAACTGGGTGTGTGCGGAATTAGCACAAAGCTCCAAATTTCTCAAAAGGGATTGTTAGAAGATAATTCAGTACAAATTTCCAGCTTACAGGTTATCACATTTGAGCTGAAGCTATTAACTAAAACTAATTTCTATCTGCAAATCCACAGCATTTAAAACAAGGGCCAGTAGTTCTGGTATGATGGCCTCCAATGCAGAATCTATATGCCAGTAAGTATCTGCGTGCAAAGATTCATCACAATTTCTGCCAGGAATTTTTAAATCCATTCTTTGGAGAAGCTAGGGTCCTCAAGGGAATTCCTCTTCAGAGCTGCCAGCAGACCATTTGAAGCCAGGAAGCCTAAAAACTTAGTAACAAGTACAATTGGTATAAGCATACTGAAAACAAGAGAGCCTTCAGTTTCTCCACAATCGAAGCAGGAATGATACAGAATATTTTCAGATATTCAGACACCTACCCTAGTCATGTCTTGTTGTACTTCATAATTAACTTCATGTTGCCTATATTTGGAAAGCAGTTTCAGATTAGGCTCTCTGGGATGCAGGCGCAGAGGCTCTTCATATACAGACCAGAGCTGGGATGATCAACTACAGACTGAAATACCTCCAGACACATAAAGCAGCAGAACTCCCCTAGACTGTGAAGAATCTACAAACCTGAATTCAATGTAAACCACTCTCCAGAAATCTGCACTTTGTTTTTAACATGATTTCAAGTGGGTATCTATTACATGAAGAAAGTGCATCCTAAATTCTACTTATCCAAACCAAGACAACTGACATGGGATTACATTAGAGTGAAGATAGGGTTATTTTAATTTCAGATATGGGTTAGTGGCTTGAACTGTACACAGAATTCCACACTACAACTTGACCGTTACCTCCAGCTGGCAGCCGGTCACAAGTGGTGTCCCCCAGTATTGAGGCCAGTTCTGTTTAATATCTTCATCAAAGATCTGGACAAGAAGATCGAGTGCACCCCCACAAAGTTTGCAGATGACACCGGGGGGGGGGGGGGGAGCGGGAAGTGTCTTGCTCTGCTTGAGGGTAGGAAGGGATCTGGACAGAGGCTGGACCCGATGGCCTGAGGCCAACTGTATGAGGTTCAACAAGGAGAAGTGCCGGGTCCTGCACTTGGGTCACAGCAACCCCATACAACGCTACAGGCTTGGGGAAGAGCAGCTGGAAAGCTGCCTAGTGGAAAAGGACCTCAGGGTGCTGGCTGGCTGAACATGAGCCAGCAGCATGCCCAGATGGCTAAGGTGGCCAACAGCATCCTGGCTTGTGTGGCCAGTAGGATGAGGGAAGTGACTGTCCCTCAATACTCGGCACTGGTGAGTCTGCATCTCGAACCTTGTGTTCAGTTTTGGGCCACTCACTTCAAGAGGGATGTAGAGGTGCTGGAGTGTGTCCAGAGAAGGGCAATGAAGCTGGCGAAGGGTCTAGAGAACAAGTCTTATGAAAAGAAGCTAAGGGAACTGGGGTGGTTTAGTCTGGAGAGGAGGCTGAGGGGATCTTATTGCTCTCTACAACTACCTGAAGGAATTTGTAGACAGGTGGGGGTAGGTCTCTTCTTCCAGGTGACAAGACAAGAAGAAACAGCCTCAAGTTGCACCAGGGGAGGTTTAGATTGGGTATTAGAAAAAAAATGTCTTCACTGAAAGGGTGGTCAAGCATTGGAACTGGCTGCCCAGGGAGTTGGTGGTATCACCATCCCTGGAGGTATTTAAAAAATGCATAAATGCAGTGCCTAGGGACATGGTTTAGTGGTGGACTTGGCAGACCTGGGTTAACGGTTGGACTTGATGATCTTAAACATCTTTTCCAACCCAAATGATTCTATGATTCTATGAAATTCAGAAAAAAGCAACAGAAGTGAGAGTTAGGAGGGATTCATATCTGAAGAAATGCAACAGCAGCCCTACCCAGATAAAGAGGTAGGGGACAACATGGCAACCTTCCACTGTTAAATGCACATGAAGAGCTATTTCAAGGGAAAAAAATAATTCTAACAGTGGTAAAACTATTCTAGTACTTCTAGTTCAAAATACTAGCTGAAAGTTACAGAAATCTTAGCTATAGCTGGAATAATATCATAAATATTTAGAGGATCTAACAAAATTTTCATCATTGGGGATATTTAAGAGATGTGAAAGATGAAGCATCAGTAAGTTACCACAGTGAATAATTCTGTAATTGTAGCAATTAAGTAATTCAGATAGGTCTTTTCCATTTCCAGTGGCTATTTCCACGTCACACCACACAATTTAAGCCTGCTTTTAATATTATACATAGTCAGTTGAGACAAGAAAGATTTTCAACTATCCTGAAAATTGAAAAGTATGTTTCAAACAATATTAGTTTACATACAAGCTTTTTTTTCAAATGGCATTTGGAATTAATCCCACATGACAAAGCCAAAGCAAGTTTACAAATCAAAATATTATCAACAATTCTTCACACTCATCTTGTATCTGTGAACCCTGAAATACAAAAGGCCATTCAGATATCGGCTTTTCAGAGTTGCCAATAGCTGAAAATTAGTTTATCTTTAAGATTACATGGATTTGGATGCAGCCAGACAACAGATGAGGTCAACAACTTTTCATGTTAACTATCATGTGAACTACCAGATACATTTTGTCAGGAACAAGTTGAATCACCTTCAAAAAACTCAGTTGGATGTTCTTCTTCAGACACATAAAGGAATATTCTTAGTCCCATAACACAATTAATGGACATGTACAACAAATATTTTACAACCTCACAGAATTTCTTCAAGACAGACTATGAGAGAAACCCAAACGCAATACTTCACATGCAAATGCAAAATGAATCTGTTTATATCTCCTGTTCTCTTAATCTCACCTTCATCTTCCTGCAACAATTATTTTGCCAACTCAATTTTGCCTTCATTGCTGCCTACCTGTAAATGTTAAAATAAGTTTTTCTCCTTGATATAGAATCAGTATAGTGTTGATCGGTGACTCAGTCTAGGTGTTCTTTCTCTTAGCACCTTTTAGATACTGCTCTATAAAATTACACTGTAAAGACAAGGCTTGTATAACTAACCAAAAGGATTATTATAAGGACACCACTGGCAATAAGGAGCCGAATAGTACTTCAAGGGCCTTCCACAAACAAGGCAAGCATCTCTAATGTTATTAAATATCCCTGGGTCTAAGTAATATTACTAAATTAATTCTGTATACAAATACACAAAAAAAGAACATCCCTAGCTAGTTTCTGTTGATACCAATCAGCTCTATCAGGTGACTTTCTAAACAGCAACCACAATTCTTCTCCAAAACAAATTAGCAATCATGATTTTTAGATCCAGTTTTCAATTTTTAAACAGTTATTTTAATTGAGCTCCTTTGCTCTCTTCCGAGCAAAGCATTAAATGAATGCCTTCCTCTCAAGTCCAACAGATGCAACTGCTGCCTGAACAAGATCAAGGCAGTAATTTTGGATTATAAAGCAGTGGGAACAAAGCATCCTTGTAAGAAAGCAGGTTATTCTAGATCTTCATTCTAATGCACAAAACCTTATTTTCCTATTTAGATTTGAATATAAATGGGCTAGAGGTAGCAAGGTACAAAAAAAACCCACCATGTTTTCGTTAAATCTAAAATTTAACTGCTAGCTATTCATTGTTCTTTTTTCCAGTTTTTAGGTTTTGACAAACAAAAATTTAATAGGGAACACAAAAATATGACAGGGGAATCTTGCAGGTGACTAAATTAAATTAATGAAAATTTGAGTTGTACTTTGAGTTGATTCCAGCATATGTGCTTCTCTCTCCATGTGGAAAAGAAAACATTTAGAAGGTTATCTGATTTTGAATCAAATAGGCTTTTGTTACAAGTCTTTGAAAAATCCCAAAACACATTTTTCTGTAACATCAGTGGCATGTGGGGTTGAAACCAGACTCCTCACTGCCAGGATATTAGCAGAGAATGGACTGTAAAACTTCAAGTCAGTAAGAATGCATTGTGAAGTGTTAAGGATTCAGAGAACCATTATGAGATATGAAAATGTCTGCCTCCTTAAACACCGTTTCAAACAGGCAAAAGCACAATAGTTTGCTGAGACAAATATTTTAAACACAGAAGTATGAAATTTATTAGCATACATTCTAGAAGCACCGTATGTGTTTCCACACATGAATAATCAGTCTCATCAACTCTAACAGAACTAATGGCATGCATTAATGTTTGAGAATCAGGGCCAATAAATATTCTACCTAACACAGACAATTAATAAATCAACATTCTGAAAGGCATACAGCAAAACATTTTATTTACAGTCTATCATTGGACTAAAGGCAGTTGCAAGTGTTGGTTTTTTACTCAATGGACCATGTTCTGTAAGGTTTATGCAAAAGTTAATTTTAAAGAGAGGCATGCAAACTCCCAAAGTACACTGCTCACTATATGAGAGGAAAAAAACCAAATAATATCCAATTTCTCTTGTCTAACATTTCATATCTGCTCAACTGTCAGTTCACAGTGGCTTAATGGGACTTTGGTAACTGCAGCATTCATCAAGGCAAGCTTTTGGACAGCATCTCACCTGGTCTCTTCATCATCCCAAGCGATTCTCATGCCTTTCCCACCACCACCTGCTGAGGCCTTGATCATGACAGGGTAGCCTAACAGCGGGGAACAATTAGACAGAAGTTCAAACTTTGTTCAGTTGGTCAGAGGAACATGACAACTGACCACATGTCCAATAATGCCAGTAGACAATAACTTCGTTTATTAAAACACTTTGTTTGGAGGGAGAGGAGAGGATTTTTCTTTTCAAGACTTAGCTGTCAGTGCAGTGATTTCTGAAGCCAAGAAAGGTTGTCTTCTCCATTTCATTTATAACAAAAAAAAGCACTGAATGAATTATTCCCAAGTAACAAAGTGATTTATGAATAAAGGCATTTGACCTTTTTAAGCTCACATTTCTTTAGGAACAAAATTTTATTTCTTTGTTACTGCTGAAATAAGCTATGCTGTGATAATTTTTTTCAAAAAATTACTACCAAAAATAAGCATGAGATCTTCATAAACTATTAGTCAAGAGATTCAGTAAGCAAACCGGTATCTTATCAGCATTTCTGGTGTAGTACATTTTAAGTAACAGAGCATTTCAAGAGCTGTGCTACTTAAGATATTGTATAACAGTAAGTATCACAGAAAACAATTATTACACCTTTCTTTTTAAACAAAAGGGTTTTCCCCAAACTGACAAGTAGTAAGAAAAAATGAGCAGCATAAATCTGACAGCACTGTGCATAACCGGTAATATTTTACTTTCAGAACAAGATACCTTAATATGACTATAAGTCAGGACTGTTTACCTTGCAGTACAATATTTTAATTCAAAGCAACCTCCTAAATAATTTCTTATTCTTATCAGTGAACTTCACTTTTCTCCCACATAAATATACAGAAGATTGAAAATTGAAAATCTGATTAGAAAGTTTTCGACGTTTCTGGGATAGTCAAAAATTCTTCAAGCCTTTGGTCTCCAGTATGCTTAATGAAAATCCTAACATTAAGCCAAATATCACACCAGCTGGTATTTGGGGGCGGGTAGAGTTCATCAGTCCTTGCAAACTGACAATACATTCTATAAACTGCTTTTATCTGGGGACAGAAAGGGACATTTGAATATAGTTCCCAGTAGAAATGGTCAAGTCTGCTATCATATGTGTAACTAACATTTACAGTTTCTTTCTGGAATGTAAATCTACTCTTGCTCTGTCAAGTGACAGCGATACAGTACACCCACCTCCCCCCTCTCAAAGTCATTTAATTGAAAGGAGGTTCAGGAGAAGATAATTAAAACCAGCAAGATCTGGAAAACCTTTTGCTTAAAAAGACTGAAGTGAACACGCACACAGCAGAAAAAAAGAAAATTAAAAAAAAAAAAGGAAGGTGACATGATACAAGCATAAAAAACAGAGTAGTGTTGATTGGAAGACAGGAAAACAGCAAAAATCAATAAAATAGTTTCCAGCATCACATGTTATTAGACTATGCAACCCCATGCTACAGAGCATTCACGTGACTGAAAGCTAATAGATAAGCATATGTAGAGCACAAATCAAGATCCTCTAGGCAGGGATGACCAAAAGGCTATAAATCCTCATGCTTTAGAGTCTAAAGTAATCTCTAGATACTAGGTATAAGGGTAAGACCAAACAGATCCATGCAAATAAGCTTGCTAGACTGTCTCTTACATTTTCCTATGAAATATCTGATGCTGCCCACAGAGGGGTATGGGATGAGTCACAGTGTAACAACAGGTTCAGTCCAGAACTATAGTATTTTCAAGGCCTCTACAATCCCAGAGATAAAAAGACATGTGCAGAATAACTCCAGACTGCATGCGGCAAACAGTCAAGTTAACTCATTTTCACGAAATGCAGTATATGCAGTTATCTACACAAGTATAATTAATCTATGCTGTAGTTCTTTTTCCAGATCCCTGGCAACTGCCAGACTCCTAGACAAGTCACTGCCCATCTTGAAATAAAGCAAAAAGCATATCCTGTATGATTTTCATGCAAGAAATGAGATTTAACCAGGTAACACTAGCAAACTTACACCTCTGGCAGCACTATCATCAGCTGGAGACTCTCTCCAACTCAAGAGGATGCAAGTCTGAAATTCTGAAATAAGCATTGTTTTAAGCCTTATTATGGCAAACTCACTCTGGCAATTTCCATCACCCAATCTATCTTATTCAGTGCTACATGTACTTGAACAAAAATCATCATCAATTACGCTAACAATTTCAGTCTAATATCAGTCTGTTGAATGGCTTGCTGATTTTAAATGTGTAAACAGAGTCTATTCCTAATTTACTGTTCTTTCATTTCAACAGCAAAATAGGCATGTTGGCAGTGAGCCTTGGTGAGTCTTTACATGCTACAGATACATGGCTGACTGACGTCACTCACCAAGTGTAGGACCACTTTGCTTTCCTCCCCAGCCCACCTTTTATATATATTGATTACCTGCCGACCACACTTGTATGCAAGGCAGTTAAAGATTCCAGAGAGCCACTCTACAGTTAAAAATAAAAATTAAAAATAACAATAATTTTAAAAAAAATCAAAATAAAGCCCATTTTGAAAAGATACATACAGCTTTCTAGGTTGAGAAAGAAAAATTCTTTGCAACAGACCTCTACAAGTTAGGACAATGATTAGCCAGAAAATAAGGGCACTTGAACTTTTGTTCAAATATGCCTTTACATTCTACTTGCTCTCTGGGGCACTGAACTAAGCTAAACAGCAGTTCTTTGGCCAGTACCAAAGAATGATGTGTACTAAGACAAGAAAGGCTTTGTAGAATCTAAGTTTTGCTTACATATTGGGTACAGGACACTGGGATCAATGTTACTCATCATTCTCCTAACCACTTTTGCACTATTCAGCAGCAATCAAAATTGATGCAGTATGCACACATGGATTGGTTAGATTAGTTGTGGGAAGGGAGAGGCATGCGAACAATTTCTAATAGCATTTATAAGGACCCATGACAACAGCAATTAAGAGTGTCACAAAGCATGTATATTTTTGAGTAGGTGTTAGGTTTTTGATCCTTCCCTCAAGTTAGACACCAACTTACATGAAATTAAAATTGCATGTAAGAATAAAAAGTACTCTTGTTCTATAGTTTTGTATTTTTGTGACGCATCTGAAGGAGGGGTCAAAAAAGATCTTAGAAGCCAAAAAGGTAAAAAGCTGTCAAATTTGAAGATCACCAGGCATACTTTTGCTGTTAAATAGGTACTATTAAGTCAGGACTATTTTGTTTCCAGGGCAGTTACTATGCTGAGAAACTGAATGGTAAAAAGAATAAACAAATTCTGGTGTCTCACAGCTGTTAGTCTCCACCCTTTGCCACCATGGTTTTAGATGTCACTTAACCACTTTTACAAAGTTGCAGGTAGTAGATCAGCAAATGCATTGTGCAGGATCAGTTTAAGCAATATCATATGGGGCAACAGGGCAATACCAGATTCATTTCAATATCCATTATTGAAAATCTAGTACTAACTAAACCCATGTCAAATGAAACATGACAAAACCATGTTTCGCACCTCTTCAGTTTT
Organism: Ibycter americanus; assembly: GCA_035590275.1. Lineage (NCBI taxonomy): Eukaryota > Metazoa > Chordata > Aves > Falconiformes > Falconidae > Ibycter > Ibycter americanus. The sequence continues at coordinate 57,624,061 of JAVJGI010000014.1, read as the reverse complement.
GTATAGACTTTCATTTAGTTTAACTGCCTGCACTTCACAGTTGTTCAGTCCTTTCAAACTGAAAAGTACAACCTTCTGGAGTTTCATCCATGCTTCAGAAATCAAGCAGCCAGCAGTTCTTAATGTACCACTTACAAACAGACTTAGAAGTAGCAGGGGAAAAGAGCCAATGTGATTAAGCACTACAGAAAGTATTACAAGAGAAGAACAGCCCACACAGACCAATAAAGAAGAGAAACTATATAGGAAGGAGCTTATACAGCAACTTGTGCTTGAACTTCGTCCAATTCCCGATTTAGCCTAATACCTCTGTCGTATTCTGTCTTGACAACTTGGGAGAGCGTATCTCAAATGAGAGGCAAAAGGTAGGGTTAACTCCCATCCTTAAATTTGTATTCACAAATAATAGTCACTGAAACAGTTAAAGGTAGTGTCTCAACCCTGAAGTGCCATGCTCCACTACTACTGGATCTTTGTCCAGAACATAGCAGGGAGAAGGCAGGAGAAAATGCACACAGCAAGAGAATATTACACAACATTTTAGAGTTTTACGGGCTGATCCACAATGAAATTTGGTTTTAATAATTACTTAAGCATTCTTGGAAGACTGAAGCTCTGGATAAGTGAAATTAAAAATAATCTGAAAGTATTTGATTGCATATCGAGTGCCTTATACATAAGAGACTTCAATTTCATCTTATTTTAGATCCTTTGAAATTACACATCATTGGGTTTTATTCTGATCAGTAGTGATGATCAGACAGAAGTT
>JAVJGI010000014.1:57555154-57623282 GCA_035590275.1 Ibycter americanus | reverse complement strand
AGTTTAACCAAACTAATCAACTGGTCAAAACATGTGGGGAAAAAGCTAAAAATGACATTTTTCTTTCACTACACAGCATTATAGTACAAACCTTTGTTATATCAAAATGGTTTAAGAATTTGCCATGTAGATAAAGCACCAGCCAGCTGTCTGGAATTGCCTTTAATATCTACACATTTAAGACTGCCTTGATATAATGACCTCCAAAGTGCTACTGATATCAAAGATGGGAACCAGTCAACAGAACACCAGAAGAACTCAGAAGAAACTTAAGCAAAGATAAATTTTAAAGGCTATCTAGGAAGCCACTGAATGCCTTCTGACTTACCTTAATCAAAACTTAAATTAATCAAAAATATTTTTAAATACTTGCAGGAAATCTTCAAAAAACAAGAGCAAGAAAGATTATTGAAATGAAACTGAACAGAAATAAAGTCATAATACTATGTCTTTTTTTAAGGACAAAAGCCAACTTTATTTACAGTTCTCCTCTGAACGTCCCAGTCTGGTTGATAACCTCCTCCTTTTGTTTCTGCTCCCAAGACAGTAATCATTTAGTTTCCCAACAGGGACATAAAGGCAGGCCCACAGAAATGCTGACTTCAATCGTGTTAGCCTAAAAAGCCAGCCAAGCTTACTCTGAGGGTTTTCAGGGCAGTTAACCAGTGCAGGGTAAAAACTTCCAAATTAAACTTGAAGTGGAAAGGTATTACACTGATGAAAAGTCATCTGCAGTAGTGCAAGTCCCAATTTCTATTTGGCACATAAGGCACAGCTGTAGCTTTTGACACAGGTGAAATGTATTTGTAGCTCAATCACTAACAGAAGTTTCAAATGCAGATACATCCTTTGAATTATGTACCTGTGATGAACCTAAATAGCATCTCATAGCTACTGTCTCTTAAAATGAAAGAAAAAACAAAAAAAAAAACAAAAAAACCCACCACACTACCAAGAAAAATCTCTTACTGCATGAGATTCTTCTTCTAGAAAGCACTTAAGAAATGTGTAATTTCAAGCATATGGTTTAATATTTCCCCTAATATTAAGCTTTAGTAAATAAAAGCCAAAACTCATTAAACACATATTAAACTTAACCTTCACCAAGATGTGTCCCAGACAGTTTGCTGATTGTTCTTTTCACCATTCTGTAAGATACTCAGAAGCTGAACAGTGACTTTATTCCAGAAAGCACAGAAGAAAGGCTGATGCTCTGGATGATATTCAAACTAACTACAGTCCACATCACCCTAACATCACTGGTGTCAGCCTCTATATAAAAAAAAATGTACCATGCCTAACTTCTGACTATCATGTTCAATTGCAGATATACTTTGAAATAACTCCTTTAGTGAGCTACTCGTTACTGCATATGACATGCATTCCACAAATTGTGGCTGCACTTGTTCTGTAAAGTCCAGTTTGCAAAGCTAAAATGTGATGATTTAAGACACAGGGCATTAGCGCCTAGATTCTTCCAGCCATATAGGCAACAGGGAACTTAAAAACTATTAAAACGTTATTTGTTCTATAGGGATTACTTATTACACATTCAATTTAGTCAACCATGTCTGCTGAGAGGCACACAAATCCCACCATAGCTAATTTAAGAACTTACCAATTTCCCTTGCAATTCTGACAGCTTCATCTGCATCCTGTAAAAGCAGGAAATGAGACCCAATGTTAATCCCATCAGCCATTGCACTATGTCCTGAGGGCAGTCATATATTGCACTACTGTCTCCTCTGATTCATTTAATGTTTGATTTTACAACCTTCTGACCCTTTTCAGCCAGAGGAATGTAAAATTAATACCATAAGTGGAATGTAAATTCTACCTCATCATTAGTATACTGAGAAACTCAAAGCAATGAGGAATCAGCTGACAGGAAACACAACCAGGATCGCAAAATGATTTTCTGCAGTTGTAGGAATTTAATGCTAGAATTTAGAAGTTTACAATCAATAATGGACCATAAATCAGATCGTTAAAGTTTGTCCACTGCCAGCTTGTTTCTGTCCTCACAGGTATTTCTTGTGTTTTCCTGGTTGTTGTCAGTAGGGGGAGTTGATTCTCTATTGTTTGGAAGCGATTCAGGTTCAGAAAAAATCCTGCAGAACTTCTTTAAAGACAAATGGTTTTTGTCTACTGAAAAAAGAACACAAGCATTTCACTTTTGTAAGTTTTTCATTCTAAAGACAGAATAAACCTTAAATGCATCATTTTAAACTGTGTCTGAAATGAGAAGATTCACATAATTGTTTCCATTTAAGAATCCGCGCAGTACGACAATTAGAAAAAACCTTTTGTTGATGCCACCTATTGCTTCAGCTGACTCACACTACTATAGCCTGGTACAGAAAAAAGTACCAGGAAACCCAGAGAATAAAAACCAAAATACTGGAATTACACACTTTTTAATAACCAAATCGCTTCTCCTGCAGTAGTTAATTCTAGTTTCTTCTACTGATAGCCATTAGAAAGAAAAAGGGTTAAATTACAGTGGAGCAGGTTAAGTTTGAAAATTCCATCCAAATTTGCTAATATTTATACTCTTCCATGACATGCGTTAAAAAATTTGTATGGGAGGCAGTAATGTCTGGAAACCACCAGCTGCTAAGTGTGTCTGAAACTATGGGGGCTGACTTATGAACATTAAAATGAAACCTGATATTTTTAAAGCTTTCAAGACGATCCATTTTAAAAGCACCCAGGTCAGAACTTAAAAAAAAAAAAAAAAAGCCAAAAAACAAAACACAGGAGAAATGTTCATACCTGGTTCATTTATGTCCGATAATAAAACAAAATCCTCTTTAAAAGTCTTCAGTACCTAGTAACAGCCCCATGAAGAATAAGGGGGCTGGCAGGGGAAGTTGTCAGAAAATTTAATTTCCTTTCATTAGCTAGTCTGCTCCACAAATCGGTGCTTGTTAAGTTCAAAGCAGTCCTGAAAGCAACATCAGTTTTAAGTCTTTTTACTCCAGTCACATCTGTTAATGAGATTTTTCCAAATAACAATTGTTTTTAAGTCAAGAGATAAATCTAGAAAACACACCCCCCCAAAAAAAAAAAAAAAAAAAAAAGAGAGAGAGAAAAATCAGGGTTTACTGTTTTTACTGTTTTATTACACCTTGCTGCTTTCCATGACCCTGCACCCTTCAAATTTTAGCTTAAAGGGATAAAATGCATGAAAAGGGTCATTTAAGAATGTTAGTGGTTTCCACACATTGAGTTTGAAGGTTCTTTGTTCCTGCCTGTGACAGTTATGCGAGAATACTTCCCCTTAATAGCCTCTCTGTCAGGAAGTGTTAAACCTGCCAAATGCAGACAATTAGAGCCTCTTGAACAAAATGCAGGAAGAGTGATGACTGATGAAGAGCCACGATTATAGTCGAGAAGGAAACTTTTACATTTCTTTTCTCTTGCAAATTTACTCATATATTTGCAAAACAGAATTAAGAGGGGGGAAGAAAACACGGAAAATTTTTTTCACTTAGTTACCTGCAAACAAGTGGCTAACTGATACACTGCAGCCCACAGGAAGACAAGCTGCAAATCATTAGAGCGGAACTTTTCACTGCCACTGTATTTTTATACATACATACTACAACAACTTTAAGTAATAAGCGGCATCACATCAGCAGCACTAATTGTCTCAGTTCTGGCTTGAGCAGACTGAAGTCATCTGCCCAGCACAGTTATTAATTTACACTGTTTCAACATCTGTTTCTTTTACAGTTCTAATACATTAGAACCCAAACTCTAAGATTTTAAAAAAACCCTACACACATTCAAATTCTTTATCCCTCAGTGAGCATTTCTGAAATAGAAAACAAAAAATGTGCTGTGCTTTAAAAACTAATAAACAAAAAATTAATCAGCAACTGACATGCTGAAATCTCTTGTAAGTCTTTTGATCTTTTTCTGTAAGAAAGTATGTTTTAGTATTATGCATTTCACTTGCAAATTACCTAAATATAGCAGCAGTTTGAGTACTCATAAAAAGTTAGGACAGTTATTTTAGATTTTTTGGTACAAACAACTTATGGTAGATACACAACATTCGCCATGGGGAGGGCAAAAAACCTGAATGCTATGTCACTGTGTAACACACAAGTCCAATGTGTGCACAACCACACCGGTACTAAAAGCATTTTGAATTATTTTTTAAAAGCAAAAGTCCTCAATGATTTACTGCTGTTTCCTCCCCAAAAACACATTAGCTACACTACTGTTTTCCCAAAATAAACTGGAGACTGTAAAGAAATATATGATTTTAGCACCACCTTTTATTGTACAAATAAAAGTGTTCAAGTAATGGTACAAGTTTATAAAAATCGTAAGAGTTATAGCATTATGTCACAGCGTTTTCACAAATGGCTGATTTCAGTAAGTTAAAAAGACATAAAATACTCATTTAGCATATGAATGTCTAACCTCCTAATTTAATGTACATGCCTCTCTGCCAGGTACCAGCAGGTGGAGACAAAAAAGTAAAACTAATCTGATGTAGAGGAATGCCAGGACAAAGCTGTTTAAGAGAATCCTAGAGCTGTAAAACATTGTATTAATTATGAAGAACTTCATAATAGTTTTCATGGCTGAGGGTGTTGAGGTTAGAGAACCTCCTGTTCATGTCTAGTCTTCAACAACTTCTCCAGCAACACAGTGGTCATTTAATACTGATGTCAATACCCCAAATGCAAGAATACAGCCAAAACAGATACCTGACACTTAACAGTAAATTCACAGCCTAGCTGAAAACCTTCAACATGTCTACTGACATCAGTGAAACTAAGTAGACACACAGAGATGTTTATCTTCTGGGTCTATATCCAGCTGTGTTCTACTAGCCATAAAACCAAACTGGCTGCAGGTGGTGAAACTATCCACGAATCTTTTTTCCCTTGCCATTCTTTTGCCACTTTTTCATCATGGCACCTCCTTATACTCATCCTCCACTTTCTTCTTGTCACTAATTACTCATTTACAGACATCTTCTCAGCTCTAACTTGAGCCATTACTTACAGGGATCAACACTAATTCTTTTGATTAAGACTATTTATCACTATCTCTCCCAATCAGGTTTTAGTAAACTAATTGTAGTTACAGATTTTGAAATTAACTACCTTTGAATGCTTTTGTTGGCTCTCTAGCTGACAGCACCAGACTCAGGTTCCTTAGATGTGTAGGCTGGATAACCCTTGCCCCAGCCAACTGAGAAACTGAACCAGGGATGAGAATTACTATTTGACAAACTATGCTCTCCACACCTTTCCATTCTCAGTTTCACATTTGCTAGAGCGTTTGCCTATATGAGAACAGTTAGTTGTGTCTGCTGTGCCAAGCACCCTCCTCTTCAATCCTTCCAGGTCCTTAAGTATACTGTTGAAGGGCTTGCTTCTCTTAGATTTCTAATTTAATTTCTGCTCACTGGGAATTCTTCTGCATGCAACTTCTCCAAGATGTTATTACAAAAGCTTAACATATAGTAGGCACTGGAGTTGCTAAGTGCTAAGCAACATAAATAAGAGGGGAAAAACACCCTTTATTCATGAAGGACCTAAGTATCTGCAGCACTATTTAGCAAGTGCTGGACAAAGACAACCCTTCAAGGAACAAAGATTTTCAGTGCAGTCCCAAGTTGAATAACAAAGCACTAGAAGTTGTTACTCTATGTTCACTTTAACTATTCATCCACAAAGAATACATGCAACTGATCTTTCTTAACTTCTGGCATTGTCAGAGGCATGAATGCAGTTTCCTTCCAGTTTTATTAGACTCTACTATAGAGATGAAGCCACCTCTAATTAACTCAAGTATCAAGCATACCCTTAACTGCTTCCTAGGACCTTTTAAAATTTCATTTCTCAAGAAAAAGGGCCCTCAAAGACTTTGAAAGCTTCATAACTCTGCAACCAAAGCAGGTCTCACGAAGAATGGCAGAAATCCAATATAGTCTCCAATTCCTTGTGTGTTGCTCTTCTGATTGCACCTGGTATCACACAGCTTTCCCCTTCTCATCTTAGTATGAACTGGCAAAATAGTACATCAAGCTCTAACAAAAGATCAGGCATTCTGTATGACCTAATTACTTGGGTATTTATCCGAGCAAAAGACACATTATCACAGGAAGGAGATCAGAGGACAAACACAAGCACACATTTAGATCCATAGCAAGGATAAGAATATCAATTATCAGAAGTTTCATTTCCTAAAACTTGTAACTAAAGCACTGATTAACCTAAAATTTTCATCTCCCCTTTCTGATGGAAACTGCAACACTGGCAATGTCTGTAGACTCTCCTTTTTCTTATTTGGTGGGTACACTGCTGGGGTTTTTTTAATCTCTTGTTCTTTTTCATCAACACATTTCAGATAATCAGAACTAGTGCAAGGCTGAGGTATGTGAAATTGATATGATATGGACACTTCAGGATTAGGCAACTACTGCATAGTTCCTTTCAACAGCTGAGGATTGGAGTTGTCAACTCAATCCTACATTCCAGTTCACTTGGTGTTAAGACTATCATCGCATATAGCCAATTGCCAACCAGATCACTTACGTTCTTTCGCTTTGTGTCAGGAACTTCAGGTAATTGTCAAAAACTAGTGCAACTAGAGGTCTCAGAAACAAGTGTATACAGGTAGGTAGCTCAGTTTCACTGGTTATATGGCTATCTGTTCATTAACCACTATCCTATTTCTCCAGGTTTGTTTCTTTATATTAGCAGAATAACAGATTCTTACATAAATTTTAACTTGATACTGTGATAAAACCAGCATTTTGAGTATTTGATTCTGCATTAGAAAAAGTTTTGTGGGATTTAGATGATTAATTCAAAATTATCTCCTAATTAGATGTTTTTCTAGAAGTTATTTTCAGGATTTCTAGAATAATATACAGAACATCAGACAGAACAGAGGATCTTATGCGCAATAGCTTGGCTGCTGTGAAATCTTACGAGCACTAAAGGACCACATACACAAGGACTGCTAAAACATGCAACATAAACCTGAAGGAACGCTGCGCTCAACTTACCACTGCCAGACTTCACTATTGCCACAAATGCCAGCCTAACACTTATATGGAGTCCTCCAGAAGAGAAACAAGTCTTTGCACTCTACCTTCTGCAGCATATCCCACTGCCAGGTATTACACACAACAGGCATTTCCATCACAAGTACTGAAGAATTCTCTTGTGTGTTTTGACCTCAGCTATTTCATTATTTTATTGCTCTCTCCCACTACCCAAGTTCTCAAGGCAGCCTCATCAGAACAGGTAGTTTTGTGGAGGCTTAGCCCCTCTGCACTCTATTCATCTTTCTCATTTAGTTGAGTTTGGGGTTTTTTCCTTCTAACAGAGTTTAAAATCCAACTTAGCTGACACAAAGCTGAACACCATTGCCCTGGTATATGTTGCTCCTTAAAACACTGTCTGCGTTCCACCAATATATTCAGTTGTTCCCAATTACCTTAACGTTTCCTATTTCATCATGTAAATAAGATTTATGATGATCAAGTCAATATCAACTGTCATAAATAAAACCTGAAAAGCTTTCCCTTTGCTACATTAAACTGTCATTGAAACAAACTTTTCTTCACGGAACTCAAAGTTTTACTCACATTTTACCTGAAAAAAAAAAATCTAACTTGACATGTCAAACAAAAAATTTCAACACAGGAGGTCAACATTTTGTAATACACCAAAGTTTTAGGTGTATACAATGAAAGTTTAAAGGAAAAAAGCTTATTTACCTACAGTAAGACAGACTATATATAAAGACACACAGGAAAGCTTGTAAAAGCCCAATACTTAATCACTATCAGAGAAAATAAATCAAAACCAAAACATACTTTATTTTACCTTACAAAATATAAAGAAACAACGAAAATATTTTTAGAAAACTCTTGGAAATTGTTCCTTCTAAAACCCCATGAAGAACACTAGCTGTAGATTCGGATGAAGAGTCGCCAACTTCCCCACATCCTCACCTCAAGGTCTGCAACACATGGAAACCTACACCAACATCCATAAAATGGAAGTTTCATCACTATTAACTTAGTGTTGTCAAGATCTTGGCAAACAAGAAGTAATAACCTGAGAAATGTAAAGATGTGCAGATAGTGGAGTCCACACCTGATATTTAACACATTTATCTGCCTTCATTAAGGCTTCATTAAGGTTAAATTTAAAGCAAAACATTTTTAGGGACTCCATAGAAGTAGTCCTTAATACACCATTTATTATGAAGGACTTTCCCTTCCCCAAAGCTCTCTTGCTAGTAAAAATCTGTACCGCATTTTTAATTACATCTTATTGAAAAATAAGCTGAAAGTCCGCATCAGACCTTCAATAGGTGTACTTCGATTTAGACACTGTTCCTACAGTGGGCAGACAATAATTAAATGATTTCTCACCTTGACTACTCCATCAAAGCCAGGGATCGTGTTGACCTCTGCATTCTTGGCTAACAATTTGCTTTCAATCTTGTCTCCCATAGCTTGAATGGCATGTGTGTCAGGTCCAATGAAGGTGACACCTTCTGATGCCTGCAAAGACAATGAAGTTATAACTTTAGGAGACTAAATTAAAAATCAGCTTTACACAGGTATTGCTATTAATTTTTTTCTTTTTGAGCCAATTAATGAAATGCTTAGAAGCCATAGTGATCTGTTTATGTAACAACCTAGCAACAGATAAGCAGCATTTCAGCCAGTTCATTAAAAATGTGTATGACCTTGTGAAACTATGTATACACAGAGATTCAAAGCCCCTATAATTAGCATTTGTATAAATCAAAGCCAGGCCAAAGAAAAATAGCTGAAAGTGGAAGTACTCCAGCTTGAAAGTTAGAAATATCCCTTGAGAAAACAGAGGGTAGTTAACTTACCATTGAAATAGCCGCAAGTGATTTACAAAGATATGCTTGCTAAACTGCAATGCAGTTAAAAATTCCATTATGCATTCCTAAAACCAAACCTTGATGAAACATCAAACTGAAAAGTGCAGTCTCTTACTCAATGAATTTAAAGATCTTGAAAATAAGGCAATAACTAAAATAACGTTTCCCCAATTCTTTCCGGCAACTCTCTTTTCCAATACTAATGTGGAAAAAGGTTAACAAAATGCTTTAATACTTCAGCTTTAATATTTTAATACGTAGGTAAAACACTGATTTGCATTTTTCCTCCTCCTGTTTCTCTATGCCAGCAACAGGTTTCAGTGATCAACTACACAGACTTTTTTTCAAACCTCTCCAGGGTCAGCATTACACTGAACTAAAGGCACTTCTATCAGAACTGCTTCCCTGGAAGTTACTGATGCATCAATGAGTACATGTGTGTTTCAGGCAACTTAACATCTTTTGTATCATAGGAGAAAAACATCACAAGAATAAGCATACTAGCCTTGCACAATTTTTCCAACTGTTTCATTGGTGGGAGTTTTTTTGGCCCAATTCTAAGACTCCTGTAAAATGCTTAAAAACAACTTGTTTCCAGCCAATGGGCAGTTAATATCAACAGTAACGCAACGGCAAACATTCTGTTTCTTATATCAGAAATTGTGTCTTAATATCTTGTCTTTCTGACATACACTTGTGCTACATATGTGCTGAAGCTTTGTGTGTTTATGAGATGGTAGTACATGACCACAGAACAGACACAGGAAAAACATGTTTTTTAAGTTGGGAAACAATGTATTCCTATTCACAGTCTTGGAAGAGCTGTGAGCTCCCAACATGCTTGGGAGTCACTGTTTTTACTGTCTGCAGCTTCCTAGCAGGAAGAGTGTAATAGCAGAAGCTCTGCATAGACAGCTTCCTATCAACCTAGCTAACGGGGTGCTACAGATAACAGGAAAGATCAGGTAAGTATTACAGACACACTAGAAAGCTCAGTGCAAAGACACCCAAACAAAACGCAGAGCCATCAGTTCAGCTACATCAAAGGCTTGTTAGCTTCAACTCACAACAAACCATCTGGGTTTTTATCTCAGCCCACTTCTTCTCTACTACAGTAGGCTTATTAGCTCAGCAACTTGCTAATACTGATTTGATGAACAGCTGTCTACAAACACAAAGTTGGGAAGACTGCAATAGGAGGGAGGAGGGGATAGGAAGACCCACACAAGGGTGCAGATCTATTAATATTATAGCATCAAAGAATCTGAACACTAAAGAAATTCATTTTTTTTAGAAGGGAAACCATAGTGACACAATGTTTTGAGCTGACAATTTCAGAAACAACAGCAGATTACAACCTGAAACCTGGTACTTCATTTCCTCTTAACATGAGAGTTCTGAATAGGTGCCTGCATACGCCTGGAGGTAGGGCAGAGTTCCCTTCTGTCTTCAGACTGTATTCCAATCTCAAAAAGCTTCGTGGAAAAGGTTCACTTACATACTTCACAATTGGAGATTACGCTGTCCCTGTGGACCCTGTGGTGTGGAAAGACCATGTTTCTACAGTTTCAGCTATAACATTGCCATCTGCTCCCTGATCAATACTACTACAAAACCTCACCACGTATTGCTTCCTCTCCCCACTCTCTTGTCAAAGTCTACCATCAAAACAATGCAATCTCCAGAGGTCAAGATAGCAGGCCCTAAACTTCTGCTGCCCTGACAGACCATCCAATACTTCCAGCTTGCAACCTACCTCCAACACTCTGCTCTTACATTATTTCTTTTCCTCCTCTGACTTTCTTCTGTCAGAAAATAAGAAAACTTTCATTCAAACTGGAGATTACAGGTGAGGATGGGAATTACATTCATGGCATCAGCAAGCATCCACTTTTCCAGTGAAAGGCATGTAGGGGACATCTTGCTTGACTTACTGTCTCCTCTCACTGACTTGTGGCATGGACTTTCAAAGTGCCAGGTTCACTCCCTGCTCCTGTCCAAACAGGTAGTTAGATAAGAAGGGAACAGCACCATTCAGGAGAGATTCATGAACCACCTGAGAAGGAACACTCCAGGCCATTTCAAGAAATTAATCTGCTGCATCCAGTATACTTGATACATGAATCTTGCAGAGCTATAATATTGCATGTGGGTACAACCAATACTACTTATTAAAAAATAACTACTAGATGTGCAGCAGATTCACATTAATGCAAATATCACATGGTGCAACCTACATCTTTGTCTTTTTTCCGTGTATACTTTTAATATCCAGAATTTGCAAACTGCACTCGTCTACCCATGTACCTCTTGGCTTTAACTGCTCTTAACCTTTGTACCTTACACAGAACTGCTCTTTAATTGTGAACAAGCAGCAGCTTATTACCACCAGCTATTCCCCTATATGGTTAGTCAGCTAGGGTAGTCACTGCATTCAGTTATTTCCCAGCAACAAAATCTGAAACAAAATAGTTTAACTCCATGTGATATCACACGATTCCTGAAACCATATAACTCAGCATGTTACAACATCCATAAATCAAAAATAAGGTAGCAAACCAAGGGAGATCTACTGGTTTCCAGCCACTATGTCAAATCATCTCTTACACGGAAAAGGCGTGTATTCTCTGACATGACTTGGAACTAACTTTGGTAAGCTTACAAAAAAGACTGTCAGCTTAAGGCACTACCAAACAAACTCTTGCAAGTTTTGCCACAATAATTTAAGAATCCATCACTCAAAGATGCTTGCTCAAGCCCTCTGCCAAAGCTTCTCAACTCATCATCAGAAAAGTACCCCAGCTTCTTCATTGACAATACTCATATGTAATATACTAAATGACCTGTTCAAACTCTACTGCCTGACACTAAAAATGCTAAAAATAGACCACAAGGAAGAATGTGGCAATACCATCTTCGGCTCCCACAAAGATTTATCACCACTCACTCATTAGCATCTTTAGTTTATATAACACACAAAAGTGGTGAAACTGTGACAGAATAACTTCCAGTGCCTGATGACAGTCCACACAGATTTGCCAGCATAGCAGCAAGCACTAGAACCTCTGCTATACATACACAAGCTTACACACTGCATTTCAAACAAGTTCTTCCAAAAGTTCTCTTACTGCTCCACACATTCAGCAGCTACTCCAGCCTTGAAGACTAATTATCTGGCTGCAGGAAACATATCATGTTTCACCATAAACATGCACCAGCATTTTCTTTAGAAACATACCTGAGTATCACTGCTCCACTTTGCATACTCAAAGGTACAAACAATACGGAGTATTTTATAAAAGAACAATGTCAGAATATATTCCATGCCAAGAAAGTTAGTTCTTTCTTTGTCTAAATAGTAGATATTGAAGAGTTTTTCTCAACACCCCTGTTTTTGAAAGCAGCAACAAATCGGTTTAATTTTAGTACCATAAGAATCACAAGCAGTTAATACCCCTTGCTTTTTTTTTTTTTTTTTTTTTTTTTTTTTTTTTTTTTTTTTTAAGCCAGACTAAAGCCTTATTCTACCCTCAAGGAACATAGGACCCCAAATATAGCAAAAAACTAAACAACACTGAAGTAGGACAAGCAAAGATAAGATTTAGAAAATTCGTGTGGGAAGTCTGTGGTTGAGCTGTACATGTCTTGTCAACCATGTCTGACTGCTCTGGGAACACAGTGGGCCCAAATGGACCTGTGCTAGTATTGAATTGCCATACTCCCAGCGTTTGGAAAGGACCTGTCTATCTGACAAACTCTTATGGACCTGAGGTAGCTGAAGAGACTGATCCTGGAAGAGGAGATTCTTTTGCATCTCCTCCTGGAAATTATGAATGCAGAGATTCACAATTACTGTGTTACACAGTCAGTAGCGGATTCAGCCTCAGTGACAGCATAAGCAGAACTAAAGACAGAAAGTATGAAAGAGGGAAACCTGCATAATAAACTTTTATACACGCTAGCTCCCTTGGCAACATATACTCTTCTGTGGGCTTATGAATATGTGGCAAACCAGCCGACTCACTGCCAGGCTTCCCAGAGCATACAGGAAATGACTGAGCAGTTCCATCCCAGCTTTAGACAAAACAAGTGATACTAAAACTTTTTCTCTGTTTTTCACACGTTAGGTCTGGACAATTAAACACACTTTTTTGTGTCCTCACTTAAACCAAGATATTTGACTCTGCACATAACACCAGCTTAACAGGAGCAGCTCCAACCAACAGGGAGATACACCATGTACAAAAACACAGCTATCAAGAATCTTGTATTTTCTCTTTCCAGATCATTTGGTCAGGGCATTCTTCCACTCACAGCATGCTGATGTGGCAAAACACACTCCAAGTGCCCAGCTGCTTCCAGGTGCAAAAGCCCCTATAATTACCTTACCACACAGAAGCAACAGCAATAATGCAGGCTTTGTGCTCCTTCATTCCCTGGTACCCAAAATGGCTAGTTGCAGGAAAATGTTTCCCATCTCTGAAGAAGAAATGGCTGAGAGGATGGAGAGATTTCAGGAGCAATTGTGGCTGCTCTACCTTACTGAAAATAAACTTCCCTATGTAAAAGAGCTGGTTTTAAACAAGCTGATGAAGTTTACAGGAGAACCCAAATGATCTGTTGCATACAGCCACTGAATCATACGTTCTCAAACTCAGACTTAAATATGACATCTTCAAGATTACCCAAACTCAGGGTGGTACTTATTGGAAGACAGTAACAGTAATTTCCTCAGGACAAAAGGGCTTAACCCCAGCACCACTGGCTGGGTAGGCTTAGAGCCTGCAGTCTGTTATAAGTGACCAGAGAAGTACATGAGCCAACCTAGTTGCTTTTCCCCCATTCTCTCTTCTTCCTCTCCTGCACATCCCTTTCCACAGTTTTATCTCCCTCCTTTCTCTAAGGCAGGCTCTGGCACTCCTCAGTTGACCTAGCTGACCAACATGGCAGATGACAGCCTAAGGGGTTTTTGTGAGAAGTGTTTTCCATTGCTTTCGTGAATTAAAATTAGCTAGACAGAGAAGCTTAATGGGCATTGGAGGAAGGACCACATAACCTGCTGAACCACACAGCTGGGAACAAGAACCTTCTTTTGGGTGAAGGAATATCTTCAAACTCTCAGGTGTGCAGGGAGCAGGGGGTCTGCAAGCTGCCATATCAGCCTGCTTTTGTGTTCAAGTCTGCATTTCTGTTTTAAGGTTTGTTTTAAAAGAAAGCATGTTGTTACTTTTCTGAGGAGCTCTGTCTGAATCACAGAATAGCTGAAGTTTGAAGGATCAAAGCCACTGCTTGAACCAGCTCTCTGACATGTGCTGTCAAGTAGTGAAACAACTCAGGGGCAGAAGAGAAGCAGAAGCAAGATTCTGTTGCAGTGAGATAACAGCAAAATCAGCATGTGTGGCTAACAGCTTACTACACTTAAGAACTTATTGGTGAATGAGATTATGAAGGAAGGTCCACAGATAAGAACTCCAGTAGAAACTGTTACAGGTCTGGTTTTCCAAGGGTTTTTGTCCCAACCCTCAAGTTTTCTTCACTGGAAAAGGTTTCCAGGAAATACTTGCATGCAGTTGATGAATTCATTCACTGCTGTACTGAGGAATGACTGCCTTAATTTTTCTGCCCTCTTGACACACAGGCAGTCAAGGAGGCAGGTCCAATGGGGAAGGAAAGGGGCATAAGCAGTCTGGTAATCACAAAAAGTATCAAAGTTCCAGAAAAATTGGAATCTTCCACAAATACAGTCTCCCACCTACAGCTCACCAGAAGGAAATAGACCTGTACATGCAGCTGTCTGCAACCATGCACAAAGCAGAGCAGATAATCAGTACAGCTCAAGGATGACCGGAATAGCTAGCTGAGCTAAAATGTCTCCAAGTCACGTGGGCTAAATGCAGGGCTGAGAAGCAGAGCTGGCAGCAAAAGTAAGGTCCAACTGGGGTTTGAACTACCTAGAAAATAACCAAGCAGAACAGAAAAATCCAGTTGAAGTGGCCAGATGAAACATCCAAAAGCAAACAAGATTCAGGAGTCCTACCAGAAAAAATACCAGGCACACTGACATCTGTTGAAAGAGGTGGGGACATAACATCACCTCACAATACAGGAACTGTCCATTCAACACTGGAAAGAAATCCCCCCCAGGAAACATACTCTTAGAATGTATTATAAGAAGCATCCACTCAACCTAGGAAATACTGAACTGGTAAAACGTCCTACAACAGAATGTGGTAGATGTGGAAGAACACTCGAAAGCCTTCTGCTAGATGCACAGAAACAACTTACCAGTTCAAACAATTGGGCCTTGATGCTATTCTGAAAGGTCAGAATAAAGAACATACACAGGGAGCAGCTAATGATCTGCCCGGGCATCAACCTGTAAATTTGGTACCAACAAACAGAGAATTTCATTCTGTGCAGACTTATTTTAAGCTGGAAAAGGCTTAAAACAGCAACATGCCTAGGTATTGTCGTGGATCACCAAAAGTAGTAACTCTCCAGCAGTTCAGCAAATCAGAGTTGCTCCGATCTTGTTTAGAATGAAATAAGCAGACTTTTGAAGCCAAAAGAATACACACACATTTATATACACGCACAAGAGAAAAAAGACAACACTTAGAAGTACAGTAGCATACTTCATTAGAACAAGTATTTTAAAAAAAATGAGCCATGCTGAAGAAAAGCAAACTACAGCCTTCTGTACCGGCTTGTAACAGAACAGCATAGCATCTCTTAAGGAATACCGTATGTGGTATAAGCAGACGGATAAATACGCTAGAGGGAGAAGGGCTGTAGCATCCTACTTTAACTACATCTGCCTTTGGCTACTGCAGTTGTTTCTGGAGATCTGGCTTTTGTTTTGTGTGAGGGTTTGGGAAGGAGATGGAGTATTACAATCACCTTGAGTTGCATAAGCAGCAGGCAGGTAGACTGTGACAACCAGCCTCAGAAGTAAAAGGTTAATTGGCAACTGGGAAAGTGACAGAGCCAGATGCAACTTGCTAGAGGAAACAGGCAGTGGTGTAGAACTGTGCTGCCCAGCCTGCCAAACCTCATTGCTTGTTCCAAGTTCAACTTTGAAATAAAATGTTACTTGGCTCCAAAACACACTGTGCTTTAGAGGCCAGACCCACCAAATGAGCTATGTCACCACCTGTGACACTACACTGTGCCATTTTAAATATCTGTACCCTCTGTCTCAAATATACTATAAGATAAACTGATACATTGGAAGTGCTGCTTTAGAAAAAGAAAAGCTAGCAAAATAAAAAAAGCCTTACCTGAAATTGAACACAGCTGCAAGAAGTTTGTCTCACTTCTTAAAACTGAATTTAAAGAACACTACAGCATTTTCACAACCATTACCTTAAGTAAGAAAAAAGATGATTGCTGGGCAGAAATACAAAAAAAAAAAAGAAAACTAGAATACACTAATTTACTTGGAAATAAACCAACACAGATGCCAGTTGCCATGTTAAACCTTTGGCATGGGGAGGGAGATGTGTTAAACTCCCTTTAAGCCATTATTCTAAGAAATATTACCCGATCTATTTAATCCTGGTGTTAACCTGTTCACGCTGATCTCCAAAGTATAGTTTAAACTATGCAGAGCCATGAAAATACATTAACCAGACACCAGTGTGACCAGACACTTCTGAAGGACCAAATGAAAGCAGACCTTATCCAGGCCCTAAATATGCCTTCTTTAATAGGAAGGCATACGAAAAGAATGCAGGAACAGCATATATCTATATATCAGAGAGAGAGATAGGCATATTGATGTTTTTCAAACTGTAGTATATGTATATTCAAATACTGGGGGTAGGAAGAGAGAAATCAATCTGTTAGACTACTCTACAGTGCAGCTTAAGCAAAAGGCACAGCTGCTGAGCCAGTATAAACACAATCTAAGGCTATTTAACTCCACTGCCCCAAAAACATATGCACCTCAGAAAAGGTGCGTGACCTCCTGCATAAACACCAGAAAGCAGTCAGAATAAATCAGATGGTCAGCATCACCTTAAGCACAAATGCTGCACAGCAAATAGCTTTTAAATAAACTTTGAAGTCATCTCCCTTTTAATTCCACAGAAGTGATAAGTTTACAAAGTCAAAACTGTAAGAATCAGGCTAATCTGTAGGCATCCTCCTTAACAAGACAGAAGCTGTGAACTCATACTATAATAGATTACATGTACAAAGGGTAAGTGTGCTTTCATTATTTTAATTCTGCATTTTAAAATAAAAAAGCCTCATTAACCAAACATTTCATAGTGTATATTACACTTCTAAGGGGGGGGGGGAATGGTATTCAGCCTCCAGGTCATATCTTTGCAAGTGAAAAGAAGCACAGAAACAGCTTTTTCCAAGGACTTAAAGCTACAAGACACTGTGAGAAGAACAAGTACCACCTCTGGGGCTCTATTCTTACAAGTTTTCACTTTGGATCTGATCATCAGGCTGAAGTTTTACTTGATAATTTCACTCTGAAACAGTTTAAAGCTTTAGATGGTCTATATATTCTTTTACGTCTTTGTCCAAAAGCCAAATGCAATATTGAGTTATCCAAGTTTTTAGAAGCATTTCTCAAATACAAACTAAACTTGAACATACACTAGTTTGTAAGTCATGCCACTGTCAGTGATGAATTGCTTCATCACCTATAAAACATTCACACGCACACACCACCCAAGACACAGGAATTTAGTCCTGATGTGTTGCAAAAAGTTTGAGTATTTATCAGTAGTAACAAATACCCAGAAAATTATTTAGGGAGAAACAAACGAAACTCAAGAATTTTCCCTGGATGGTTTCCATATTGTTTTTCTCCACTTCATGGCATTGAAACCACCCTTGATTTTTACATGATAAAAGAAATCTGTGGAACTAATCCTAGAAACCTCTTTCTGTTTCCTTGCTTAACACCTCCAGGCGACAGAAAAGACAAAATGCTTCATTTGCATCCTTAAACATTAGAAACTGCGAATGAGCCTTTTCAGCTGCAAATGTTATTGCATCTACATTTCCAGAAGAGAAAGAAGGTTAAACAGCCTACTCAGGTTTATGTTAACTCATCTCTTTTTAGCACCATGAGCAGCACAAAGAGCAGAGAATGTGGAAGCTTAACAGCCCAACCTCTTTCTTCATTACGTTCAATTAGATCCTGGAAATGGATATAGCTGCTGATTACACGAAGATAAAGAGACGAAATCAGGTATGCACAAAGGAAATGGCAAACACTAACAAGTGTAATCTCAGTCTTCCCAATCATCTAGCCTCACGAAGACCATTTCATTTTTCATGCAACACAAAAAAGTTCTATTGGTTGCATGACCACACAAGATTTTGCCTGGTGTACAAAGCAGCATTTGTTTAATCATTAATACAGACTCTTAAGTCTAAAATGTAATGTGCCAGTGTTGCACAAAGTCATCTTGAACATTAGTAAGGTAAGAAAGATTCCTTGCTTGATGCGCTACAGAGTACTCCATCTTACCAACTAAGAATAAATCTGAACCACAAACAGTCAAACACCACTATTAAGCTACTTTATTTCAGAATAAAATTAAGTACAACTTATTCTTCCAGAGTACTCAATCTCCTAACAGACAACATTTTTTTAAAATTAGGATTCAACCTACATGGCAATTTTGTTTGGAGTAGGAAAAAAAGCACTTGCAATTACTGTACTGAATTCAGTAGAGAAAGTTAGCAGTACTTAATTTTCAAGGCCATTCGGCTTTCAGTCTGGAAAAAGTCTTCAGCTTGGTGGAGAACACTCAATGAGATGTTTAACACAAAATATACATCACTCTAAATGAAAACCAGACACTCACAGAGAAAAAGCAGGACAGAATGATGAGAGGGAGCAACAGGGGAGCATCCTTCTAGCCAAACCAATACCTCACATACCAAGGACCCAAATTCATGACATACAAAATTTTCCATATCAAACTGAAAGTTTGGTAGGGAAGACAAAGGGAATAACATAAACAGTTCAAAAACCTGAATGTTAGAGCAGATTAAGGCATGGGCACAAGATTTTATTTATTTTTTTTTTATACAGCCATACTATTTCTCCAGTCCTAAAGATGCTAAGCTCAGCAAAGGAATACAGAACACAAGCATTTAGCTGGATTTGTAAGTGCACCTGCAATGCCTCAGCTTGTGTTTTCGGGGGTGGGGGAGGGGGGAAGACAGGACATAAGAATACGTTTAGAAGTGAACAAGTAGTGAGAAATTAGCACTCTGTTATTGAGATACATTGAGCTTGCAGTCAAAGGATATTAATTGTATGACTGCAAAAAAAACCTTAATAATAAATCAGAACTTTGAGAGAAAAAATTCACACTGGAAAAAAAAAAAAAATGTCTGGTATTTTTCCAGACATTCTACAATGCTTTCAGAGTTAGACGATCATCATGGTATTTATGCTGCATATTCAGAAACCAAATTAAAACTTAAGATGACTGTCCAGCTCATGCTACCCTGAATTTACTGACACATTAAACATTAGACATCAGTAACCCTGGTTTTGATAGCCAGGGAAGATAAGCGATCCTAGAATCATCTTCCTAATAACCACTCTGCATACTGAGAAACACAGTTGAGCAAAGCACACAACTACTTTGAAAAGGGTAATTTCTCAAACACCGTAATAAAGAAAAAAAGACATTGAAGACGCAACACCCTTCATAAAAACAAGACTGTTAAGCCCGCTGCCCTGACCAAATTCTAACATGGGTAACTCCATCCTACCCATCTACAGCTAGCTCCCTTTTTTTAGCTGGCTGATGTAGTTTTAGGATCCTCCCTGTCCTCACATAAAGGCTACTAATTTACTTCCTACCAAATAGCTGCCATCGATGACATCAGGACAAGGTGGTGTTTCTTCAGTAGATTTAGCCATCCTCAAACATTGGATAAGGAAGACCTTCAGAGAGAGTTTATAAAGATGCCAAAAACTACACTACAAGATGCAGAGCAGACCAGCAAGTTCACTTCTGAAAACTGGAAGCATCTGCACCTTGTTAGTAAACTAGAGTTACTTTCCCCACAAGAAGAGAGCCATTAAACAGCACTAGATTTAATTTCTGACATTCAAAAAACAACATCATATGATAAATAGGCATATTTATTCATAAATAAATATAAATCTGTCAATCACATTAATAAACATTAGTTAAGAGCTAAACACGCAGCAAATCAAGCATATTAGCAACAGAAAAGTGCATGTGCACACATTTGCTGGTTTGGTTTGGTTTGCTGTTTAGTTTGTTTCCCCTGCCCGCCAACCAGGTTTCATTCACTGAACCAACACTCTGTCCTCTACCAAAGCCAGCGCATACTAACCCTGCAGTTACTAAAAACAACCACACAAATAAATGAAGGACAGGACTAGGGCAACACTTGCTCAAGATTAAAGCCATTATAAAAACCCAAGCACAGGATGCTGTTCCATAGGTCATAGTAACCTGTCGCAGACTAGTGACCCAAAAATACAGTACCTCCACCCCAGGTCTCAATTACTCCTGCCTCTCACACTGCAAACAGCATCCACGTAGCTGTGTAGCCATCAGTTCAGGAACTGTATCACCTGAAAACAGCCGAAGGGGCAACGGGTGCTCAGAGGATTTTGAGGGACAGTCCCTAAAAGAGACAGTAAAAGCAGTAACAACTGTCAACAAATACACTGTCACCGGACATATAATGGGGTACATAGATGACAAGCATTCAGAAAAGGTACAGGCAGGACTGAACAAAGCAAGATGACTGAAAATTACATTTGTGGCTGGAGATACCCACGGCAGAGAGTCACTAACAGGCAAGAACTGGGGCTTACAGAGGTAATGACAGTCAGGTGATGACTGACACATGAGGTGGCTGCAATCTATAACTGCAAGGTATACTAGGAAAAAGTGGTCCAGCACAGGAATGTATAGCCCAGAGAGGCTGTGGAGTCTCCATTCTTGGAGATACTCCAAAGCCAACTAGATATGGCCCTAAGCAAACAGTTGCAGTTGATCCTGGTTTGAGAGAGGGACTAGGTCTCTGGAGATCCCTTTCAAACTCATCTACTCTATAACCCTAAGTGAAGAATATCCTGAAGATTACCATCTCTGGTCAGGTGAGGAGTGTTACAGCAACCAACGGTATAGAGAACTTGGCACAACCCTTGTTAAAAAACAAGACCAGACCCTCTTAGATTATCTGAGATAAAGGGATATGGATCTTCCTACTGAATCTCACAACATACATTTCTTTAAGAGAAAGCACCTTTGCCATACTGATATTTCTTCTTTACTGGTGGTGCTGCTGTCCCCAGCCATGTATTTCTACATCTGTACTGAAGCATGTTGTTCCTTTAGTTTTGCAGACAAAAGTGGTATCTCTTAGATCAATGGAATAATTGTTTTAAAACAAAAAAAAATCCCATCCAAAGGTTCCCATCTCCAAAACACAAGCTCATCCGCTTATATTAGGAAGTCACCACAGGATACAGCACACTGCTGGGAAGACACAGCTGGGGGCAAGCAGGGACAAGAGGGAACTCCTTACACCAGCACTGGTATGGAAGCACTTGGGAGAAGCAACTACAGTCTGAGGGAGGGAGGATGGTAAAGTAGAATCTCTGTGATGCCCTCCCATCAGTTGAGGAAGTACTAGCACATATGGGATAACAACATCAGACAACACAGCCATGGTAAAAGATACCTATTCACAGCATTCTGTTAACTACTACTGTCTTATCACTTGCACTATTTATTTGTAAAAGGAAACATGTAGTATTACTAATAGAAGATGTTCTTATTTAAACCTTACACACAGTTCCTTGGAGAAAACTGTGGACTAATTACCCTATAATAAAAGATAACTAGCTCTCACAGCTGCCCACTGAGAGAAGTCCAATACAACGCATTTAAGTAAATGAAAAATTGATTGATTTTTTTCCCCTCTGGAAAGTGTTCTAAGAAAATTCTGAGTTTTTTCTGTATGTTCTAACAGTCAACATACATAGGCTCTCCCTCCACTTACCTGAAGTTTACATTAGGTATTACGGGCAGAGATGTGTGTGATTGTGTTGTCCTCTTAAATGTGGATGTTCACATACAATTCAGAAAAAAAGGCTCAGGTACTTTTGTAGCCAAACTTAACAGAAAAATATTACTCCTAATTTTAATATCTTTAAGTAATGAGACTTGCATATACAAATTCAGATTTTCCACCAAGCCCTGTTCTTAATCTCACATATTCTTGCACAAATCAAACAAGCAGATTTGGCCCTTTGCCTTCAATTTAATAATAAAAACAAAGAACTACATATGATCATAAACACCACTAAGTATTATAAAAGTTTCAAACTATTTTAAAAGTATGTGTATACTATACTTCTTGGCTAGCACAAGGAAACAACAGTGGAATTGGGTATATTTAAAACTATTGAACAAAATGTGATATACTAGTGGTATTACAACAACACTCAATGCTACAGTTTTAAGATAACTTCTTACTATCTGTGTCATAAATAAAACAAGTCAATAATATGTATTGATATGTAGTACTAGAGAATCTACAGACACTTACAATGAAGCAATCCATGAGATCCCCTCGTGGCCATGCTACCTGTGAACCACAACCATTCTGAGCTCAAGATAATGTACTATGACATTCAGGTATCCCTGAATATCACCACCCCTGGATCTGAAAGATAAGTTTTGTCTAGTGGTTAAGGGGTGGAACAACTTTTTGGAACATACACAATCAAGTTCCTCCCTCCCCCTCCCAACAGATGGGCCCAAGAGTTGGGCAGTCTGGCTTCACTCCTGCTGTAAAGTAACAGACAAACTGATCTGGATCCTGTAAATAAGCACATGCTTGAAATTAAGCATGCTTAAACAGTTCCAGGATAAGGACCTAAATTTCAAAATTTTACCCTGTAGAATAAGTCAGCCTATTGATGGAAATCTTTCTGAAAAGTTGACATCTCTCTTTTGAAAGGTCCCCACAGAAATGAGCATGGCAAGGAGGGACAGAAACTTGCATAAGTAGACACTATCAACTATCCAATTATTAATTTATTTTTCCTCCATTGCAAACTCAATGTGTCAGGAGTGCTTAAGATGGTAAATAAGACCACAGTACCCAGGAAAACTTTTGCTATTTTAGTATTTCAGCAAAGTTATATGAAAATGGTGAAATGCAACAAATTCCAGAAGTCCAATCTCTAATTTATCTGCTGGGGTAGAATTACTTTGAAATTTTTAGCAAACTGAATTTTCACTTGTGAATTGCGTGTTGAAAAGTATGTGCGACTAGATGATGTTCCTCAAAACTACAGAAAAAAAAAATATCCTTAAAACTAAAGGCAGAACATACTCTGAGAGAATAGCAGTGAAAAAGCAACCACAGGTATATACAAAAGGCTACATTTACAGAAAGTGACTTTGTAACTTTATCCAGAGCATCAAATACAAACAAAAGTTTCTTATCCTGCTTTTTTCATACTCATCAACATTGTATAGGACATCTGTAACGGACACATCCTAGATTGAAACAAATTGCTTTAAACACATCTTTTCAGAATCTGCCACCCTGCTCACCACCCATCTCCTGCACCCAAGAAGGGAGGCAACGAGGCAAGGAGAAACCGCATCAGTAACTGAGAACTGCATCCCAGCGCACATGCACAGAGGATGCCAGAGCAACAACTCTAACCCAAACATGCTGTAACTCTTGAAAGCCCAGTTTTACAGCCTCAAAGTCCCTTCAGCATCCTTGTGGTCACCTGCTAACAACCGGTAGCAGCAAGAGGCTTGTTCTGATGGGCTCAGCCAAAGAGGGAATGAATAGGGAATTTAATTGCCAATGGCCAGAAGCGCTGTACCGTGATGACTAAGTTGATCTAGTGTATATTTTGCCACAAAAGAGTGGGGTCCTGACCTCCAGGCTTTTCATTTTTCACACCTAGCTCCTTGAATTTTGCTGGTGATAGCATTAACTTCTCTTTCTGGATTACTTTTAAGCTTGCTCTAAATGACTACATAAATAGTTGTTCCAGCACAAGGGAGACAGCAGGAACACGTGGCCAGGGCCAACATCTTCGTGCAACAGCAGAAAAACTAGCTTATGAAGATTGAGCAGCTGCACCTTTGTACAAATATCCACAAGAAGGAAGACAGTATTACGGTTCCCATTCCTTGCTTTGCAGGAGCAACGCAGGTACCACTGGCAGCATGAGCTACAGCAGGACTTGAAATATTCACTCTGGGGTCCCAGGAGGAGGAAAGGCTAGAACAGAAAAGAATTTACCATGCAAGCTCTGTATCATCCTCCTAAAAAGTAATTGGTCCCATCATTGAAACGTCTAGAATGATTAATGCTACCTGTTAATCACTTTGTAAAAGAAAGATCTTTTCTCAGTTCCCAAACAAGGATGCCTTTCATCTTGTGAAAGGTGGGAGGGAACTGCTCCAAATTAAAGATTTTGACAAACTTCAGAACTATTGCTGAAAAACACTTCTGCATCTGCAGAACTCTATCCCCAAGCCTCTTCCTTAGGGCCCTACCTGAACCTTCACTGAAACATGACATAGAAAAAGTCTCAAACAGACACAAAGCAAGCATGATACTGTAAGTGTAAAGGATTAGTTTGGCAAAGTTTTAAAACAAGTAAGAATCACCGCTTCTAGTGGGAAATACTTGGTTATTTTAAATATGGTGCCACAATGCTTCCTCTACATTATCCCAATGTAGTATTTCATTAACTGCTCAGAAGCAAGTTAAATTTACTCCTTCCCCATGCCAAAATTTCAGTCTGTGTATATTTTTAAACAAAAACACATTCTGAAGAGCATATTTATTAGCCTCTGTGTATAAAACTGATGTTCATCTCTCCAACAAATTATAAATTGAAAAACAAAAAATCAAAATTGAATGATTACAAGACAACTGGAGATACTAGCTATGCAAAGAAATGAGCTAATTGACAGAAGACACTCACATACAAAAAACAGCTTATGAATTAGAGCTGGTGCTTAAAATGGACTTTTTTTGGAATCATGAACAAAGATCCTGGCTCCCAAGATTTTCAGTACAGGGAAGAAATGCAAAAATAAGGAACCTATTAACTCATGTCTGGAATAAATCATGTTTTTCACTCTGAATATAAATACATTTCAAAAGAATTCAAAAATATTATGTATAGGATGGGGAAGTTCCAAAAACACAGAAACCAAGACCAATACTGTCACTCTTTCCCAGGCAACTATGCCCTCTAATTTTAAGGACTACAGTCCAGGCACCAGGTCCCTAATCCTGTTGTTTTTTATAAATTAATATCAAGAGCTTATCCTTTAAGAAAACAAGTAAAAGCTACGTTAAGTAGTCCCTTAAGGTTATAATGCACCATAAATATTTAAAGGCAGAAAATTCTTAGACTTTGCTGCTCACACTTTAAACAAGGTTTCTGCTGAAAAATTACTATAAATGGAGTGCACAAGACTCTTCGCATTGAAGCAGCTTGACAGGTAACTCAGGAAAGAGGGACAAATGCCCATACTTTTGAATACTGCTTTACCCAGCCACAAGGTCTGCTTGTATTTCTCCATTTTCAAGAGAGTGGTGGGGGCTGAGATTTTTTTGTGGGTACAGGGATCAAGGTTTCCCCGTTTGGAGCCCCAGGCTTTTCTTCTCTGTTTATTTTTAGCTCACTCCTTTTTATTTTCCTTCAGATGCTAACAGAATTGGAGGAAGGCGAAAAAGGCATAAACCAGCTTTTCACTACACATGTGCAGATGACACCTAGCACAACGGGGATTTGGTGAGCATAATTAGGTTCTTTGGATTCCACTCTAATACAGATAAAGTCAACAACAGACATTAGTGATACTGTAATATAACTACATTTACTGTACTTTGCAATCTCCACCACTACACACTTAAATAAAAAAATGGAGTGTCATTTAAGTGTTAAACAGTCAATAATGTGATTGATGTTACAATCTAGTTGCTTCTATCTTTGCTCTTTCAAGCAAATTTTTGTTCAGCTTCAGGCGAACATTTTCAATGCTATTTATTCTTCGGCATTACATTAGAAAACATATAGCAATATTTGTGCAAACAGCAAATCTCTTAATTGCAGGTGTATAAATGGTTCATGCAAGGGTTCTTGCTGTTCACAAAATTAGAACTAAATTCACTCTACAGATCTCAAGCTCCTCTTCCAATGTATTGCATTTCAACCAGTTTATGAAAGCATACATATTTTTTAAAGGTATTTTACACTTTAGTTGGCTTATGATGATTCTCTCATTGGTGCATTTATCACACCTTTCCATGAACGGGCTGAATAAATTGCCCAAAGGCCAGCTTCTGTTTTACTCATATGGAGCTCCAATTTCACAATAAATCTGGAACCCATTATTTGAATCTCTGAATACAGATTAATTTCACAATGCTTAATATATTAAACATTCTTCTCTTGGTCTGAATACATATACCATTTGTACATATTATGACACATCTTTGTAATCAATACAGGAGTATACAGAACCCCTCACATACTTCACATTTTACTTTACTTTCACATAATAGCCAGTTTAATTTTTAAAAAAGGCATGGATAATTAAGACCCTTACCCATTGTACAGAAACACTATTATCCAGCAAATGCCAGCTGCCTTAGTAATGGGAAGTTACAGTATATAAACAGCTCAGAGTTGGTTTTTTAAGTCACCATGACACGTTTGAGCAGTTTCAAAACCTCCTGGAAGATCAGGCTGAATCCTTGTTTTAAGCTAGTGTCTCCATTATTGGCTATCACAATGCAGACAATGTAGCTAAATGCTAAATTCCTTTAAGGTATGCAATTCAAAAAAGTAGCAAGACATACCAACTGCTTGATGCCTAACAACATTTCCTTTCCTGCCTAAAGAAGAAAATCTCAGTTATTTTCCGTTTTTAAAAAAAGAAAATATTAACCACTCAAAAGTTGACCTTCAAGTCATCATCCAGAGCTTTGTGACAATTTTAAGACTCAGGTTCAGGTTTCTGTAGTTTGCAATTGTACAGCATACCTGATCAATCTCAGTTTTGGCACAACTAACTTAATGTTACTATATTAAAATGACACCTGCAGTTTTGACTGTAATCTTCAATATGGTCCAATGTGCACACGAAACTTCAGGCTTTAAGACAGTAACAAAGGACAAACTCCAGCTACCCTCTCATTTATGGAAATACAAGATCAAAACACGTATCTTATAATCAAATAGGAGAGTACAAGCAATCAAAAGTTAAATTTAAACTCTTAATAGTAACATTAATTATTTTACTTCACTAATTTTAACAATGGGATCCAACTATCAAAGGAACACAGGCCACAGAGTTTTATCTGTCTGTGCTGAAATCTAATCATTATGTAGCTTTTTTGTTTGCCAAGTTCCCTCTCCATTTCAACTCCTCTAACTTATCCCTGTAGTAGCCTTTCTGTCCAAATATTTAGGAAGGTTTGTGATTCCTAGAACTGAATCCAATTATCAAATTTTATTGTACTCTGAGCAAGACAAAACATGTAACACTAGAAACTCCTTAAAAGGGAATAATATTTTATCATTCAAAAAGACTCTGTTTTCTTTCACCACTTTTTAGAGGCAGTTGCGATGACTGCATTTTTATAGTATTGTGTATCAAGACTGATGTGCCATTATATGACACTGAGAATACCTGGCACTACAAACATTTCATTCATGGAGTCACACATTCAGTAGGAAACCATTCCTGCACGGAATGATAATGCAGACTTTACAGAAATTAGCTGCACTGGAATCTTAAAATACAGACAATAATTTGGGGGGGCTTGATGTTTTGGGTTTGGGGGATTTTTTCCTATTCTGTTCTTCTGCTGCTCTTTACCTGGTTTTAAATTTTGGCCACAATTTTCCTAGTCTCCAGTTCTGTGGAACATCAACTGTGAAAACAGATTTGTGTATTTTTCCTAAATCACAGAGTAGTCAAAAAATATGGGGGTGGGGGGGACATGACCAAAAAAAAAAATAATCCACAGACAGATTCACAGGGGAGAGGGAAAGATAGCATTTGGGTTTAACTGCAAGAAGAATAATGCCTGGTGTTGAAGTCATCATGAACAATACTTTTGCCACAGAAATGTGGCAGAACGCTAAATGGTTCAAAGTGGTACGGACTTCAGTTCACGTATGAACATACTGCAGATACTTTATCCTTGCTACTTCAATTTTAGGTTGTAATGGAAAATGTAAACTGTAAATTCAAAGAAAAATAGTTCTGTAGTTTTCTGGCACTTGGAGCTAAAACAATAGCATGAATTATATTCAAAACTTAATAAGCAAATATGTAGTTAACACCACTTCCACGGACACAATGTATGTACTCAGTTCTTTAAGTTGCCCCTTATGGATTTTTTTATGCTGCGAGATATACAGCATGTCAGATTTTTATCTTTTATTTTTTCAAATAAAAGCAAGTACTTTAGCATTAAGTATTTTACATTTGAAGAACACATATCCCACTTAACACGTTTAAGTTACATTTGAGAGGAAAAGCACTCACAAAAGCAACATGCAAATCATCAGAAATAAGGAAAGCAAAAACACTCTAGGAAACCAAATACAAATTTATTTTCAAGAGAATCTTTAGCTTCTTGCCGTAGGAGCTGTTTGAACCTACCATCCCTTTAATTGTGGAGGCTACTTAAGAAATTTTATGTCAGTCAGGACCAACACTGAAATACAACTATAGTAGTCCACTTTCAAAATTCTTGAAAACCCATTTAAGGATATCAGTAGGGGGTAAATTAAAGCTGTATGCATTAGGAAGCTAATAATTTGAAAAATGTACAGGGGCAATGAACCCTGAAGTTATCAAGCCCTGAAATGACTAGAAAAGTGTTTTGTATAGTTGGAAGTATCTAAACACAAAAAAGCTCTTGCAAAAAAAAAAAAAACTACTATAATCTACCACACAACCTAACATAATATTAACATCTGAAGTATAACAGAATCTTGTAGATAAATTTATTTGTTATCATATACACTTTTTGGTATAGGCATAGTGAAGAGGCAAAGCTAGCCTACAGTGGAGAAGCAGAGCTAGCCTATATGACAGCAGAACTCAAGAGTGCCCCTTATTCATTCTTTGTAAATGCTGTTACTTGAATATACTTCTGTCAAATTCTAAATCGCATTAGACTCAGTCTTCCACTTCAAGTATTTCTCACACAAGAATCTCTTTAAGCATCTGCAAAAAGCTAGAATTTTCAGTAAAAAATTAAGAGAAAGAATAGCCATAATACTGTTTAAATTGTTATTTAAAATGAGGTGAAAAGGAGTTTCACATAGAAGCTGAAGGACTTGAATCAACAACTATGAAATCAGAATGGAAGCCATGTTGTATCACACTAAATATGATCTATCATAAATAATGCCTTAACTCTCATGAAAAAGTTACCCTTATTTCAGTTCATAAGCCACTGAAAGCCTCAATTTGCACAACCTTCTAGGAAATTTTGGAGAGTCTAGCTGTCAGGTGCTGTGAAAACCCATTACAACCAGAGCATGCTCCACCCACTGGACACAGGATCCAAACAGGACTATCTGAAATTGCTCCTTGCAGTTGGAAATAACTGAAAATAAGGCCACTTATCTCCTGACCTCCCTATGCTTCCTAGATGAAAAAGCCAAGACATTCTTGAACATGGAAAGAAAAGAAAGGAGGACAGCATGCAAGGAAATAGCAGGATCTGAGCTGAGCAGGAGGGAATCAAGAGCAGCAAGATGTTTTGAGAACAACTGCATTATAATACATAAAATTGACAAATATGCTACAGATTAACAAAGTCAGCCAGCTAAATTAAATATACATGTGCCCAATGCAAGGTCTGAATATTGTCTGAAGCCAAACACTGACAAGTGAACACAAAGAAATACTGAGCCTCTAAGCAAGGCAAGAGTACCACTGAAACAATCAAGCAACTACCTAACGCAAAACTGTGTCAATGCACACGCACACACTAGAAACCCAAATGAAAGGAGTCTTCATTTGGGCATTTTGATCTTTCGGGTAACCTGCTTTTAAAAAGCCTGATGTTATTTTAGCACGGTGGCTTTGAATTTAATACCCTAAGATTAAGCACAGCTTGCCAGCAAGATGCCTTGCCTAAAAATCTGGACAGGGAACTTATTCTTTCTACATTCCAGCCAGAGCAAATTAAGCTGAACTTGTCTGGGTGGGACAGGTGGAAGCACCACTCTGCAGCACACCTGCTGCCTGCCTTTGAAAAGCATATTTACACATTGGATTCCTGAGTAGCCCTTTTGTGCTAAGAAGCATGTTCTACATATACAGACATACATGCATTTTCAGCTTTGGTAGATGCAAAAGGTCACACAGTATTTGGGTAGCCCACTACAAGTCTTTAAAAAAAACCAACAGTCATTTACCAGAAAAGGTTACAGTTGTATAATATGGCTGCTACAGGAATTATTTATCTAGATTATTACAATAGAATCCATGAATAAAAGTAACAGTCTTACAAAATTCAGGTGTTTTAGTTGGGTACCACCTTAACGTGTTTTTTTCTGCAAGAGTAGTAAAAATATACACGGAAAATAAGAGACTGCAGTATCCCTTACTGATGTTACTCTCTGGCTTCCTAAAAGATGCAGAAACTGATGGATGCATACTTACTGTCCTCTCAAAGACTAAGAATTTTTTAATCAAGTTTGGGGATACAGAAGTTATATCTGCAGTACCACATATGTCACAATACCTATTACTTAAATTGAGCAACTTGAGAAGTATCCTTTGAACATTGCAGTATGGGCTGCACGCATATTGAATTTTCTAGATGCCTGCTACCAAAAATCTCCTTGAAGACAGATATGGCTATGGACTACACCAATTTGGCTGACACAAGTCTGCCTCTCACTCCATAAAAAGCCAATTCGAAGTTTAGACTGAAACAAACAAATCCCTCCTCAGAAAACCCAAAACAACAAACCTGTAGGAGTATCTTTCACATTTTGAGGACAGATCCTGTACCAAAGACCGAAGAATCATTATTCTACTCAGAATTAGCTTTAGTGCAGTAACAGCTTTGCCCTAGCATTCACAATTATAAGCCATTCGTACCAGATCACACACAGATAGGTATAGGTACAAGCCACAACTCTAGCTCAATCAAGAAAAGGATCAAAGCACTAAAAAGCCACAAGATCCAGAAACCAAACAGTTCACCTGCCTTTTAAGAACTGCACAGCCCTGCATACAGTAGACAGTGCCTTAGAGTACAACTTAATCTTACTTAAATGACAAGAGTAGCAGCATGCACAATAGCCACCATTTGTTTAGTCAGCCATCACGAAGCACATTCAGCCAGACAGCAGGAGGTCAGAGCTACAGGACCTATTCAGTAGAGACTAAGCCCCCATCCCAGAAGCCTGCCCCTCCATAAATCTGCAAGAGGAAATCTTAACTGAACGCACTCTTCACCCCTTCCCTTTTTGATCAATTCAGAACCACAGTCCAACACTAAGACATGAAGCTACAAATATTTTATGCTGCTGCCACTCAAAAAAAGAAACCAAAATCATTCTAAGTTTAAAGTGTAAAATGTTCTCCCCACTCCTGTGGAAGCTCCACTCAGGCATCTTCTTGACTGTTTGGGGGTTTTTTTTGCTAGCTCAATGTCTCTTTTCCATGCTTAGCTGCGA
The DNA here is from genome assembly GCA_035590275.1 of Ibycter americanus. Classification (NCBI taxonomy): domain Eukaryota; kingdom Metazoa; phylum Chordata; class Aves; order Falconiformes; family Falconidae; genus Ibycter; species Ibycter americanus. The sequence continues at coordinate 57,591,628 of JAVJGI010000014.1, read as the reverse complement.
TTAACTCCAGCTTTTCGAGAGAGTAAAGAACATTAAAGTGTCCTAACCACAAGGCAAAGTATCTGACAGAAGTTTATTCAGAAAAAAAAGCATAATTTTCCCCATTTTATTATGAGCCATGAAAAATGTCTTGGCTCATAATCAAAAAACATCTTTCCAGCAACATCTATAGATACGCTGGCACCTGTTAGCTCATAAACTACTACTTGTCTAGTCACAGTCTCAATCAACTGAGGTTCTGAATTACTACTTCAGATTCCTTCTACGTGTTAGCACAGAGCTAAAGGCAACGCTCTTCCCAGACAACTCAAGTAGCTATTTTGCAAATTAACAATAGGAATTCCAAATCTGACCAAGGCAGCTATGAAAATATTTCCAGTGTGTGAAAAATATTCAAATGACTACTTTCTGCAAACATTCTCATTTAAATATATGCACCTAATGTTCAGATAGGCTAATAAAAGGGTTCACAAGTTCTTACACAATGAACTGGCAGGTTTTATTCACAAGAATGTTCTGGAATATCTTTTGCTGGTTTTCCCCCATTCTAAATGTTTAATGCATTCCGCATCCCCAAACTGTATAATAAGTAGCTTGAATATAAACAGTGTTCACAATACCTTAGAGAGAGAGTGGGAAAAAGTAAGCACCAGTGCTCTTTTGCCAGAGTTCTGAAGAACACGTCAGTATGATCCTAACAGGCATCTGGAATAAAAATGCTTAGTTGTCCGTGTACATATGTAAATTTAGCAATACCTATCCTTTCGGACAGAAAATGTATGCAGGACTCTCTACAAAGGGAAGTATAATTTCACAGTATAAGTTTCCACACAGCGCTCTGAAAATAGTCAGAGCAGCTTGAAAAAATAGCAAGAATCTACCACAAATACATTTAGTTAATTGTTCGTTTTTATTACAAAACTATGCTGTTGCCACACGAAAGCATCAGTTTCCCCCTAAAAAGTTAGTAACCTTTGTCTTGCATCTTAATTGCCAACCACAACGCTACTGCATCCCAACACACATCTATTTGCCATTACGGCGGTGAACAGCACACATCTTCAAGCTAAGACAAGTCAGTATCAGATGAAGCAGAAGAAAGAAAAAAGGGCAAGAGCAAATATTTACAGAGATCCCCATCATCATCATAATCTGATACCAGGAAACTGTAGAGCCCATTAAGATTATTTGCTTCTAGGACTCCTTGCACAAGTATTACTCTCCTGTGCCACCTCTCAATAAGTAATCTGGTTGGTGTGTCTATCTAATGTACCACATTCTCATATTAGGAGAAGGCCTGCCAAGAGAAGAATTTTGAGGAGAATGACTGTAAAGGTAGTTACAAATAGAGAGGAGTTTGATGGTAAAACCTACCTGAAGTAACCTTCCTAGATATCATCTTTGCATTTCCCTGCTGCTCCATGCATTACTAATCAGTGACCCACTAGAAACTTCGGCACCCATTGAAAAGCCTGGCAGGGTATTTGGCTTTCAATTCTTCTACTCAGTTTATTCCCAACACAAGTATATTCATCAGGCTTAGAAACAACTCTTGAACAAGGGCAGCCACTCAGCAATGAAATGTAAATTACTGACATGTGCTAAAACCTGGACTTGCCACTGCTAATGAGCACATTAAAGAAAAAAGCTCACTAGATATTACTGCAACCTTTTCACTTAACCCTGTGTGTACTGAAAGCCATAATTTACTATCAATTAAAGAACCCACCCCTGAACAGTGAGGCACTGTTCAGCAGGTATATGCTTTCTACACAATTCTGATGTAAAAATTATGAAGCTGGACAAATGTGTGAAATGCCCAATCAGGAATGTGTGCCCACTGATAGTAACCTCATTTTTAATCTAAGTTTCATGAAACTGTCCAAGAGGCGTCATTAAACAGTTATCAAGTGAAATTAAACAGTTTAAATACTGCAAAACCTTACTTAATTCTGACATGCCTGAATATAGCTTGTCTTGCATCCTTTACAGCTTCCACTGCTGCTGTAACTGGTGGATCTTTGCAACAGTAAAAAATAAAATTGAACCTCTCCCGTGTTTCAATGCACTTTCAATAACCAATTGTATCTGGCATATTGACAGCGGCTTCAACACGCAGAAGCAGCTGGAACAGTTCACAGAGACCCCAGAAAAGCTAGACTACAACCTCCTGCCCAAGAAGTGATTTTCAAACAAGTGAATCCACAAGCGAATCCTGTGGTATACTGAACAAACAAGCACGTTAAGTCTCGTTGCTGTACCAACTATTCAGAATATTTGACGACTTTACATTACAGCAACAACATAACATACTGCAGACATATTAAATACCTACAGAAAAGTTTTGATCAAGATAGATAAAACATTATAAGAGGAACTGAACAGCAGCATAAAATAAAATCTAAGTTTACCAAACTGTAAGATCAAGTTCTGATAATTCAACATGATCTTAAGTACTAACTTCAAGAAAATACTTCCTAAAGATTACAGTCACACACCATGAAAAACAAAGCCGCCCAAAAAAAGTCTGACCAGTCCAGGATAACAGGTTATCTTTAGAAGCATGTTAATCAAAAGCCTTTCAGCTAACATATTTTTCCACAGCTAATGTGGAAATCACTCACAGGCCTTTGAAAGAGCTGCCAGTCATGATCCTCCCTTCATGAAGCTCTTTCATGGTCTCAGTAGATCCATTAGAGGTCAAGTATCAGAATCTGATCTAAAAGTGTCAGAAAGTAGGAGACATTACTCCCCTAAAACTCAAACCCGAAAAGCCAACTAAAGAAGGGTGTGAATTAGGAATGAAGACTCAACAGCCCATCTTCATTCTCAGAGAGTCACTAAAATAGAGGAACACACAAACACAGAGCATCACTTATTGCAACAGATAAGTGTCTTCAAGCTAAACAAACTTCTACAAACAAATTGAGAAAGTTTTCCTCTTCCCTCAAAAGTAATTACCTCCTAGCCTTAGGATGAAAAACATTTTGCATGTTCATATCCTTCCTCGTGTAACACATCACTATCAATAACAAAAGCCCTTATGCATGAAAATACAGTATGCTGTAAGAAGCCATCTTTGCTGGCTAGTAGCGTAACCAGTAAACAGATTTTGGTTCATAACTTCCTGCATTTAGTTTTCAACTACAGAAGGGAACAGAGAATAAAACAATAAGAACTGGGGGAGAGAAAATGGTTCTTTCACAACCATCACTGTTTCAATAGATTTCAGCTCTGTAGTGGTAGACACAAAAAAAAAAAAAAATCCATTCTACCACTAAACTGCATTCATCTTCAAAGCCAGAATTCATTTTCTTGATGTGCATATTTTAGAAAGAAGACGTAGACACCCTTAAGTATCCAATCTGCAATGTGAAACTGCTGAACACAAATCATCTATCACTATAAAATACATTATTTCTTAAAATGTAGGCAGAAAACAAAAGTGACTATTGAGGAAGCATTGTTGTTGTTGAATTCTGAGCTGAATCTCATCTGCCTTGCCACAAAAGTAAATTAAAATCCACAGGGCAACAGAAGTTCTTATTTCAAAGACTTCGCACCTCTTAACTGTTCAGGTCTAATCCAACTCCATTGGTATCAATGGGACATTTAAAACTGATTTGGAAACAGAGAAGAACATCACATTTTGCGAGGTTACCACACTAGCTTACAAACAGGACAAATGAACAAATCACCTTTGCTCAGAATGGACAGAGTTCACCATAACCAGACAAGCTTGTCTGCATCACTGCAAATTAATAGTAGAATAAAACCACAGAAAGTTAAAGGAAACAGTATTACATATGTAAAAAATCATAGAGCATTACACTTGCAAGCTTTCTACTATTGCAATGAGGAAAAACAGTTATATACAGTTAATATAATTGCAATTGTCGAAACAAAGCAAGAAGATTTATTCTTACAACCAGACACAGCAACAGCGGAAGAAAGAGGACAGAACAAAGCATTTCAGAAGCAATGTGAAGGATTCCAGTAAGCCTGGAAATAAGTGCTATTGCAGTGACACTGCATGTCAAGAAATAACGAATTTCTACAAATCAGGATTCCACAAATCCATTCATCTGCAGAACCATACATCCCAATAAGAGTGCCAAAGTGTTGCTGTTGAAAGGCATCTCATGGGAAATATTAAATGACTTATGATAGTCCAGATAGGCAAAAATCATTCTTAATGTATTCTTTAATCACATGCACAGCATTAAATCATTCCAGAAATCACGCAAGCCCACACTGCATCCACTGAAAGTCTCACGTTGCTTGACATTACTATTTAAATCAAGAGGTTTTGCATTTGTGCTTTTTCTAAGAACAGTTGCACGTGTTACAAGCTTTCAATCCAAGCGACTTTAAGAAAATACATAGCTTTAAAAAACACAAGTTAAAAATAAAGGCTTATTCTAAGTGCAAAACAAATACAAATAGGTCAAGACTGCCATGTCAGAGGAAGTTGCCTGATCAGCAGATCAAGAAAAAAAAAACCACACACACCAAGATTACGGCGTTTAGGCAAAAGACTCAAAAGGAAGGAGAACATTTTTGTCACAAACCACCCAAAAGACCACCCTGCATCTTTAAATATATGCATATCCACAGGTCTTGTGGACATGCACCCTGAGACTTCTAGGCAGAAGCCTACACTTCAAAAAAAGCACTCTAGCTGTACACAGCAGCTCCTCGAGATAAAGATTTGGAAGTTGCAATAGAGTAGAAGTAGTATCAATTTGTTTTGTAGCATAGGCAATCAAACAGGACACTGATGATAACGTAAGCCATCATATGCTTTCAGCAAAGTTCTGTGACATTTTCTACAGTAACTGAGTAATACAGCCTTCCTACTTTCACACTAGGAAGTGTCTAAGCAGATAGTTCAGATGACTCAATGTCATTTTTCTAGCTCACATGCATTAGCAGAGGACAAGTAATGTCTGACAAATACTGCCCATGACTTAATACATGCAGTATTTATCCCTTTCATGGATTTCACACAACCCAATACTGCATATGATTTAGATTTTTTTCCCCAATAAAAAGCCTACTTGTGATTAAATACAAGAATACAAATAACATTCAGAAGCATTCTGCCTCAGACGGTAAGTAGTCACCCATCAACATTACAGTCTCACAGGCACAGCTTTTCACGAGGACAAACTGGTGACCTGTTCGCCTGGACAAGTACATTGCCTCATCTCTATTACCCAGTAGAGGCATAGTCTCCAGTCTCCATCAGATAAAGCACCTTAAGGCACCACAGATAGCAACTGTAGGCACTTTGCCATTTTGGTAGAAAATGACATGCTATGCATTGCAGGACAGACTAAGAAACCTACATTAACAGCTCTGTCCGCCCCACTCCTTGAAGGATACACTCTCTGCCATAAGCAGTTTCTTAACACCAAGTTTCCAAAGCTGCCTTTTTCAACCACCATTTTGCAATTTGGAAAGCAGAAATACTAACCAGTCACGTGAATTGCCAGGTAGGGAGCTAATGCGTGCAGGAACAGCATGAAAATCATATCAAATGCTTCTACAAAATGTAATGTCCACTGAATCATGATAAAGGAGCATTACAATTTGCTAACGAGTAACAAAGCCATGCACAACAATTGTAAGGAAACACTGCTGCCATTAAGAGTTAACAGGTGACCAATCCCATAATTAGCTCTGCATAGGGCTATGGGTCCACCAGCACAAAATTCTTCACAGGTCAAATGTGTGCCCTTATAGGGGATGACATATGTTGTTCTTTGTTTTACCTTTTCCATCTCAAACTTAACAGCCATTTACAAACATGCGATCAACCATTTCCATATACATTGTTTGCTCATTTATTTGAGACAATACATTGTTGGGTTTTTTTAATTCCACCAAGAATGTTAATCTAGCTTCAAAGATAAAGAGAAATAGTGCCTGCTGCTTTGTTCTCCCCTTAGTCATGCCAAACAGTAGTTGCTAAAAGGGCACAAAAGATGGATAAAAAACAGGTTCCACTAGGAACTCCAAAAAGGCCCATATCTTATTCCAAAACTGAATCCTTTTGTCCCACCACGTTTATGGCTTCTATCACAAGGAGGGGATTTCAGCAGAGGCTTTTTTTGGTGGCTGGCTTTGTCTGCGTCAAGAAACAGAGCATCACGATAGTATTGTCAAGGCTCCATTGAAGAAGAATATTCCAGATAAAGGTTGCATTTCTAAACTTAATTCTTATCATTTGAAGATTATTTCATGCACAAATTCCACAGGCTTCTTGCAGAAAATACACAACAATGCACCACTGATGAAAGTAGGAACTCTATCATATACATATATGTACAAGAGACCAATATACACTGAAGGTATAAATCCTGCAAACTAGTATTGTTCATACTACACTTTAAAAAGGAATGGTGTTCATTTAGCCAATTTAAACGGTAGCTTCTTAAGAGACTTCTGTGACAGAAGGGGAAGGGGAAGTTCATTTGTGTTTTCCTTTTAATTAAAAAGGGGAAAACTGATCCCATTATAAGCAACTGCAACACCAAGGGACCACGCATCAAGGGTTAAGCTTCCAACCATTATCAGGAAGCAAGAACACACATAACCTCAACTACAGAAGTAAGACTCCTACTTGCTGCTAACATCAGATAGACCACAGGAAGAAGCACTGACTCTGGAATAATGACTGTGCAACCCAGCCACACACTTGCTTTCTCTCACTTTTTTCTCCCCCATTCCCTTCAGCCAGGTAAGAAAAGAAGGAAACAAAGAGACACTGGGACCATGGGCCAATCCCAAAGTATTTGACTTGTGAAGAGACCTGACTCAGCACTCCCACCCCCCACCACAACAGCTGCCCTGGAGGTTTGCAAGCAAGGAAAGGAAAATAGCAATTTCAGAAAAGTGTATCTTTCAAAAACAGGCCAACCAAAAGGCTCAATCTTAGTCTCAGAGATTTCTCCTTACTGAATTTCAAAGGCCTGCTGCAGACAATAGAGGTTATAGAGCTTCTCAGAAAGGGTCTGCATTAATTTTATATAATGGGAAACACTAAATAAGCTAACAAATACAGAGGTCACTAGCAAATTCTTCTAAAGCATGAAGGAACAAATTGTTCTTGCAGCTCAGCATAGTATCTGGCAAAAGATACTACTTTTTTTTCCCCAACATGGCAATAGATTTTAACTGCACCTTTAGATCTGTGTCAATACTGAGTATTATGGAATTATTCCTTGAAGGAAGCAAACATCTCTGCACACAAAAACTACAAGTAACAACTTACACACTATATTTTACAACTTCAATGTACAGATCATTTTTATACAGCACTGCAAGAGTTCCAAGCTGGATAGCTCAAATTTCTGAATTAAAATCAAAATGCAAAGTAAGATTCACTTACACAAACCGATGTTTTATTATTCTACATAATAACTAGTTTTATCAGCATTAGCTTAAAAGTTTTTCAAGAGATTTCACATTAAAATACTCATCTTTAAGAAACTGACCTTAAGGTTTAGGAAATCTTTGACAGACTCACTTGATATAAATACCACGGATCCCTTTTCTGTCAGCCATCAACAGCAACCAGAATAGATACACGTGAAGAGGGGGCTGAAAGCACCAACTTTTTTATGGGATCATAATAAACAACATGCCAGATATTCACCCACTGCTTGCGTTTTGGAAATTTTGTTTTGGAAACAACAGATCATTTATTTCTGCTCTCCCCCATTCTTAAGAGAGAACAAAATTAAGTTTCTAAGGGGGGGGGAGGGGGGGGCGGGGAAGACAACTAATTTTCAGTACTCTAAATGTATCCATCATGTTCTTCACAAGGACTGTCTATAGCAGTGTGCTATTCCATGAATCATTTAGGCAATAATGAATAAAAAGACATGCTTTTGTTCAAAACACGCACAGTGGGATTACATGTGAACTGACCCTCCACGTGTTAATTGAAGACAAAGCTTTGCTTTGAGCTCATTACAGCTCTTACAGACAGATTGGCAAGTTTAGTAAGTTTAGTGTATCTCTCTATTTCTGAATCTAGATATTTTGTTTTAAAAGTACAGATGCACGCCAGGAAATAAGCCCAGGTTTCACAAGTTTCATCAATACTTTCAGCGCAAAAGAACAAAACAGTGTATGTGAAAAGGAAGGGATAAGGGAGAAAGGCAACAGAATAAAAACACATCTTTGACAGCTTCACAACAATTTTGTAACATTTGTTATAGGTTTTAATAAAGAAAAGAAACAGCTGGCAAGTTATATATTATATATATATATTAATTAGGGTGTCTTGGAAAAAACATAACCAGCCCTCAGTGATAAAAAAACAGGTCGTTTCACCGATTCTCACTAGGGGTTTGGTATTCCAGAGCCACTGACATGAAGGGAAGCATGATTATGCCTTAATTGAGACTTTAAATAGTGCGTTTCAGAAAGCAAAATAGAACTACCTTGTTTTATTATACTTTTTGAGAAGGGAACACACCAGGTTTCTCAAACATAATTAAAAGCTATTTTGAGACTGTAGCACCAACCCAAACTTGAACATGTTTCTAGTCACCACATTATTTCAGGAATTCACTATTCCAAGGATTTTGAGTGATAAGATGAGAAATGGGAAGGGGGAGGGGATCTACAGGAATGTTTGCACTTCCTCCATTTCAGCTTAATCCCACTAAAAAAAGCCTTCCAGGTTGTCACGTCACCAATATTGTAATTTACATCAAATAATAACCAGATTACTAGGAAATGCGCCCAGTTTAGAGTAATAACTATCAAATTTCAATGTTTGGCAGCAAAATATAAAGCAAAAGAGCATGAACAAGCACTTCTGTTTCATTAATTTTTTTGTTATTAAAAAAAACAGGAACTGTCAACTAAAGCCAGTTACCCTGCTGGTCTAACCCAGTGGGAACAGAGTTTGTTATAAATTAAGCCAGGAATCTTCCCTCTAAAAAAGAGACTCTGGTACACGAAGCAGAACAGTGATAAAAGGAAGCTGCTCTACTGCATGAAAATAACACATAAGAGATTACCCCAGATTTGGTAAATCCTGGTAAACGCCAAGTATTTAGAATTCCTTTCAACTTTATCACCACCACCGCCCAGCAACCAGCAGGATGTATTCATCATCACACAGAATATACATTCATTTTTATCTGGGGGCTTTTAAAAAATTACAGCAACTCTGAAGTATAAAAATTTGAGATTTCATTCCCAAATAGTCTCCTTAATGAACAGGTAGTATTCTCTAACACCAATTAAATAGTAAAGGTCTGTATTACAATTAGAACTCAAGTCAAAAGGGACATAATCAAGGAAGAGATGTGGAAACAAGAGCTAATCTACAAACGCTAAGAACTAAAGACCTATCATTTTATAGAAGCATATTCCTTATCTGTCTTTTTTACCCTGAATCAAAAAGGTGCAAATTACTCTCAAAACCAGCAACAAATTTATCTTACTGCCTGTAAAATGATTGAGGGTTTTTTTCAGCTGTATGGTTCATTTACTCTGTAACAAAGTTGGTAGCTGCAACAGCTTTTTACTGGAAATTTCAATGTAGCATGTGCTTGTCCTTATTCTCAGATAAACCAATAGACAATAAATAACACATGATATGCAGTGACTACACACACACCATCCACTCAGGACTTTGCTTAAAACACTGTGCATGTAACTTTCTCCTAGCACTGCTCAAATTTATAAGCAGCTGCACGAAAGTTTCTCCAAAAAAATAAAATCAGTAAAAAGGCCATATATCCATTTCTGTGATAAATAAAAACTCCACTGAGGTAAAGAGGTTGTGAATAATAATTTTTATAAATTCACACACTAAGTGAAAACAGCACCCTCTTGACTCTCTTGGTCTTTTCACAGAACACAGCTCCACAATGCATGACCACCAGCAGAGAAGCCAGTTTTTAAACAGCTTTCTATTCCCATCCTGAAAATGCAGTTCAGCACCTTCTCAGGGCCGCTGATACAGCTGTTCACCAGCTGTGCTATGAATCACCAAAATGATCACTTAAAACCAGATACTTTTAACCTAGATTATTTCAGTGACCCAGTTTTACAGAGCAGCCTCATAAACAGTACAGGCACGAGTGAAAATGCCAAAAGGTTCTTAGATCCTTGGTAAAGTTCTTACAAATAGGCACCTCCCCTTTTCCCAAAAGAGAGGGGTCTGCAATTACACCCTCAAATGCAATAAATCCACATGCACAGAAAGCATACTGAAGTCTCCTATCTTAAGGTATCTTTTAGATCTGCCTTGAATTAGTATCTTGATTCCTCAGATACCTTGGAATGACTATATGCCACCTAGTGCATCATTGACAGCCAAATAATTAGAAATAACTTACCAAACGTCTAGCAAATTCTTTGTTTTCTGAAAGAAACCCATATCCTGGGTGTACCGTGAGGGGGGAAAAACAATAAACATTGACTGAGTTCTGAAGCCAGACACCAAATTTGCTAGGACCTTTTCAGATATTGAGGAAGGTGGAGTAGACCACCAAGCATTTAAACTAGTTAATACATTAAGAAACTGACTTAACACATTCATTTCTCTGTCCTATATCAAGCTGTAAAGACTCACTGGTTGAACTGCCATTTCTGAAACAAACATTCCTTACTTAACTAGAGAGAAAGGTGCTGTTTGCAGAGCAATGGACACACTCCCTTTGGTGTTTGCCTTCTGCTCTTTTTAACTCCATTTTGCCACATTTATCTCATTGCAGATTTACCCATATATGCTCATCCACACACTCCTTAGCAACCATTATAAAATGCTCCTCATCCCAAAATACTTCTAACACTGACCACAACAGCAGTCTTAAGGCTCCTAACTCTGGTGAACCTTGCTGGAGAACATTGTTTACTGTTTCATTAGTTTAAGCCACACAATCTTGTGTGCCTACCTTGGTGTTCACACCCCAATATACATCTAGCATAATTGAGAGGAACGTGAGAAAGTTTTCATTTTACTTTTCACAATTCACGTAAGATTCTTGATCCAGTATACTCTGATAGACAAAGTATAAGCCATTTTATTCCCCTCTTGTAAAGGCCCTAAACAATTAGGTTCCATATTCAGAAACTCAGAGGGAAGGAGATAGTTTTTTTCTTTACGGGAAAGTTTTTGGCCCCTGAAAGCACTATACCAAAACATCTTCTCTGAAATAAATTACCAGTTGATCCAAACTATTCCAGGGTAATTAGTGTTGCTCATATAAACCCATCAAATTTAATTTTATTAAATGCTCTGTGTACAGTACTTCTGAATAGTAAGTTTATTTCATTGACAGAACAAAGAAGATTAGGTATATGAACATGACTACACATTGGTTGTTCCAGCCAATTTCTGTTAAGCTTTAGAATCTCTGGCCAATTTGGAGGGAGAAAGGCAGAATAGCCCACACATACACATAAGCTAACATGCATTTTGTAAACATTCTGAAACAAAAATAATCATGGGATGCATCATTTATCTTACCTTCCTGCAAATAACACTTCTATGACTTAGAAAGTGATTCAAACTATGTTTAAGCAAAAGCTTTTTTGGACACACTTTGTAAAACGTTCAAAAAAAGCCATTATGGCATATAAAGGGTTAGTGCTCAAAACTAATTGGGATTTTTTTTCTTCCCCAGCAAATTTGGAAATGAACTGAAGCTGCTCCCTGGTGTGAAAGCTGAATCCAGCAGCCACCTGCAGGATCAGCGACCAGTGCTGCCAGATGCTACAAAGCCTTTGATTTCCAGTAGCGATTTCAGACACATTTAACTCATGTGACATGAACTAACTGGAATAGCATATTCAATCACTTCCCCCCCACACCTTAAAAAAAAAACAATACCAACTCTGGCTTTTCTGCTTTCTATATATGAAACAGCTGCAGCAGATAGACTCATTCAGACTCACAGCTTGGGCCCTGGTTTTCTTAATGACTTCCATGATGGCATCCATGTTGAGGTAGCTTTTGCTGGTGGGAGCTGGGCCAACACAGACAGCTTCGTCCGCCATTTTCACATGAACCTGAAGAGGCAATATTCTGCATTAACAGATGCTCCCAGCAAAAATAATTACCATCACCCTGAAATATGCACACAAATCTGATTGTTTCAAAGATAATTTACATACCATAACCACTCTAAAATACACACTGAAATTACCAACATTGACATACAAGAACTCACACAATAAATCTCATTTCATTTAACTCCAAGCTTAAGTCACTGTCAAAATGTTTTATTATTCCAATATATTATTTTGAATTTGATTAAATAACATCATGACAAATGCAATTTCAGCTTCCTATACTGATCATCTATATGTAAATTCAGACTAAAAACTACTTTGTTACATGTAACCAGGGTAGTCTAATATCTTAATACTTAATAACAAACATTCATGACCAGTTCTAAGCAGGCTCCCCAGGAAGTTGGGGATAATTAGAGTGAATTGAATGAAGGGATGCAATGAGTGTCCCTGCACAGCATCAGGTCAGCACCATGCACAAATTAAAGCCTATGACTAAAGAGTTCAATATCACTACACGTGAACCAGAAAATCTTGAGAATTATTTAAGCAGGCTCATGTTTGATTCCTAATCCATTGTATCCTCATTTATATGCATTTGCCACATATTTTTTAGTCAAATCTGAACTATACAAAAGGGACAAACGTTTCCAACATTTTACCAGGAATAATAAAATAGCTAGGTTTGAAGTTAGAAGTCAGGTTTGAAGTTAGAAGTCTACTTACAACTCATATGCATGCTTAACTTGAAGAAAAAGTTATGAAAGTTTAATCAGATTGGTCTTCAACGTGTTTTCAGAGTTCAGAATTCTTTTCCTTTAAAGTAAGATACACACAGATCCAAGAAACAGAACAACCAGTTTTTCCTCATTCTGCTCTCCTTTTGTAAGCTCCCTTTCAGTTTGTATTTAAGAAAGCATGCCAGTGCTTAAACTGTGTAAGATTGTATTAACTATGTGTCAGTAAGACTCATTTATACTGACAGTTCGACATTTCCAGTGCTTACCAATTTTAAGTTACCTTTATGAAATATTTGATATCATCTTCAGCATGCAAAACAGAATAAATTGTTTAAAAGGGGTGTTCTTTTAGAAAATGAGTATTCATATATGTGAAATTCAAAGTATTTGTAGTTTATGAACATGGAATTTTATTCTTTGTGAAAAGAAATTTTATTTACAAGTAGCATGAAGGCTGTCAATTATGACAAACTAAGGTTAGCAGTAATGTACCCCACATATTCTGTTGGCTCATTCAGAAGAAACAAGGGGGTGGGGGGGGTGGGGGGGGAATAATCATCTAGAAGCAGTGACAAGCATTAGTCAAACAATATTTTGAAGAATACAATGAGCAATAAGTATTCAGGTAAGTATAGCAAGACATGTATAACAAGCACAGGAGTCACTAAACGCTCTACTTCTTTCTTCATTTTTATTAACTTTGCAAAAGTTAATCCTACCACCAGGAAGGAACATTAACTTGTCACCTAATTCCAAGTTTCTTTCTGGGGGCGCCTCTTAAATAGCTTCTGAATTTGCTATATACTTGAGTATATGAGAATTCACATAACCTCCGAGAATTGAGATGCATTTCACATTTGAATTATTGCTTCTGTAAAGTCACAATGGTTTTATTTTACCACTACAGCATTAGCCTCGCATTAAAAACAAAGCAAAACCAAAAACCACTAAGCATTAGCACAGACAATCATGCAGCTGGATTTTAATGCTTTTTAGTAAGTACCACACCAATGGAAGTCAGTAATCTATTTTGATCAAATGCTATCAAGATTAGCCTGTCTGTCGTCCCTCCTGGTGCACCAAGTACAAGAAACAGCATGGCCCTTGAATACTTTTATTTGCATGATATGCTTAAAGTTGTTTTGAATTCCAATGTGGTTTACACGTCTAAACAAAGTTATTCAAGCTTAAGCATAGTTAAGCACGTATGTTTTACAAAACCAAAAGCTTCCTTACAGAAAAGGACTAACTTAATATAGTTAGCTATTTTTAGGCATCAAGAGAAAAACTCCACACCCACACACTTCTCATACTGAGACACCAACAGTTCTACTAGTACCACAAGCAGCCATAGAAAATACTGCAAAACCATTGATTTTTATGTATAAAGTCTTGTGCACTTTTCCCCCACCATTTCCTCCCTCCTTCTGAAATGTTTCATCACTACTTCAACCCTTTGGAGTTTTGACTCTTCCTTTCCCACGTTCCCCTGTAATCTGGCAAATTCATTTCTCCTTGTTTATCTTACTGCAGGTTGTTGGTGCCAGTTCAGCCTAGCACCTACCCTAACATACCATATGTGGATAGAACAAAACCGCAGCCATATCACAATCATGTGACCTGATGCACTGCCACAGAGCACCAAGCAAATACCTTAAGAACGGGTCTCCATTCCTCCCTACTAGTTCACAGCCTCCAGATTTTCAGGTTCCAGTGACAGTTCTTCAACCTATGGGTCCTTCTCACATCTACTTTTTATATATACATGATTAAACCAACCCAAATATAATCTGGAGATAGAAATCTGTTTCTTCTTAGTAATTCATGACAACTCCCCTCTCAAGTATTTCTTTCACAATGCACTGTAGTTCATTAAGAATACCCCAAATGCCATAATGCAAATACACTACAGAATTTACAGTACAGTATATAGAAACATAATTACAGTAACCACAATTACTAGCAAACATTATAACAAAAACCATCATTTGGATCTATGTGACAGCTGAAACTTTCAGCTTACTACCAAGTAGCACATAATTCACACAATTCACTAAACTTTTTCTTCTGCAGAAGCTGACCTATAATGCAATATTTCTAGACAGTCCAAAGAATCCAGCAAATCCCCTTCTTCAAGCACTGTAAGTCTCAAATATAATTTTCAAATTCAAGAGTTGCTTAAGTGCTTGACTTAAACCACACAATCCTAGGTATTCAAAACCTGTCCCTAACTTACTACAGCTAACACTTCAGAAGTGTAATTTCTCCCTTTTCTGTTTTAGTTCACAAAAACAATGTCAACAAAACAAGGCAGCAAGTCCCAGGAGGTTCCTGAAAAAATGCAATTCCTTCATAAATATTAGAATTGACCCTGCAATCTCAAGCATGAATGGATAACAACAAAGACTGGAAAAGCAGACAAACCTTAAAGTGCTTAATGGTTTATACTGCAAGTTTTAATCATATTGGGCTACCTTTGCCTCAAAAGATACATTTCAAGCGGCTACAAGGACCTGTTACGCTAGAGAATACAAACAACTAGAAATCATGAAGAGACATCTTATTAATGTAAAAGCAGTTTAATTTCTGTAAAAGTTGTATAATTGAAGTAGTCTAGTTCATAAGGGCTAATTATATTGAAGCAACAACAGAAATAAGAGAGATTCACCAAAACTTACTGAATCATCATTATACAGATCCTCCACCTAATTCAAAAAATACAGACAAAATTTAGTCCTCCAAATCCCTGCACAGGTTTGTTATACCTTTGGAAATCCAAACCCTAATCAGCCACAAAACATGCAATCAGCCCATCGCAGCCTCCTCAGCTCTGTATCTAGGACAAATAAGGAGTCCTAGCAAAAGAACATTAGAATGAATTAGAATTAAACAACATAACCACTTTTGGATAAAGGTACAAAGACAACTGGACACCATGTGAAGTACAATTATTTTATTGCACAATTCCTCATGACCACATACAGATACAAGAACTAGCTCAAGTCCAATGAGCTTATTAATTCAGAAGCAAACTGCACAAAAATGGCCACCTGTTTCCAAAGCTAGTTTAGGTCCAGGAGCCACCTTCACGGCAAGGCATGTAAACCAGTAAATCCTGCCAGATCTTTACGCAGGAACAGCTTTGTGTTTCTTCACCATGTTTCCAGCAAACAGGCACGTAAAGCAAGGAGTCCATCAGGGCTGATTAACCAGCCATTTTCGGCCTGGACTGGTTCCAAGTACCGCTCCAGGCTGTGGCAGCTCTGAGAGTACAGAGTGCAATAAGGGGTAATAACAGTAGCAGCAATTGGAGATCTTCCTTCTACATTCTGTTTCTGTATTTCAAGAGGATTTATAAACCAGGTTTGGTGCCAGGGCTTGGCATCATATCCCAGAAGAGAAAGATGCCCATAACCCAAAATTCTGGATACAAGTACCACCAAAATACTCAATATCCACTTCGCAAGAGACAACCTGATTTAGAAGGACTACACTGAATCAGAGCTAGTAAGTACCCAAATTACCTAGACTGTGTTAGCTCTCCTTTACCCTGGAGGGTGGCACATGTACTCATTTGACAGCAGCATGCTCTCTTGCCCAGCCATACTCTGAATTTACTGAATTACCCCCTTAATCAAAACTGTATCTCAAATAATAATCATTTAGAGATAACAAAATTAATGGCTTACTACCTAAAACATACGTAGCACCCCTAGAGATGTTCTGTTTAACACAGCAGAATAAAGGTAACCTTCTCCAGGAGTCATTCAGCTGCTGCGGATTACTAGTTGAAATCTGTATTATAAACAAGTCACACTTACATATATATGCCCCTTGACTTTTAAACACAGAGAAGTTTTCTTGGTAAGGAAACAGAACATAGGAAAAATTATTTTAGGACGAAGAACTAAAACACTTATTTTCAGTGCATACGCAAGCTATAAACCAATCAGACACCAGGATAATTTACAGATCCCTAACATTTTAATTATTCAGTGACTTCAGAGTTTGTTACCTTCTTATGGATCTGATTCATGACAGAAGTGCTTTTCTCCCCAATTTGTTTTAGAGTGATTCTCATCTACTAACTTCAAAAACTCAAGGCTGATTTTGTCATAAGAGCCAACAGAGGAACAAAAAAAAAATCTGCATGTTTCCTAACAGAGTGCTTAATATTACCTGCATAGTTTAAACAGATTACTTTATACATTTCAGCAATTTCTAATGTTTATCATGTGACAGATGCCATTTACTTCAGTGTAGATGCTTAATTAACACATACACACACACTCACTCCTCCCACTCCTCCATCTCTGAGGAAGTAAATGTCTGGGATTCCCCAGTGTCCCAGTTTTTCAGAGTAGGTCACCCTATGCATCCCCAGGTCTCAACACAAGCTGATACCCATGCAGCAGAGACAGTTACACTGTTTTGCAAGATGCATTTTTCCCCCAATTATTCTGTACTGTTCCAGAGTTTATATATAGGGAAACTGTTATATCTGTTAATCAAACCCAAGAAGCAATTAAAAAACCTCAGTGAAGACAACACTTTTGTTTGGTACGCTAGAAAACATCTCCAGCATTGTTTAGACAAAGAAATCTAATCAAACAAGTCACTCTCCTTTTATAGCTCAAATCAATATTACACACTGGAACAACATCCGTTGGTGTAAGTGGATTCACTTAATTGGCCCAAACTGCATAATACCGCTCAGCAAGACAAATCACAATTAGCTCAACCCATAAAATAGGGCTAATGAGTAAATCCTTTGTAAGGTAGCTAAAAAAACCACCACCTCAAATCTCACCAGCACCACTGCCAAGAGAGACAGACAAAACAGAACAAAAAGCTTATGGCATTGAACCAGTCTTGAATTTAAAAAAAAAAAAAAAAAAAAAATGATGCAAAAAGGGTTGAAATTTACTGCTTTGCCAAAAACACATCTTTCATATGACCTAAGTGTCTTTAGATGCTTCACGCTAAAATACACACACCAATAATACAATAAATCTGTGCTCATAGTGAGCGTGTGATATTCATACAGCCTTTAAAGTGCTATCTGCAAAGAAATACTGCCACATGATTACAGCATTTAGCCCTGAAATAAAATAATGGAAATATTTCAGAACCACATGAAAAGCAAAACTACGAAAGCCATAAATGGCATAACTATCCTGTATTTTCCACATTTATTTTTACTCAGCAGTTCAAAAACCTAAATAAAAATTTATGCAGATAAACAAGTCAACCTACAGAGTCAGCATAAGTAGATTTCTCTGCAAGCCTATTTTAAAACTTCTGGTTTTTTAATTTGATGGCCCACAAATACTTATGTGAGGACTAAGGTAAAAATCCTTCAGCAACCTTCAAACATTTGGTTTGGTGAAGGGTATCTACTTAACAGTCCCCTTCAAGTCTACCATGACTCTCAAAACAGCCCATCTATTAGCATCCGCAGAATTAGATCCTGGGTTAGCAGATACCAACCACGAAAAAAAAGAAAATTTAAAAAAAAAATAAAAAATTAGCACCCTTTCCTCTGCTCCCCCATCTTGCACTTCATTTTGCCAACCAGTCAAAACTTGAAGACAGCAATAGCCTCACTAACTAGTGGCCTCAAAAATCCAGATTTCAACTAAAATTAAAATGGAAGAATCCAGGTTTAAGTGAACAGTCTTTAAAAGAAGAGAAACACCCAACAGGCAAAGATGACCACATTTCTAACCAAGACTAAGAGAACGCACTTCTCAACACGTATAAAAATTCTTATCTGTTTGCATTCTCACTTGTAAACATGAATTTATTTTTGTAACCTTAAAAAAGAAAAAGTAATTTGAAAATCCTCTCTCCCATGAACAAAGCTCTGCAACTTTGTTGGCTGCTAAAAAGACACACAATATTACTTGTCAAAAACCTCATCAACAGAAGAAGACTCCTCATTGTATCTAGAGGCCTGATGACTCACCCTGTGAAAAATAGGCCATGATAAGGCTGTCATGCAGTGATACCCTGGAACTGAGTTTTGTTTGCTGGGACAAGGAAGAAAATGCCTCCAGAGTCCTGAAGACATTACAGATAACAATGCAGAGGAGAGTCTTCCAGAATGGCTTTAGCTCCTAAAGCCTTTTCCTATATGCTTATTCTTTGCTTATATTCCTATATGCTTATTCTTCACTTTCCAGTGAAGCACCTTCTGGAATACTGATGGGAAAGAAGGCCTCTCCATCAGAATTTCATTGCAAGTGCTTACTGTGTTTTAGCCTCCAAAATAAAGACCAGCAACTAGTTATTTAGTGCCTCATACAAACTTAAGACCACAGATCTGGCTAAATTTCAGTTCTGAGTAGCTGAATGTTGGGAAGACCACATAATTAGGCTGACTAAAACAAGGTGCTGGGGGTTTTGGCCAGACATTGAAAATTGAACGTATGACGTTTGTCTCTATAGTATGTTTTTCTGGACCTTTTCTAGGAGAGCTTGTTTCTACAGGTTTCTATTCAGGACAATTCAATTGTTCTTAAAACAATACTTCTTTAGCCTATCAAGTCTACCTGCAGATAACCAAGTGCAAATAAGAGGTTGCTCAACTTCTTTTCAAGTTCAAGCAGCTCTTCATTTAGAGAGGAAAACCTGCTTACAGCTCTGTAAGACAAAAAAAGCTAGTCTGTCATAGTTAATAGCCAGTAAGAGTAATCCCTTCGCTATTGGAAATTTAGCAGAATGAAAGGGTTGGTTTGCATCACAACCTTCCATACGTTTTAGTCAACACCAACCAGGAACTGGTAGAATAACTGAAAAAGAAGTGAGAAAAGGTAGATCAATAATCACCTTGTTTACTAATCTACCTTTGGATGAACTGCAGGATTAAGGTGAGGTAGAGGCATCAGAAGGGAAAAAACACAACGTCCCATTCTTCAACTCCAACTTACTGCATCAATAGCAAAACACTTCTCACAGTCTTGAGAGAAAAGCATTCCTCTTGTCTCCTTCCACTTGTAGCTCCCTTTGCTAGGGTGGGGCAGCTACCCAAGTGAAAATCAGAGGCAGCGCAATCACTCCAATCTCTGTTGATTTAGGGGGTGCTGTGAAGAAACAGTCTGCAAGCTAGCGACTGCACTCACATCTCTGCAGACTATTTTTACTTTGGAGTACATTAACTACAGCAAGTTTCCAGAAGAAATGGTAGACACTTACTTCAGAGCATACACTAACAACTTGGGAAGATACTTAATAAATGTGTTTGCCAAAGCAAGAGCCTACATCTGTCGCAAGAGTTGAGCAATTCATCATATTTAGAGCAGTCCACTATGCTCTGTGTGGATACTAGAGTTTCATGTTTGCAGTGTATGTGATTCTGAGCTTTAAGTGTTTAAGAAAAAGGATTAAGTTTTTGTGACATTAACAAAAATAGTAGCGCCTACAGTGTTTTTAGTAGCCTCTCTGCATTTCAAACACATTTGTACCCAGATGTCAGCCTTTCCCTAGTGGAATCTCAGCTTCTAAGCACATTAGCAAAGCAATAGGACAGTTCTTTCTCATGCTGTTCCTTTTTCCTGCCTCTTCCAAAAACAAGCTCACCATGGAATGCATTTGATGCATGTTTCTTTGTTTTGTTTCCTAAATGAGTAAGACAGATGGGAGATGGGAAAACTACTAGTTAGGCAGGTCTAGAAAAACAGTATCATGTGTTAGCAAGGGTAGCCAACTACAGAACTTCATATAGTAGAGGTTTACCTCTTAACTGAGCTAGATATCCCAGAAGATCTATGGGATTCATAAAATAATAGCTTAAACTCAGCCACATTACAAAGCAACATATAGTATGCATTGGTAGCATTGTCCTATCTAGCACTTTCATCTTATTTCAGACAGGGTTCCTCTTTCAGATGGATGAACACAGTATACAACCTTTCAGATGAGGTTCCCATCTAATCTCCAAACCTGCCTGCCTACAGATGGATGGGACTGCAAAAATTGCTTCCAGTATCCAAAGATGTAAAGTAAAGGATCCCTGAAATCAGTTCCAGGGTTGAGAGAACAGCCCACAGCGACAGCAAGCTGAATTCACAGCTATCTGGCATTTCAACCATGCAACAGTATTTAAAAGAAAGGTGACAGGAGAAGTATGGACATCAGCTCAAGGCAACATATTCTGGAGCAGTATCTGGAGGATTAACATTTTTTTAAAAAAAAAAACACTTCAGAAACAGAAGTTCTTCCCAATGCAGACTAACTTCTGGCCCAAAATGAACCATATATTGAGATATGAATGAAGTTTCACAGGAAGCCTCACTTTATGCAAATACAAATTCCCACTCAAAGGATAATCCCACCCCTAACTCTCCTCCACATTCAGCTCTAGCAATTACAATGCTGCCGAGACAGATCAATGAACTGAACAGACCCAGTGGAAAAGTAATCTAAGGGGAGGGGAAATTAACCTTCTGTCAGATCAGCTGTTAAACCATCTCCTAGCCACACAATCATTGGATCCAATACAGTGAATGAATGAGAAGGGGCAGGAGAGCACAAACAGTCCTTTCAGAAATATTTTAGAGAAATTTAGACATACTATGAAACCAAATCTAAAATGTCAAATAATTTATAAAAGAAAATTAAAAAAAAAAAAACAGGTTGTGGGTGAATGCACAATACCTTAAGAATGAGAAATTTTCAGTGCAGGTTTTTTAAAACACAGAAAGTTTTCCTTGTCTTCACAATATATATATGTATCATAGAAAATATATATCCACATGCATGTGTGTGTGTATATATACGTGTATATACACACACCCCTTAACCACTGTTGGGTACCCAGTGAGTAAGGGTTTTTCACTTGGGTTAAGTACTAAAGCAGTACCTATAATAAACCACAAAAATTCAGTGATGAAACCTGAAAATTATCATCATGTCCAGCATAAGGTTATGTTTTAAGAGGAACAGAATCTTTAATACTTACAAATGCCTTATTAAATATTCACTTTATTACACAACATTGACAAAAGAGCATTTTTCCTTCAGAATTCCACTAATGTAAATATTAAGTTACTTTTAAATTATGCTTTGCTAGTTCTACAAGAAAATTACTTTTCTGACAGTGTATTAAAATTTTTTATTACATTATAGGACAACTTTGAAGAAGATAGTCCTCTTTACGAAACCCATCCTAAGTTTTCTACCCTCAAAAGTCTTCTTTTGAAAGACAAGTCAACTTTGAGATCCCAAGAGGCAGATGTCAAGATGAAGACTATAAAAACTATGTAACAGAGAAAAAGCACAAAGCATGCCTACTGTGGGAACTCACAGAACACAGTAAGCCAGAAATACCATGAAATCAACTTAAGTAACTTTTCAGAACAGACTTACCTGTTTAAAAAACATTATTTTTAGCAAGAAATCATCCCTTAGAAATCTTAAACTGGACAGAAAGTTTTTATTTTACAGTTTCATCTTACGGTGTAATGCTTTTAAGAAGGTATTTATTGCTCATTAGACCACTATACTTATACTAACCTCCATTCCCTCCTTAAGGATAATTTATATGTTTATAGTCTACAACACCAAACATATTACCCATACATTAAGTGAAGAAGTACATAGCTGGTGTTACACAGTACATCCACACACCTGAAAAATGGTTGTCTAGACAAACAGCTAGCTCACCAAACCTGTAAGGACTGTGCACAGTCTAACAAATGGGCAGGAATGGACAAGAAAACCAGCACTGTCTAAACAGGATTTTCACACAGTCAATACCAGCACTGGACAATCCAACCACAGTTGCTGACGCCAGACTTCATTCAGTCCCATCCTCTTCCAGATAATCTGACAAAAACATTTTCAGCAGGTTTTTTTTCTTACAGCCCTCAGAGTTCTGCCATATCTGCATCTCAAAGCGTAAAGATTTTGTTTTAACATGACCCCAGGAAAATCCTTAATTTGTTTTTTAGGTTAATGAGTATTTTCCCTGACAACATTTCCACACTCCTCCGCTGATTTCTTATGATACACTTTTCCATCTGAAGGTAACTCAAGAAAATCAGAAGAATCTTAGTTTCTACGGTATCCCAATAAATCTTAGGACAATATTATTTCAGAACATCGAGCAGATTTAGTCTAAAAACATTGCATGTACTGAGGAAACGGGTCTTGATATATAAAAGAGCACTCTTCACAGGCCACTACAAAGTTCCCCCCCACCAAGAGTTTAAGCTATAGCAAAGTGTCAGGTCTTCTCCCACATCTATTTCACACCCTTCTGTAACAAGCTATCACTTCTGGGATTCTCTTTCTTGAGGCAAGGATTTAAGAAGCATGAAGGCAAATGCTCTGATCTTCACCTTTGAAGACTAAATAAAAACTAGAAAATACGGAAAGTACCATTATCAGACTAGCTCAATTACAGTATCGTAAATATTTACCGCTTATACAAACAAATTCTAATAAAGATATATCTATATCTTAAATATAGTGGATTTGGTTAATGTCAAATATATTTAGTGTAATAAAACAATAATTACCTTCTATACAGGCAACGCCTGCTCAATAATGAAGGGAAGAAACAACCTATTTCTGTAATGTGACAATTGTTCGCGTTTCTAAGAACAGTACAAACTTTTGCATTCCTCAAAAAATGCAGGTAATATTCACAGGTTTAATAATTAGCTCAACCTTATGTACACTTTTACAAGACACTGGAGTAAACTTCTAGATAAATAAATTCCTGTTTTAAAAAAGCCTGGAAATTAAAAAAAAAAAAATATCTTTCCAAGTTGCATGGAATCTACATAGCACAGCAACATACATGCTCATACAACAGTTCCTTCTAAATCCTCTTTCCTGTTAGCATTTAAGTTTGCGTTCTTTCCCCCCTCCAACCTGCTAAATAAAGTCATATTTCCTGCTGACAGCAAATGACTGGTTTACCTATAACTCCAGGGGGTTTAACTATCCATCCTTTAAGAAGCTTTGACAGTTTAACCTGCTGAGCTCACAGCACCCAAGGGAGGGTCCTACTTGCAGTTTTACTTCTGCGGCTGCTGACCACTAATACTGACTCCACAGATAATGGATTTCAATAACAACCTCCTACAGGTTAACACTTTGGGTACTAGCCATGATACTGCTTTAATTAAGTTAGTACATGAAGGTTATAGTTTGGTAGAAAGTTGTATTAAATTTGGCAGTGCTTGCAATAGCAGGAAAAATGCACATGTTCACCTGTCCAGTAGCTCTGGGATAAGTTTGTCTAGAGATACAATTCAGATGGTTTATGGGGTTTATGCAACTTTAAGTGAAATCAGTTTATTAGTTCCATTTCCTCTAAATATGAGTTTTTCCAGCACAACTGATAATTTCATGATGGACATGAAATGGATGCCTCTAACCATGCTGGGCACAGAACCTGTCTACCTGGCATATAAACAGTCCAAGCACTACAGTTTAGGAGTGTTGGGTTTGATTTTCTTTACAAGGTTTGGAGCACCCTAATGGTGGAAAAAATTAACATGTTTATTTCCTTGAAGCTAAGCTGCTAACATTAAAAATAAATCTTATTTTAGCAAGCTATTAATTATGTAAAGGTTTAAAGATGCTAAAAACATCTACTTGAAAATGTGAAACAATTTATATTAATTGAAAGCAAACATTTGACAAAATACAAAAAAGTGCCGATTGGAGAGGTACATGTTTAAATGCATTTTTCAGACTAAGTATTCACTTACTCTTTTTCAACACAGCACTTAAAAGCACATACTCACTTCAAAAATAGAGGTGTAAAGAGGCTCTTTGTTAAAAACCTGGTATTAACTTTACCTGCAAAAATATCTATTTGTTGGATTTCATTTTATTTTTTGTTAAAGTACACAATCTGACAGACACTCTACAGAGTAATAATGAAGCAGCATGGGAGCCATTTAATATATTTCTTGATTAACTCATTGCCTGTCCAGTTCTCATACAGACATGTGCTCACATGTCATAATCGTCATAACTCCCATCATCCCTACAGCTAACACACAAGCTTCTTGATTAGTGCACAACTCCCAGACGAGCCATTGCTAATGCTAAATAATTCCCTTCAGCCTCCTGCGACTGTACCGCAGGCTCTCCAATTAAATATAATGTCTCCAATGAGCCGTATTAATACGGACAAATTCCTGCCAGGGATTCTAGCCCACTCGCTTTCACCAAAGAAGCAACTGAAATAAAAAGAGGAAAGGTGTATACATAAAAATTAACGAAACAAATAGTTTTGCCATGAGGCTTTAATTATAAAACTTGCTGTCATAGGTATGTTATTCTTCAAGGTATCCAGGAGACTGGCATATTAATACAAGTCTACTGATAAATGACAGTGAGTAAATTACCATTTTAATAATTGAAAAACAAGCATGTAAAACAGATAACTTATCAATCTGTTAATTACAATTAGCAGTATCTAATCTCATGTGATAAAATTAACTACAGAAACCCTCAGATCACTTACTGTTGGTATGGCAATTATATTTATCTGGTCTTGTGCATTAAGCATAATTTGAAACACCAGCATAGCTGTACACACCTACACAAAAGAGATTTCTAGGTTATAAAAAACATTTCAGTAATGACCCATGCATAAAATTTTCAAAACTTGCACCAAGAAACTACTGTGCTTGTTAAAAGCCTGCTGCAGGATCACAAAATAAATATAATCTAAGATATTTACAGATGTACCAAGCAACATTAAAATATTTTAAGAATATAAAGGAGCCAGTCAGTCACAAATCAAATATGCAGAAGCCAAATTAATGGTAATTCCCCCTCTTTAAAATGGGAAGAGTCACTGGAAAACGCAACATCTTTAGCATACATTGGGATTCCTTAACATGATCTAACTCAAAATTGCTGCCATTACCTGGAAATTCACTACACAGATTTTATGAAAATCATAAGGAGTTCCCAGTCCTTACTGCAGAGTCTGATGTCCTTAACCCTAGTGCTGACCCTCCCACTAGAAGAGATATCAACAAAGGACATGTAAATAGACTGTTGCAAAGTATCCTTTAGTAGTTTTAAATATTGCTTGCAACTGCACAAATTGTAAGATATTCAAATAACCCCCATGAAATTTTGATAAGCTCTTCCCCAAGGTCCTTGCACCTTCATCCTTACGCTAATGCACTTCATCTTCATTTACCTGATCATTAGTTTCCAGTTTGTTCAGCTGGAAACCAACGCACACTAATTACTTTGACATCACAAAGTCCTATCTGTCTTTACCACCTCCTCAGACAGCAGGGAGAAATTATCAAGGGTAGGCATGATAATATCCTGATAAATGATGATTCACATCACCTCACTGTCAATCATCCAGAAGTGCTCACGCAAGATACCACTCAATCTCATTACTGAATCCTAGGGCTAAGAGTACAATACACACCAGGAGTCATATTTCAAACAGCAGGCCACAGGGTAAGATGCAGCTCTCTGAGATTTTCATGAATTTTGTTGGCTTTTTGTTTTAACACAGAAAATGTCAAATATTCATATATTTTACCATGTGTATATAGGCTGGCAGAAAAGGACATGCTGAAAGCAAGGCAATGCATCTTGAGGGTTCACGTGACGAAAAAAAAAAATCTAGGTTCTTTGGAGGGGAGGAGAAGGCCAGGTAGGTTTCATTAATTTAAGAAGAAAATTAATAAACCCATCTAAAGTTTCAAAGTTCTGTTTCATGATTTAAGCATCCTTCCTGCTGACACAATATAAATGCATGCAGAGCTCTGAAAGAAGCAATGCTAGCTTTGAAACTCATTGACACAGGCAAAGCTTGTTTTCCATGACAGAAAGCAGATATTCATAAAAACAATGTGCCTGCTTCAATAAATAGCCAAACGGGGTGGGGTGATCATCAGTCCAGCAGCACAATAAAGACTTAGTAAGAGCTGCTTTCTCAGAAAAGATCACCTCTTTTCCTACTTCCAAATTAGTATCATAATCCTTCCAGCTCTCTCAGTCCAATTAGACACATAAATAAAGCAATCTCCAATAGATAAATGCCCAGCATTTGCTACTTAGTGCAAAATCTAGGAGCTCTTTATGCTAAGGAATGGGAACAACACACACCACCACCTCCTAAGTTTGAAACACACTCAGTTTTCTTGCCCAAGTCATCAGTAAACTTGCACAATGACACACCATACATGAACAGTATGATCAATCACTGATGGAACAGATGCGGGGGGACAGAGAAAAACAAGACTGAAAGAATATGGGGGGAAAGCATGAGGGAATTTCACAGCCATGTGTGGTTCCACTAGTTACTGCCAGGGAAAAGAAACACAGTGCAAACTAAGAAGCAAAAATTGAGTAGAGAGTACTATAAACACAAACAAAAAGTACAAACAACAAAAGAATAAAGAAAGTACAAAGATGCACATTCTACCATTCAGCTGTGTTTTTCTGGCCGAAGACACTTAAAACACTCAACGCAAGTCAGAGCAGCAAAGTGCTCTCTTGCAAGTATGGATGATACTGCTACAGGCACACTGGTGCAGCATCCTTTGACTGCCTGGCCGCATGACTGAGCCTGAGCCTGAACCTGGCAGGAACACTCACATACTCTTTGTTGCACCTCCGCTGCCCCAGACTGTTTGAAATATGATTATAGGCTCACAATGAAACCCCTGTCCCATTTCAAAGTACTCTCCTGTGGAGCTACACAAGACAGGCAGCAACTTACAGGCTCCTGTTCAGATAATGTTAGCATAATGTTTTTCAAGAAGAAACTCAGAGGACATGTTCTAATATATATGTAAAAGCAAATACAACAGAAACGCAAAGCTCCATAAAAACCCTCAATGAAGTAATTTAGGTATGGCTGCACTATATACCTGACACATACACTATGCGAAGTCTACCTTTCAGAGCAGCTGCGGATCACTAAAGTTCAGAAGCCAAGAGTTCTTCACAAGTTTCCTGTCAAAATACCCACCCTAACGAAAGCTAGCGTCTACGCACAGATTTCTCATGCCCAAGTCTGTCACCAACACCCTAACAGCTTTGGCACAATTTAAATTAAGGTTGGCTTATCAAGCTTACCTTACCAACCCTATGATAGATAACTGATTCTACAACATTTTGGCCCAGAAAGTTTGAACACCACATGCATGGACAACAGAACTCCAAGCGTTTTTCCCCTCAAGAATCAGAAAGTCTGAAAGTAAAACATAATCTTTTAACTCTAGCACATCAAGCAGGGCTAAATTATGAGCAAAGCCAGAGCACACTTTTTTTCCCCCGCCCACTGAGTGCAACCTCAGTGCTTTCCTTCCTAGATTTAGAGAAGGGCTGCTAGGAGGGAACAAGTAACTAAAACTGCTGTTTCAGTTTACAGAAATGGAGCACTTAAGACAGAAAGAAAGCAAGCAACTCAGACCAGAAAATATCACTCCAAACCAGCTTCCAAGTAACAAAATTTTAGAAATGTCATTCAATTACGAACTTCATACTGAAGTATGTTAAGTTTTCATTTTAACTCAAAAACAGACACCTTCCTCCCAGACTTACCACACCTCTAATTTCTTTAAGAGCATATGATCTGACTATTTGCGCCTGGTGGCGGCCACTGTTGGTTTAACTGCTTGAAGTCATATAGTTCAAATTTCTTCTGCAAAAATAACATTGGTGCAGAGAATGCACAGGCAGGCATACCTGCTTGCAAAATTAATTTACAATGATAGTTAATGTGTTAGCTTTACTCCCACAAATCTGAGGGCAGAAAGTTGTAATAGTGATTGTATGCTTTATTTCAGCTGACAGAAATATATGACATTCTAGCAGCTGAAGACTTTCTTTAAAAAAGCATATCTTCAAACCAAAAACTTTAATTTAAAATTTCTTTGTTAGGGCTACGACAATTGCTTTACCAAAAAAAAAATCTTTTAACACAGCAGTCTCATTTCTTCAATCTCATTAGCTTAATTTAAAAAAATTAGCTTTCAAAACTAATTCACACAGAAAAAACCACACATGCTTATTTTTGTCAGCTAAGCTGCAAAAGAAAATTCTCTGTAGAAAGAGCAATGAACTGGCACAGAAACAAACTTCAGTACTGGGCAAATACTGAGCTGGGCATGTTAAGACACATAAAAACTACATCTTTGAAGTTACTGAAGTTAACTTGCAGCAGAATTACAGTATTTCCTCTAAAGCTAAAACAGAAAAAAGTAAATGGGAAACTGCTGTCAACAAGTGTCACTACTGCAGAGCTCACAGTCTACAAGTTTATCTGTCAATCTCGAGCTCCACAGACACTAAACAAGAAGCACATGACAAAACTTCAGGCTCAATTTAACCCATATTCAAGGCTGATTCTCAAAACTCTTCAAAACACTCAACAAGATACAAATTACACTATGACAAGAAAAATAAAGACAGACTTACCATTAAAATTCAGGTTATTATAAAAAAAAAAAAATCATTCACACAACTAAAATCTCTTTCACATTATCCTCATAACTTCATATTTAGAGAGAAGACTGACATATTTAAGGTAGGTACAGACCCTCTACACAGTCCTGTTTTATCAAATAAAAGTTAACATTGATCTAAAAGATATGAAAGAACATTATCATTAAAATGTCAAAATACAATATCAAAACCCTTACTAGTACTATAATAGTCTTGTAAAAATCAAAGCTTTGAATTCAGCATTTAATTACTGAATAAAGATTCACCAACTGCTGAATTTATCAAGTATTACATGCAGCATAAAAAATGTCTTCTCAAACCAAAAGTACATGAGATACTACAGTGGCTTCCACAGTTCTCTAAATTTTTTTCCATGCTTAACAAGGTTAACAACACAAGCAAATACATAAATAGTTCAAAGTTTCAATCAATCTTAAAATTAGGAGCAAGAAAAGTAGTACCTTGCTGAAAGCCAAAGAGAAGAGAAAGCTAAGAGAAGTCCAGCTATGGTTTCTCAAGTGCCAAGCAGCAGGTGAGTATGGCAGACAGTCGGGCTGCCCAAGCCCAACCATTCTGTGTTTCATACTCCTTTACAAAAAGAAAGGTTCTGGACACTGGTATCTGGCCTTATCAAACAACAGTGCTCAAAGGCAACCCCTCAACCACCGTTTCTTCCCTCCTACATACGCAAGGTTTTTAGCCGCTGAAGACTTACACTCAAGTGAGCGGCCTAGGAGGATGCTAACAGCTGGGGCAAGCTGGGCAGACTTCCAGCACCAAGCAACAAATTTGCCAGGGTTCTAATGCTACAGAACTTCACAGTACTTAGAACTTGTTATCACAGGTTTTCCCCCCTTTATCTAAGCTGAAGACTGGATTGGTGTTAGTCTCCAAGACATTCAAAGTACCAGCTTCTCACCTCCACAAAGCGCAAACATTAGCCAGGCAATTCAACTACCTCTGTTATGTTCAGGAAAAGCCATGGAGCAGAGGGGGGGGCGGATCTGAAACAGCAGGGAGATGCAGCCCCCAGCAACCACCCCACGCAGTACACTTGCTGTTCAAGTCAAGACAAACTCCTTCACTTATTAAGCAAAAACAAGCCAAACAAAATTCAGGCTTAGCAAATTAACTTTCTCCTGGGTTCAGAAGCAGTTCTGAACAGCCTGTTCAGAACAGACTGACAGTTCCAATACTGAACCAGTAGTAGCATCCAGAAGAGCTAGTTAACAGCAACAGCTGTGCACGTTGGAGCAAAACCATCACTCAAAAGTTCAACTGAAGAGCATTCTAACAGCAAAAACAACATACACAAAATTGAGAAATGTTGAGCACAAGATCAGCAAAATTATGTAGGAAAGTGTGTCATAAACAAGAGCTATTATTTAACTTTCTGGACATTATTCTTCAAATTTTACACTCCACTTTTAATAAAACTGAGACACAACTGGAGACTTTTAAGGACTCTCATTATTAACTTTTTTTTTACCTTCTCAGAATAACATCAGTGTTTTGATAATTGTATCTGCCAAGGAAAATCCTCACTGAGAAAAAGCTTCCCCAACTCTGAATCTGATAGTTCAGCCACGTGTGAAAAGCAAATTAAAAAAAAAATAAAATCCCACAGGTCAAGAAACAGGTCATACTTCCACAATAAGCATTCAACTTATCTGTGAAGAGGCATTCCTTTTCTCTTCAAATATGATGTATAAATGGTGAACGAGATAGCTTCTTTCTTTCGCTTTGCATAGCCAAAGACTATTGACTAATCATGTATTTGCCCTTTTGACAGCATAATGGAAATTAACTTTTTCTGCTTTATTTGCATAAAATGAGCTCTCCCTCTGCCCTGTGCGTTTTCAAAAAAACAATAAACAAAAGTGATCAATAATTGAGGTTGGATGTGACCTCTAAAGAGCTGATCCAATTTTTCACTCACTTTGTAGTTTAGCTAGGTCGACCACCTCAGGAATTCAACTACTAAGATGCTACAGGACACCAGTAAGAGCCCTGGTAAAACCAAGGTAATTAACAAACACTGCTCTTTTTTATTCTTGGAGCTGGTCATATCAAAGATGCCTATCAGATTAGCCAGGCATGATTTGCCACCAGAAATTCACTTTGTGACTGACAGCATTCACATTCTCATAACTTCATGTAGCAAGACGTGGCTTCTAAAAAAATTCACACCGTATTTTTTCCAATTACTTCCCTGTAGTTCTCTGGATCAAAGAAACAGTCACCTCCTTCCAGTCATCAGGAACCCCCCACAATACTGATATCTCAAAGATGAGAGCGAGCAGTCTCACAATGAAACCGGCTCATTCCCTCAACTCAGATGCATCTCATTCATCCCATGTCCTTCTCTATGTCAAATTCACTTACATAATACCCACTTGATCTCTCCCTACTGTGGATAGGGCTACACTTCATCTGGCACTGCAGCTAGGCTCATGGACCTAGGAGGCCTGAGTGGACTTTCCCAGTAAAGGCCAAGGCAAATTAGGCACAGAGTATCTCAAACTTGTTCACAACCTTTGCCATTATCAGGTACCTTGACCAATAAGCCCGCATTTTCCTCTTCCTTTCTTTTGTTCCTGATACAACTTCCCTATACAGATAAGATACAGAAACTTCCCGATGCCCTTTCACATTCTTCAGTATATAGTTAAAAGATATAGCCAACACCAGCAAAGCTTTGGCTTCCTTAGTTATGCCCTGCACACTCTGGCAAGTCTTTCTCCTGGGTAACCCATCACCTGCTGTATACTCCCTTCCTGCATTTGAAGTTTGCCAGAGTTCCCCATAGAGCCAAGGGAGGCTTCTGCCATACTCTCTCAGCCTTCTTCACATCAGAACAGACAGCTCCTATGCTTGACGAAGACTATCCCGGAATATCAATCAGCTCTCCTGGGCCACTTTAACTTGCAAAGCTGTCTCCCATGGGATCCTGACAACCAAATCCTTGCTCAGGTCAAAAAAATTGCTCTCCTGAAGTCCATGGTTGTAATTCTGCTGTTCATCTTACTCCTTTTGGGAACCTAAACCTCACCACTTCAGTGGTCATAGGCTTCATGTCCCTGATTGCTTCTTCCCTCTTTGTAAAAGGTCCAGCCACAGCACCTTCTCTAGTTAACTCAATCACTTCTGTCAAGAAATCACCCTCCACACATTCCAGATGACTCCTCAATTGCTTTCACTCTGCCTTTCCAGCAAATATCAGGATGGTTAAAACCCCATGAGTACTAGGATCTGCTTCATAAGGCTTCCTCCAGTTTTCTCGAACCGTTTTCACCTGCTTCTTGATCAGGTCTGTGGCAGACATCTACTGCAACGTGGCCTAGTGGCAGAAGTCACAGCCTTCCCTATATTGAGGGTCTCTATCCTCCGCTTACTCAAGCACAGTCCCTTACAAAGCTCTTGGCTCTGCAAGTTCTCTGCAAGGAACCTCAGTCTGTTTGTCCTTCCTGATCCTGCAGTCAAGCTCATCTCTTCCCTGCAGGTCCTTCACCTGCAACTTAGCACCTGGACCAGAGCACGCCTCACACTTCTGAGTGGCCCCAGCCCCTAGTCCCAGCCTCAAGGAGAAGCATCAAGCATTTGCTACAGCCCGAGACACAGAAGACCACAACCTTGCTCCTTCCATGTATTTTAAATACTAATTCATGACTGCTGGCAAGATTGACAATTAACACACATTCATTCACTCGAAGCTGCTTTTCTTTCATGCTTACAATATGGCATAATAAGGAAACAATGAGGCCATGGGACAACTTTTGCAGGGAGTATCATAAGAAACCAGTCCCCAATATTTATTGAATACTACTTCCAAAGCACCCTTTGGGAATGTAGTGTTGATACGGTCTAAGAACAAATACCTACTAAAAGTTTCATTCAAAGAAAGAAACTGCACTACACAAGTTTTAAGCTCCGACTTCTTGCTAAATGCACAGTTTGATACAGGGCCCCTACTCAAGATCTGGTTACAACTCAGAAGAGCTCTCTCGTATTCACTAAACTGGCATCTTCACATGCACATGTGCCCACCCCCTTACAAGCATACATACTGAGAAACAGCATCAGTTCAGATGTTTATATATACATATAGTGAAAAACAAGACAAAAACTAAAGCATTTCCAAGGGGATACATGCTGTATTCTCTAGAAGACTAGAAAGGAAAGCTTCATTCAAGTTACCTTTGATACTCTCTACTACTGTCTTAAATCAGTGGAGGAAATTAATTCCTAATAGAAATATGAGTCAGATGCGCCTGCACTGTTCAAAACAATTTGAAAATTTTATTTAAGTCAATACCAAGACATACAGATTTTCATTAACTAGCCATTAGACATTCCCATGAACAGAACTTAAAACAAGCCTTTTAACAACATCCTTGAGGATCTCAACTATTCAGCATTACAACAGAGCATTAGAAAGGATTAGTCCAACTACCAAGCACTCAGTTTCACACATCTGGAAGAGTAATACAGTGTGTGGGACCACATGACAAAGCCACTCAACAGGAGAAACTTAAAAGCGCCTCTTTTTTTGTTGTTGTTCTCAGGAGACAACCACTGCCAAGGTAAGTAAAGAAATAGCATCATATCTGTACTAAGACAGGTCACCTGATCCTTGAGAAAGTGCCTGTAACATACTTAGATAAGAATATGCCAAAAAGTGCCAACCAACAAGACCTGGAAGATCACCTGGTCACACCTGTTCTTATGCAACACAAACCAACTGCAATCACCAGCATCCCACACTGCTAACTGGGATCTTATCTATACACAATTCACAGTTGCCTCAGCTTCCATTCACATTCCTCACTCCTTGACAGTTAGACTCCATGATCTTAACGATCTTTCCCAACCTAAACAATTCTACAATTCTCTCCCACAGGGTTTTCCACCAGTTGTGCTATTGTGGGACCCAAGCTTAATGTGCGTTCATCGCACTGATGGCTGCATGCACCTAAAGAGAGCTATGGTACCCAATTATAATCTACGATTAGAAAGAAAATACAAAGGCATACAAAACACATTTATGATTTCTTAACAGGCTTTCTAGGACAGGCATTAGTGTAGACTAAGATTTTTGTATTATTGGGAAAAAAGGGTCTTTGAAGATGAAAAAGGAAGTGTACATAACAGCTTCAGTAAGGTTCAATAAGCTCAGACTGCTAACATGGAAGAAAGTATGTGAACAACTGTGCCCCTTTTTCCCCACTCCCTGCTTCCAAAGCACTATCAGTCAGTGCCCCCAACAGGTACTACCAGTGCCACACTAAATCCCCGGTTGCTTCTCTGATTCACTCATAATGCTTCAGGAAATTACATATGGAGTAAAAAGGATGAGAACAAAATTATAAAAGGTCAATCTGGGAGACATGCCTCCTGGACAGTGATGTTCCATTACTACAGAAAGCAGACAAAGGAGATGACATGCCTTCACAAGCAATCAGCACATCACAAGTCTGTCAACAACTAAGCCCACATTAAAAATGGTTTCATTTTAAGAACTGCCAGCATTCTACCTTACAAGGTCAGTAATATTACAGGTCAACAGGTAAGCAAATACTAAATACTAGTTACAATGGGACTACAAGAATTCACACAACACCATATATCAAGTTAACATCCAGGAACAAAACTCAGAGCATTGTACAATTAGCATATTAAGACAGCAACCAAAAAAAGATACTGTATCTAAACAGAATACATGCACCTTTATCAATCCAAGTCACCACTAAGCATAGCTATTACCTTGCACCAACTATCCTAACAGACTGCTATTCTTCCCCTACATTAAACAAGACACATGAAGGGGTGGAGGGTGCAGGCGGTGGTTGGTTTGGTTTGTTTTTTGTTGGGGGCGGAATGTATTTGGTTTGCATGGCAAAGTT
Source organism: Ibycter americanus (assembly GCA_035590275.1). Lineage (NCBI taxonomy): Eukaryota > Metazoa > Chordata > Aves > Falconiformes > Falconidae > Ibycter > Ibycter americanus. Next base: position 57,556,482 of record JAVJGI010000014.1, on the reverse strand, counting down.
GGGGGGGGGGGGCCAACAGGGGTGGCCTTTGTAAGAAGCTGCTAGAAGCTTCCCCCATTCCTGACAGAGCCAATGACAGCCAGCTCCAAGACAGACCTGCTGCTGGGCAAAGCTGAGCCCATCAATGACTGTAGTAGTACCTCTGGGATAACATGCTTAAGGCAGGGGGGGCGTGTCGTGGAAATAAACTGTGCAGTGGCAACTGCAGCTGGAGAGAGGAGTGAGAAGATGTGAGAGCAACAGCCCTGCAGACACCCAGGTCAGTGCAGAAGGAGGCTGGAGGTGCTCCAGGCACCAGAGCAGAGATTCCCCTGCAGCCCGTGGTGAAGACCATGGTGAGGCAAGCTGTGCCCCTCAGCCCATGGGGGTCTGTGGCAGAGCAGATATCCACCCACAGCCCATGGAAGACCCCACACCGGAGCAGGTGTGGATGTGCTGGAAGGAGACTGTGATCCTGGAGGAAGCCCACACTGCAGCAGGTTTGCTGGCAGGATTTGTAACCCCACCAAGAACCCACACTGGAGCAGCATGTGAAGAACTGCTGCCCATGGGAAGGGCTCACATTGAAGAAGTTCATGGAGGACTGTCTCCTGTGTGAGGGACCCCACACTGGAGCAGGGGAAGAGTGTGAGGAAGAAGGAGCGGCAGAGACAATGTGTGATGAACTGCAACGCCCATTCCCCATCCCCCTGCACCACTGGTGGGGAGGCAGAGAAACCAGGAGTGAAGCTGAGCCCAGGAAGAAGGGGTGGGAGTGAGTGAGAGGGGGAAGGTGTTTTAAGATTTGGTATTATTTCTCATTACCCCATTCTGATTTGATTGGTACTAAAATAATTTCCCCATATCAAGTCTGTTTTGCCCATAATAGTAACGGGTGAGTGATCTCTCCCTGTCCTTATCTTGACCCACAAGCCTTTCATTACACTTTCTCTCCCTTGTCCAGCTGAGGAGGGGGATCGATAAAACAGCTTTGGTGGGCACCTAGCATCCAGCCAAGATTAACCCATCACAGTCCTTTTTCATGCCCAGCATGGGGCATGAGGAATTCAAGGTAAGGATATTAACCGGGAGATGTAATAGGCAAAACATGGACTGAACACAGCTAGAGAGCTAAAAGCAGAACAATTGTGGGGAATTTCTTGGTTTAATTGTGATAAAGGGACAAGGGGTAGACTATGTGTAAATTGTGCACTTTCCTTGGTGTTGCAAGGATGTTATTTTGATTTTGGTGTGGGGAATTCTTTTTGTTGATCTAAGTGAAGTTTGTGAAGATAGTGAGATCCATGTGATGAATGTATATTTTAGTGATAACTCTTGAAATATGTCAT
>JAVJGI010000014.1:57533044-57555008 GCA_035590275.1 Ibycter americanus | reverse complement strand
TTTTTTGTTTAAATATTTCAGGATGTAAATCCATCATGAAAAATAATCAAGAAAGCGCCAGGGCTGTAAGGTGTTTCAGAAAACTCCGTTTTGGAAGCAAATTTCGAATTCCAATATTAATTTCCAGTGAAGACCTGAAATCAGGCTTCAAGGCTGACTATACCAACCTGAAAGATGAAGCTTTAGCCAGACACTAAGAGACAAGTACTAAACTAAAAATAAAGTATGTGATAATATTCATCACTCATGTTGGCAGAGACATGAAAAAAGTTTCATGATAGGATAAGAGTTTGAGCCTATCATTTGATATTTTAAGGCCTATTACGAACAAGAAACAAATTCAGATCAACTCCTACATAATCTGATTTTTCACAGTCCTTGTTTATTCATCCATACACAAAAGTGCTCCCTGTCAACCTATGACAGAAACCCGAGTTTCAATCAAGGCCTTCTCAGTAATAAACTCCATTTTAGGGAAAATTTTAATTGTGAGACATGATCACTCTGGCTAGTAGGACAACATCCATATGTATGCAGACATGCTAATTCAAGGAAAACAAACATGGAAATTTCCTACTGGGGGACAAATGGCAGTTACTATCTAGTTATCTAGAGCACCTAGTCTCCAAAAAAAGTGAAAAATAATTTATAAATGAAGCAATTGCTTAAAAACTGAGGAATTTTTAAATAAAATTTAAATATATTTTTAAATGTCTTTATGGTTACTATCTTAACACAGACCTATAATCTCCAAATTCAACTCTGAAGAGTCCATTCATTCCAAGAAACTGAAAGTGACAAATTTTGTCACACTAATCTCACAGTAAGAACTCGTTATCCAGAGAGGACTTTAAAACGATGATTCTACTCCTGATTCACCCCTCATGCCCAAACTAGACAAGTTTGGAGGACAGAGCAAAGGTTTGAAGGTTTGGGGTTTGGTTTTTTTTAATTAAACAATCATTACCATGTGTTTGCAAACTATCAAACAATGTTAGTTGCCACCTACAGACCGTTCAGTGGTAATAAGTAAAAGAGTATCTCAAACTCATGCTTTTTAAATTATAGTGCTACCTTGTTGAAAGTAAACAAGTGAAAGACAGATGCTTTTTAAGAACAAGGAAAAGAGCATAACTTAAAATCACAACACCCATAGAAGTGGCATGTGCATCTACACTTTATATCCAGCAAAACGCATTTCCTTCCTTCATCCTACTACACCTTCACTTTAATGTCTCCATACTTGAAGTTTTCCATCTTTCAGACACTTCATATGTAGGTTCATATTTGGTTCCTTGTTTAACATCTCTCCCTAGAAAAAGAGCACCAGGATCCCATCCATGGAAACACAGCCTGTCAGCCACAGACCCCACAGTACTCTGGTACTTGTTTGTCCAGCTATACAGCTAACAATCAAGGAAAATATCTGGCTTCAAATACAATCCTCCTTACAAGGATCTTTTAAGATGGCTCTGCTTCCCAATCCAGCTCATCACATAGTCCCATCACATATCCCACCAGTGAGGGATGTAGGGAAAAGGGAGCAGGGAAGGAAACAGGTATCAGGGATACAGGCTCGCACTAACTCAAGACCTGTACCTACACTGCCTCTCAAAAGGTTAATCAGGTACTCTCTCCTGGTCCCCAACCATGTGTCCTGATGGCAATAGCTGTAGCATTCCTTAACCTATGCAGGGAGTCACATCAGCTTACTGATCTACATTTCTTTCATTTTCTTCATTGTTCTCAGACAGACAAACAGCCTGGATCCCTTTAACAAAAGGCCACACATATAGTAGTGCCAACAAAAGTGTCAGGTACACAAAAGATAGGAAGGTAAGAAGGAAAGAGAACTACTCTTAGTAGGCTGTGCAGTCTTAGATTAGTTGAAAAAGCCACTTCCCAAGCACTTGTGAACATTCTTCACAAAAAAATCTGCCTCTGGTCCACCTCTGTCTAGAAGTTGTCCTAACAGTAAAGGGAAATCCAGCCCAGGGCCTGCTGGCTTGTGTTTACACCCACACAGACAAGAAACAAGATGGTATTACCAGACAGCATTGCTCATGAATACTGACTGAAAACAGATCATCCTTGATTATCCACAACCACACCTGATAACAAATAGCACAGCTGGGACAATATAAAGCACAGGAACAACAGATGTGAATCTGCACAATGAAACAGTTGGTGCTGAGGACCAAGGTGAAGGATGAAGTCAGGAAAAAGACAGGGCACTCAGCAAACCTCAAAGGGGAAGAGGTTCCAGGACCTTCCGTTCTTGTCTCAGAGGGGATGAGGCAGCAGGAAACCTCAGCCACTGCATCACCTCTCTTTCAGAGGAACATGGTATAACTATCTTTTTTGATCATGCTGACGATGTTTAATTGCATAAGAATTACTACATACAGCACTTTCTACCACCACCTCTGGAAAGGTCTAGAAGTCAGCATAAGCAAAGTGGACTCCAACAGGTGTACACCCACTTAGCTTCTTGGGGCAATTCACTGTAATAAGCACAGTAAGTTTGAGCCAGCATTATGGCAGCAGGAGCCATTGATCCAGAGCTGCCAATGACAGTAGTTCAAGCAGTGTCCTCAGCAAGCACTCGTGGCTTCACAGGAAGGAGCTGCCTGCTCTTTCCGTGCCACCCAAGAACAAGAAGCAAGTCTTCAGAACAAGTGAAGCCTAGGGACTTCAGCCCTGCTCAGCCTGTTGCTTAGGCTAAGACTGATCACCAAGATGCCTGTACATCTCTCCAAACCCCAGAGCTCTGGGTACAGCATCAAGAGCCCTGCAGCCAGCAAAGCAACAGAAGTCAGTTTAACTGATGGCTGACCTACTCCCAATTAACTCATCTTGCTTCCATACACAGCTCCAGCATCTGTCAGACATTCCACTGAAACATTTTAGCATACTAAATCAGTAGGGAAAAAAAAAGTTAACTAACCTGACCATTAAGGTGTCTGGTATGTTCAGAGCACTGAAACAGCTCAGCACAATGTCAGAAGAGTACTAGAGCAAGAAAGGGCCCAGAAAGGCAGTACCATGCACGCAGTTAGAGTGGTTTCAGTATACATTAGCATTTCAGTTCAAATCAGGACTGCGTTTTTAAAGTTAATCTCTCACTCATCCCCACTCATAACACACCTGTCTTCAACACACAGCTGTCTCAAAGCACATGAACTGGATATCTTCCAGTCAAAACTCAACCAAAAGATGCAATCCAGCAAGCACACCAAGCCACCACTAGCAGGCACCAAGCCCACAGCACCAGACTAGAACCAGTAAGAGATGCTAAAAGGCAGGCAAGCAAGGACACCATGCCTTCAGCATGAACCATTTCACTCTACAGATACACTCCTGTTACTCTACCTACTGATATCGACAGTCATCAGCACTCACAGAACCACTGCTTCACTCTCCACAGCGCTGAGCACCTGCACAGTTAAGTCACAACCAACTTCTGACTGGGCTTCCACATTTTACTGCCCCAAGGATAATTCAGTACAACTTCTGATAACAACCACCTCCCCCAGATAAGCTTTATGCCAATAAATTAATTTTAATCCATGCATTGATCCTCCAAGTAAGTCAGCTTGGTAATTAAATAACCCACCCCACAAAGGTCGAAAGACCTGGATTAAACTCCCTCTTTCCAATGCATACTTCCCACCTCCAAGGAAGTGTCCCCAAAAGGGATGCAGCATGATGCTTAAAACATTCCACTCTACACCCTTCCTCTCCTACTCAATGTTACAGTTTCAACCAGAATCCAACACAAGTAACATTTCGGCTTAGCCTTCAAACTACACAAAAGGAGTCTGACCCATTCTAAAGGTCATATATGCATTTCACATCACCCTGTCACTGAATAAAAGACACAGCCAGTCTTTGGAGAACAGGCTGAAATTTTAGGGCTCTAGAACTGATAAGCCCCCCCAACTTTTAGAAGTTGCAGATCATGCTTGCATTGCTCCTCATAGCCAATGAAAAATTATTTCCTCATCAACAGCACCTTCCACCAATCCACTCAACTTAGAAGCAATGATACAGTTTTAAAAAGAAAAAGCAGACTACACTTGTCAGGCAAGTTACAATTTTGAACAAGAGCACGCTCCTTCCACAGAGGTGTTTCAGTCTTCACAGGATGACCACCACTTACATATCGCTTACACTTTATACAACTATTCAGTACACACAAGAAAGCAAGGGGACAGGATAGCAACATCACCTCCACCACCTCTTGTGAAGAAATAAGCAACATGCTGCCTTGTTTTTGGAACAAAAAGGTAAACACACTGAAAGAAGAACAAAACACCAAGTGCAGATCTGACCCTAATGTTTCCTTGGTATGATCTAGTACATTCCTGTTCTGCACACCTTGCAAACACCACCGTTTATGGAGAGCGAATTTCTCCAGACAGTACATAGAGGCAGAGTTCAATATACTCCAGACAACAGTATGGGAATCATGTGTTTAAACAAGGCATTAAAGTATTAGAGTTTCCTTTTCATACAGGTACTTGAACAGATCTCTCCTCAAGTCATCTGTGCACAAACTCCTGAAGTGCCACTGGGAGGCAATGAGCTGTCAAAATGACTGAATTTCTAGTTTTGTACCAGATGATGAAATAAAGTTTTGCATGTTTTAGACAAGTAATCAGCAAAACAATGAGTAAATGAGAGTCTGGACAAACTTTAAGGCCCTGTATTTGTAAGTTAGTTACAAGTAAAAAAAAAAAAAACCACACTCCTCAGTTTTGGATAAACTTCTATTTTTCTAATTAATTTTTTTTAGATTAAAACTTAAATGCCAGATTCCCCCACAATATTTATTTTTGCCAACTAGATTTCTCAAGAACAGAAGAACCTGACAGCATCACATTAAGCTATAGGGAAGTCTTCAGCAAAATTTAAAATTTTTATTGTTTCAGCCAAAAGCTCAACTTGTTCACTCAAATTCATTCATCTCAATACAGACTTGACAGAAGCTTACAAGCTTAATCAGCTTTGCAGTTTCCCTAAACCACGTTTTCCAACTTCCTTCTGAAATACTGCCTCAGACTCCCAAGTTTAAAAAAACAAAGTTAGGAAAGGAACATAGATCTTCCAATTCTAGGTAATTTGATTTTCTATTTTCCTTCACTCAGAAGACTACAGTTTCTACAGAACAGCTGAATTCTGTGCAATTACTTCTACATCAATAAAAGCATTTGTATCATTTTTGGGTTCATATTATCTAGCAGAACAAGATAATGATCTGCAAAAGCTAAAAACATTTGGAGATGTCTATGCTTAAAGCAACTTAATACAACAATACCTGAAGTCTTAAGTGACTGACAGGAAAAAAACCTATATTAAAAAAGTACAACTAACTGTCCACTACTCCGTAAAGTTTTAATAGTTTACATTACTTTCCCATGGGATTTTTTTCAGTCATTTATAGTTCATTGCTTCATATGGCCATAGAATCCCTGCTGTGTTAAAAAATGCCAAGTAAAATTATATCTCATTCACTGCTTTATGCTATACCTTCTTTTGTTCAGATCCAATTAGTGAAAGCTTGTTCTTCATTTATCATACTTTTAGCTGATTACATTAGGCATTACAATAGTTCTCTAGCTTTCCTTGACAATGTTTGCACCATCAGTGTTACATTTATGGTTGAGGAGGCTCTTTCATCTTAACCCTCTATTCCAATCAGTTCAGGGGGAAAAAGTACATACGATTACTCTTGTTCAGCCAAAACTTCTTCGCTTGTTTTCTCATCCCAAAAATAATTCCACCAGATGTTTTAATTAAAAATTTTCTAAATTCTATTGGTCCTTCCCCACTTTACCTATCCAAGTGTAAAGAATTATGTTTTGCAAGTTGAACTCTTGAAGTTAAAAAAAAAAAATCAGCACTTTGAACAGTATACTATTTCTTTCCTCTGCTTTCCCCAAAATAACAGATGTAAAAAAGTATTATCAAGGATTTTCAAGACCCTAAAAGCATCCATTATAACCTATTTTTCTCAACACATTAAGTACCACATGAGCAACTGTATGCTTTATGGGGGTCTCATCCATTTTGTCAAGCTGTTTTCCCCAACCACCACAATGATTTTATTTCAGGACAGTTGTTAAAGCAGCAACTTCTCTTCCATAGCACAAATAACTTTGGAGATAATCTCTTCCCCAGTTCACACCCCCTCCCACCTCCACAAAAGTAAATGTAATCCGATACCATTTCCAGCTACCTGTAACTTTGCAGTAATACACAAGCACCCAAAAGTCTCTGAAGTCACCCAAGTCCTTTTGAGTTTTGTTAACATTCCCTCCTCCACAGAAATCCTTCAGATTTTTGGCCATTTTTAAAATTAAGAGCACAAAACAGTATTTTGTTCTTTGTATTTTTCTTGGCGCTCAGCAGGTCGTTCAATTTTTGCCACATTCCCAATTTCTAACAGTCCTTTCTGCTGCTTCCTGCTCATAACAGCAAAGTTTTAATTTCTTGAAGTGGAAATTCCTTTGTACTGTTATGGTCTAGTTACTAGTTTCATATATTAATGAAAGGTATGTCCAAATTAATATTGCTTTAACAGTGTAGTCAAGACATTTCCCATGGTGCTCCACAGAAACAAAGTCTGAAGAACAAGAAAAAAAGAAGTAGTTTCACTGAAGGTCTACACATATTTCAGCTATTCCCATCACCTCTATTCAGCCCTGTAAACTCCACAAGGATTTCAGAGAATTTTAAAATTAAAAGTGAAAGAAAAGTTGAATATTCAACCAAAAAAAAATTTCCAAAATAAAGTTCTAGGATAAGATTATTCACTAGTCAGTCTTACAATATCTTGATTCAAAGACCAATGATTTTAAGACTATGTGTACCATTCCTATTCAAGCACCAGTGAAAATGTCTGCCTGGGTCATTCATGCATACAATACTGGATGGATAATAAAGTAGAAGCTATCACTGAAGAGCCTGAATTGCTAGTTATCTCATGATATTTTTTTCCCCCGTAAGTATTTACTGAGCACACTCAATGAACCCTGCTCCAGTTCAATTTCAGTTCTCTTTTCAACCAGCATGACAGAAACAAAAGCCAGAGAGATGTAACAGACTGTCCGGTTTGCCCTCCTTTTACAGTTATATTTGTAAAAACGAATTAGTACTAAGACTATCACCCTACCCATATTTCAGCAAGTAGCTACACAGATGACAGGTAATGTAATAAGGGGCTATCACTCCATCTGAAAGGTTACTCTAAGTTCTAAACAGAAAATTTATTACTCTAGTGCTATTTCTAAACACTTTAATTAAAAGTATTTTTATAAACCATCCCTACCTTCTTTAGTCACTTAAACTCAGGTCCCACTATTTTTAGTAAAGACAAACAGCTTTGGGATGGGCAACCATTTCAACTGCATACCTTCACATTTATTTCTGCCTTTGGTTCTATGACCAGAAGCATCAGGGTAGTGGCCTATGATATTCATTGCCTTTGCAATACAAGTCTTGAGAGACTGAGGGATGTCTTGCTTAATCCTGTCAAGCACAAAATCAAAAGGATATTCACAACCCTTTTGCAGCATCGCACCACTAAGCAAATAGGTTTCTCCCAGCTACATAAGGACAGAGGTTCCTTTGGCAGGTTGCATCAGATTCCAAGTTTGTTTTCAGAGTGTTTGAGATTTTGCTACCACTGGTATAACCAAGAAGGATGGTGGAACCTGAAGACAAATTAACAACACTGGGCAAAGTGGTTTGTTACTTCATGGCCAAAACCAGGGCACACAGTCAAAAAATTTGGCCCCTGGACTCATCTATCAAGATCATCCAAACTGGCAGTCACACCCATCACTGCAATGGCCAGGTCATTCCCACAAACAATGAATAACTGGAGGCATCCAAGTCATTAAGACAGGTGACATTAGTTAACTATTTCCCAGTGCAAGCACCCAAGGTAGTAATTAAAGGATGTATGGTACCCATGAGCAACATGTCTAATTAGACCAAAAGACTAGCTTAGACCTAACACCACTACCCTATTTTAAGCAGACAGAACAGCGTTTCAGGTAGCCTTTCTCTCATTTTCCTTTAAATACTTGGAGCTTCTTCAACACCCAGCTAATGCTTAAGCTTGTACAGATATGTTTGATCAATTTTTTATGTAAGGATGCAAAGAGCTAAGCAGACACTATTTCACCCTTACAGCATTTGTTAGAGCCTCACCTCTAGTCTGTGAGCTCAAAATGTCAGCGTCTCATTTAATACAATGTTATCTTTATGAACCGTTATGAGTATATTAATGCATTTCTGAGATACCAGCTTGGATTTGTTTTCTCTTATGAACTATGATAAAACAAAGACCCTATTTGTATTTTAAAGCCAAGGCAGCACTGTGGACTGAAGCAGAGTAGACATATTTTCAATTTCCTCTTTGTAACACACTATTTGTACTCCTTTCCCCTAAGGTTATGAGTTGTACTTTTTCATATCATTCTTATTCCCTGATGTTCTTCAATCTTCGTTTTTACTTACTACTTTCAGATTTTTTTCTTAGTCTCCCGCTCATAGCGGAGTCCACACAGTAAACAAAGCCATCCACACACTGGAGAGAAGACCAATTCATTTCCTCAAGTCTATTACAGACTGGTGAAAGAACATGGTGGTTTTTTTTTTTCAAACAGCTTTTTTAGTCTATTTTCAGAATTAATTCATGTCAGTGAACAAGGCTGTGCAGTGCTGCAAAACAGCAAGTCCATTTATCCTAACAGCAGATACTATATACATAAGATGGAATACAAGTATCTATCAGCACACTGCAGTTTTACTACAGGGATCACAGATCATACAGAGTAGTTTGTATTCATATCCACATAACCCTTAGCTTCCAAGAGAATTAGAATTTATCATTATGTTTGACACCCATCCATTAAGAATTCATTTCATAGTCCATTGAGTACCCGCAAGCTACTATAGTCTCCCAATTATGGCTACCAGTTCAGATCCAGACCAAGTATACTCTTCACTCACCTCAGAAAGAATTACTTGGCATAGAAATCCAGCAGTAGGGCACCTGTCCTGCCTCAGAAAATCCAGTTTCAGCCCCTTGCTCTACCTACAGCCTATTTATATGAACTGAGCTGGTCATGTAGGAATAAACCACAACAGGACTCAGGCAAAAGCACTGTCAAAGTCCAAAACTCACAACAGTTCTTGCCTTTCACTTGATTCTGAAAACACCTTTTCACAGATTCCCTCAACCTTGCCTCAGTTTTTCAATGTTGAGCAACCCACGCCCTATATCCACAAGTCCTGCCCTGCATAAAATACAAATATTTTTCCCCGATAACTTGTCAGAGGAACCTCTTCAATCAAATCATAACACAGAGTTTTAACTCCCTTACAGATTTCAACAAACTATCCTGAGACATGGGGGCACCCCCAGTCCTTTCTCCTGTAGCAGTTCCTGCAGGCAAGGAATAATACTATGCTCTTTCTACTCAAGAAGTATACGCAAGTATGACTACGCTTGCTGTTATATCACAAAGGAAATTATCTTGCTACCAGCGACTTAAAATATTTCTAAAATAAAGTATGGAAGAGACTACAAGACCTGAAAATGAGCGAGTAGCTAGACAAGTACCTTACTTGTCTAGACAGCCATTTTACCACCTTCCTGCCATGCTGCTGAATGTTCAAGACACCTCAATATGCTCAAAACAGAGCACCTCCAGTAGGCCTGTTCAGCACACCTGGTAGGAGAGGGCATTCCTCTGGCAAGTGAGAAACAATGAGTTGGATGTACCAGGCACAGGAACAACTTAGACCAAGTTCTATACCCTCTCTTAAGATGCACTTTTCACTGCCTTTTTTGTGTACATTAGCAAAACAAAATTTAGGTTTTGCTGCCACTTTCACACTTGGTGTACGTATCTACCAGGTGTACCATCTAGTTTAATTCAGGGAAAGAGCAAGGGAACCTTTACATGAGCAAAACACAAAAGAAGTTCACAAAAAATACATGCTAAATAGTTGTCCAGTCATTCCCCTCCCCAGGTATCTTCCCTCTTTCAAGCACACAGAGGAAAAGGACATATACAAAGATACTTCCGAATTGCCAACACGCCCACCACAGTAATCAAAAAGCCTGCATAACAGCTTCAAGTCTTGTTGAATTACTAAGAATCCCATCTACCATTTGAATTCAAGTAGTACTTACAGCATTGGCATCGACTTCACTGTGTATGGCAACTGTTTTAATCCCCATCTTCTTACATGTTTTGATGACCTACCACACAAGTGACAATTATCAGTATTTAAAATACCAATAGTTCAAGAATTAACTACAAAAAGAAAAAACTTAAAAGATTACATACTTACTCGGCATGCAATCTCTCCTCTGTTGGCAATAAGGAGTTTTTCAAAAGTCTGAAGGGAAACAAATGATGAAAGTCTTAGATGAACAAAACACAAGTTTTCCTCCCTTCAGAAACGTTCTTTTCTTCTCCACTTCCACTAAAACCCCAACTTATCCATAAGCTTGTAACTCTGAAATCACCTACTTTTGAAAGGGTTCTGCTGATTTAACAATGATGATATAGCATGAACAGTATGGTATACTAGACCTATCACACACACAGGTTCTCAGGTTCAGAAGAAAAAGGTGTTGACTATTCACACCAGCATTCCCTGGATCTCCTCACCATGCATTGTGCAGAAACAAGAACTCTACAGAGGCTCTAGGAGCCAGTCAAGTCCAGGGAAGAGACGTGCTGGCAGGTACAGTGGTCAGAGCCTCTAATCAGCACAGATGACTGGAATACAATACTCCTGTTATGGAAGATCTCTAAAAGACATTCCAATCATAAGAAGCAGAGGTTCCTCTCTGCCTAGGGCATGGAGGGTAAAAGACCCATACCCTGCAGAGGCACGCTTACTGCATTGTACCTGCACCTCATGCCACAAATCCGGAAAAATCCTGCATTGCCATGACACTGTTACACACTCAATACTAAGTAGCAATGAAAGTGCAACAGAACAGCAAACCAAACTCTGTATACCCCTGAAATTCACTGTCACGTTTCACACTGGAGTGCACTTAATGCTGTAACACCACGTCTGTAATAACATGGTAACAAGCTGTCAGAAGTCAGTAAGATTTACACCCTAGACAAAAACTTCCCATTACAAAAAAGCAGGGGAGGAGCACGGTTGCTCAGCATGAAAATCTCATTGCTGTAAGCGTTATTGCTGTCACTGGCCTTATTACTAAATACACAGGTGCGTTTTGATACTGCACCCACTTGGTTGTAAATACAGACTGCCGCTGAAAGGGACAATGCTGCTTTACACACTCCCACTGCTCTCCATGCATCAGACCTAGCAGGGATGCAGCTTCAGGACACATGAGTTCAAAACAGTAATCCAACAGTCCTAGTCTGCCTCCCACACTCCAAATCAAAAAACAGGACAGGGAACCAGCAGGATTCTCCCCTTCAGGGGCAGCCTGCAGTCATACCAGATTAGGTTTACCAAACTATACCCTAAGGCATTTGACAGCTATTCTCCCTCCCCTACACCAAATAGCCATTTTCCCTGTTGTCCTGGTTTCAGATGGGATAAAGTTGGTTTTCTTCTTAGCACCTAGTACAGCGCTGTGTTTTGGATTTGGTGTGAGAACAATGCCGACAGCGCACCGATGGTTTTAGTTGTTGCGGGTAATGTTTATACTAAGTGAAGGACTTTTCAGTTTCTTGGGCCCTACCAGCAAGAGGGCTAGAGGGGCACAGGAAATTGGGAGGGGACACAGCCAAGACAGGTGACACAAACTAGCCAAAGAGGTATTTCATATGCCATCATGCTGAGTATATAAACTGGGGGAAGAAGGGGGGGACGTCTAGCATTATGGCGTTTGTCTTCCCGAGTAACCATTACACATGACAGAGCCCGGCTTTCCTGGGAATGGCTGAACACCTGCCTGTACAGTGCTAATCAACATTGATAATTGATAACATTGATAAATAACTGATAACAGTTGTGGGCTTGCTTCAGGGGTGGTGGGTTGGCTGATGTGGATGATGTACAGCTGTGGCTTGTTCCTGCTAAGTAGCTAAATAGCACTGAGGAGCCCAGAAGAGGAAGAGCACTGGTGGAAGGGGAGCATTAGGTGAAGAGAGAGAGGAGACAGGATGAAGAAGAGCCAGGGATGTAGGAGAGGCCCTGGGAGAAGCTGAGAGAAGGAGGGGACCTGGATGAGGAAAGGCTCGCTGGAGGAGAAGCCAGGAACCCACATGCAGCAGAGGCAAGAAGCAGGGTGGACTGGCCTGAAGATGATGGAGAAACAGCACAGACAGTAGATGAACTTTTGGAGTCTTGTGTGGGAAAGCCTTGTTGCAGCTGGCTAGTTTTGTAGTGCTGCAACACCTGCCTGCCAGTGGAAAGTAGTGAATTAATTCCTTGTTCTACTTTGCTTGTGTGCACAGCTTTTACTTTACCTATTAAGTAGTTCTTATCTCAACCCTTGAGTTTTACATTCCAATTTTCCTCCCTATCCCTCTGGGTGAGGGGGAGTGAGTGAGCAGCTGCAAGGTACTTAATTACCAGCTAGGGTTAAACCAGGACACATAGGGACTGGGGGAGAGGAAGTATTGCCACTGCAACAATGAAACTGTTTGTTATCCCCACAGTCATTAGTTAATTTAGGGAGGGGAAAACAGGTGTAAGAGGAGAGGAAGGAACACTGCAAAACCTCAACAGGAACTGCTATTGACAGACTAGGGTATATTGTTTGCTCCCCTATTCTAGACAGACATACTCAAGGTGCTCTTGACCAAATTTACCTCTTCCAAGTCAGGTCTGAACTGGCATCACACAACCAGTTTAAAAACACTACCACATGATAACAACAAACAGAAATTAAGTGATAAAACTCTCCAGGTAAGAGCTGCAGCAAGCTTATACAGTAAATTCAGCCAGATCTGTTGAGGAATGCGTACCACTGCCTAGTACCCAGGCACACCCACACCCCACTCAAAAGACAGATCTTAAGACACCCTTAAGCAAGCTCAAATATCAGAGGTACAAATATTGTATGAACACCTCAGGAGCTAGCAATTTGTTTGAAGAACTTTAGCTGGGGACCTGGTCTAAAACTCAGTGAAAAAACTGAAAGGTTTCCAACATGCTCACACAAATTGTTCCTGAATCTAAATTTCAGCATTCTAGGTACCTGAAGCTTTTTACACATACAGACTTGCAGGGGAATAAGAAAAAAGCTCCCAAATACTTACCACTGAAACATTTAATGACCCAAATACTTCATCAACTTAGTTCTTGGTATGTGTGAGTTGTTTAATTAATCAAGTATGTTACCAGGTGACAGAGCAAGACAACTCTCAGTATCAAGACATTAAGAATATTTGACATTCATTTTAATTTTCTAATTCTGCAATAAAGACACTAACAGGGAGAGACTGGACTCTTGCTCCATCTGTTAAAGACAAGCCTCGAGTCCAGCATATAAAAAAAAAATAATCACATGTTGCTTTGAAGTAACGGGCAGCATTTCTTTTTTATGTAATTTCCACTTATTGGCTTAAATAAGTTTCATATTAAAGTCTTGTCATTACAAAGACAATGGAAGGGGCAGTGAATGGAAAAAGCAGAAGAGAGCTTAAAATATCTGTAGTAGCCACTGGTTGTAATAACTCCTACTTAAGAGAAACTAAATAGCCAATTACATTGTCTAAACTTAACTATGCCTTTAGAAAAGGAAGGGGACCTTGATTAAGCAAGGACCTTAAGGATATAGATTTCTTCAGAAGACTTATTTTTAAGCCACATTTCTATGTACATACTGTTTTTCCCTGTTTTCTAATACTGTTTCACTCCTGGTTAATTTCTTCTACACGGGTACATAAGGGCAAGACTATCAGTGCTTAACTGCTGGCATTCTTGCCCTTCAGTACTAGTGTACCTTCAGCCACATTATTTTTCCAAGTGTGTTACTTTAGAGTCCGTGCCAAGACAATCTCCCACAAGAAAAGTTTTTCTTGGCTTGTAACTGTAAATTGAGATTGCTACTGCACAAGTCCCAAGATGAGGATTTACTATTCTCTGCAGGTCTTAAAGGCCCATCTTTATCCGAGCTCTGAATTTCCCACCCCCATGTTAGATCTTCTAACAATCATGCTGCCACTATTACATACTTTTGTTTCCATGAAAAGCTTTCAGCTAGTCTAGCTCCCAGATGTTTTAACAGGCCTATACCTCCCACACCACGCAAAATATTAATAGCTGTTTCATAATTAGAACATGCTCAGGCCAAGCTCACAATCATTTATCCAACCCTTTAAGGTATGCACTTGATGTAGTAACCAATCCTGACTAGTATACTGCAAAACCAACTTCCTTTAAAAGCCAAATGTCAGTGGTACAGTAAGATGTTAAAGAGAAAACATGCACCATAGTACTTACCTTTTCATTTGGATCATACACAGACGAATACAGTTTATGTGAAGTTATAATGCACCATCTTGAACACAGTGTTTCACACTGAAGAAGAAAGAGGGAGTTAAACATTTTTCTCCTGCTACAGTATTCCAGTAAGACAAAAACAGTTCATATACTGACATCTTGAGGAAACTCTTCCATATCCTTCCATTCCCCCACCAAGTGGATGAAAGTTTATAAAGATCTGCCCTCCCCCAAGCACACACCCAACAAACAGTAACCAAAACAAATTCAAAATCTCTAGATATGAAGTCATTAGCTTAGGTATAAATGATTTTTATTAAACTCTCCACTACACCATCTTGTTCCTTCTTGTTCCAAGAAATACCTATGAAGAAGCTGTCAAAGAGCATGCATGCTTGTGTCTGTACACCACAGAGATGGGGAAGAGGCCTTCACTGCTAGGGAAGTGTTAGGAACAGAGCAGGTAGTGGACTGGGCCAGTACAGAGAACGAAAGAACAGACTTTAGATGCTAGTTCAGTTCCCAGTCTTCCCTACCACAAGCCCTGACAGTGGTCTGAGGAAAAGAGGCCTTTTTTTCCTTTTCTCCAACACTTCTGCTTTGAACCAATGTCTACAAAGTCAGCTGCTATAGTTTAACAATTTTGCATGACATGTCAGGAAAAAGCAGCATATGTGCTATTTCAGATAACATGATAGATGATACAACAGATTTGCAAATGTATCAAAGGAGGCTCGTTAAGCAGGTCAATTGACAACATAATGGCAGTTACAGTTAACCATAAACAAAAACAATCAGACAGATAAATGTTCCCATACCAAAGTTGCATCAATGCAGACAGCTCTAGGAGAACTACAATTGCTCACCCAATCAGAATCAAAGACTGAAAAGCCTTAATACTGAATATTGTCTAGTAGGAAGTACAAAACAGCAGTGACTGACAACTGCCAGAATTCAGAACCTGTCAATTCTGCCTGAAAGAATTGTTTTCAGAAGCTGTAGAAATCTAAGTAGTAGAAAGTAAAGGCTCTCCTATGAGAAGATTTAAAAAAAAAAAAGCCAAACCAAGATGACAGACTACACGGGAAAGCAGACCAAAAAATATGTATGTATATACTTGTACAAAGAGGTTAATTAGACAATTCAGCTGCCCCTTCCACAACAGTAATGAACACAGAATCACATCAATTTTTCAATTATCTTAAGTTTACTGCAAACTCATACTGGCCCTGAAGTACCAGTGGCTGGCAGTAACTGGAACAACAATACAGTCCTCTAGCCTAATCTAGCCTGAATATACTTCACATGTTGCATCACAGTAAGCAGAAACCAAGCCAGGACTGAGAAAGGCATCACATTTGTAGTGCAGCTGATATTACAAAGGAAAAACAATATACTTCAATATAAGCCCTGTAATACAGAACTAAAGGAAGCCTTAGAATGCACTACCTCATGCCAGCTCAGACTGAGCTTCAGAAGTAGAAAGTTGCTACAGCTTCACAAACCATTTAAATGCCAATCACTAGTGGCAGACATCGCATACACTGTCCCAGGTAATACACAAACTTAATTATTCTGGAATTAAAAAGTCAGTGGAAAGCAACAGTTTTCTCTCCCATTCAGTTTCTTGTTTCATTGGGGGTTTTTTTGCTTCTTTCATTTTCTTCTCTTCACTCTCCAAAAATCAAATCCAGAATAACAACCTGAAATGCAAATTATTTGATGTGCAAGAATCAAAACCACCAGAGGTTTCTTTATTTGCAGGGGTATATTATTATTCATCTGAGGGTGTAACTCGGGCATTAAAGAGGGAAAATACAGTTAAGGACAGAATTCTGCCAGCTGCAACCACACCTACCAGCTGGTCATTATCCCAAGCTTACAGCAGGTCTGTTACACACACCTTCGGTGACCGTAGTGGGGTCTAAACCCTGTCAGAGGGAAGAGCAAGGATAACTATAGCAGAAGCGGCAGAGTATACTCTCCTGATCCAGAGTACATGCAGTTAAGCAGATTGAGTCCCTCTCAAACACTATTGACAGAAGAGCTTGTGGGACAACAAATAGTCAGAAGGTCACACAGGACACAAAAAAGAAACCCACACAACTCTGCCGAGTTAATATTATTCATTGAAGAAAGTGCTCGTTAAGGGTCAGCGGGGCTAATCTAAATACTTGCAGTCAGCTGTGGGGGGAGGGGGGAAGGGAGGAAAAGCTTCTGAACTTTCTTGTAAACACCTTTCATACAAAACTAGTTTTGAATGCATATGAGAAGCCAGAAAAGCTATGCCACAGATGGAGACTGGAAGGAAAGGCTACAATGGGAAATTAGTCCATCAAGTTTCAGAATCTTAGCCATGTGCAGTCTTGAAAAAAAACCCTGTTCAAACATTTTATACAGAAAGAGTGAAGTTGCCAAGCAATTAAAAAGCTGCAAAAGTATTAAACCATGCTCAGCTCTGTTTTTACACTACAAAATTGGTCAGATTTCACATTAAAAAAAATCTTGTAATAGCCTAACCTAATTATG
This sequence comes from Ibycter americanus, assembly GCA_035590275.1. NCBI lineage: Eukaryota > Metazoa > Chordata > Aves > Falconiformes > Falconidae > Ibycter > Ibycter americanus. The sequence goes on along the minus strand of JAVJGI010000014.1, from coordinate 57,538,010 downwards.
CATCTTTGTTTAAAAACTTAACTACCTCTTCTCACACATATACACTAGAATCACAGAGAACCAGGTTCAGCCCTGAACTGAATACATGTGGGGTAATTTCCTAAAACAAATCAAGCATATTGCTCAACTCAGAACTGAAATTCCAACTCTAATTCAGTTTTGGAAAGAAAGGGTTATGGGTATTTGTATGTATCTGTACCAATATACGCTAAAGTTTAAGGGCTTCCTTAATCTAGAATCCACTCCAAGAAAAGTCTCTTTAGAGGTCTGCTCCTAGCCATTATGAGCAATTCAATAAATACTTAAAAATAAATAGACACTCTGTAAATAATCCACAGCTAGGGCCACAAAGGAACACCACTAAATTACCATCTCCAAACCAACAGCTACCCAAGTGTCACCTATGCCTGGGCTCCCAAGCTCCTGCTATAGTTAGGTTCATTAAAAGCTACACCCAAACCTCCAAAGAACTGTCAAACCATCGACCCAGCCAAGCCAAACTCTCAAGCTACATTCTTAACTCGTGCCTCCCCAAAACCCCACATGCTCTAGGTATTATACCTTGCATCAATATTTCTTCAGAACAGAGCCCAGAGAGTTCAGCTTGACCTAGCAACTTTTTTGTATCTTGCAGAACTAGGACAGAGCTGTAGAGTCATCAGGTGTAACCTATTTTTGCCATGACTTGCTACTCCAATTTGATAAAGCTTTTGACTCTTGAAAGCCCAAGAACTCAGACTGTTCATTTACGAGAGCTCAGCTCTGAACTTCTGAGTCCAGCTTGGAGTTTCCCCACCTCTACTGAATCCTCAAAAACCAGAAAGTGTTAGTACTGTATTTTGGAAAAGTATCCTGCTTTATCTATTACTTGCACAATAGCCACACTGAGCTCAAAACTGAATAGCTGTAACAGTTATTTTATAACTTCATATATATATATCAAACTACACAGTAATTTGTAGAACAGTACACTCATCATACATTGCCGCTTTGAGGACTAGCGGAGAACCTAACTCCCAGGGATCCAGTGCAGCCCTAGGAAACCTCTTCAGGGGGATTAAGGACACAGTACACAACAGCAAAATAGAAAGTTAACTTGTTATTTAGAGATAGCTTACATGTGTTCTTTTAAAGGTTAATATGCCCCTCAAAGAAAGACATTTCACACTGGTCATCTTGTAAATAACTCATTGATACTAAGCTTTACAGGTAGAAAAAGGTCTCAGTGTTGAAATGGAGACAGAGTTCCAGATTTCACGCAGGAAAAGCATCATATACCAACATTTGCTTTAAGAAGTCTAATATGGAAAGGAATGTATATTTTAGCACTACTAGGAAATACAGTAAGCAATGCCCAATAGTAACAGCTAAAGTAGCATACTTATTTTCACTAGCCATAAATTCTACCTCTTCCTTCTCTCTTCCACCAGCAACCCTGCTCAGATTTTTGCCCCTACACTTTCAGAGACTCAAGTTTAAGACACACTGCAAATATAAAGGGGTTATTCTTGTGGTATTTCCCATTAGCCATAAGTATTCCTAAGTAACTTTAAACATGAAGGAAGTGTCTTTTTTTTTTTTCCTCTAATTTTGATTACACAGCAACTGTTCCCAAATCATTTTTTATTTCAACTCACTTGACATCCTAATCCTCTGTTTATGGACCTCTAGTGATAGACTATGTATAAAGCATATAAGAGGCAGATACCTTCAGGTGACTGCAAGGTTTTTAAGCTACAAAGCTGAAAGTGTTGCTTATTAATACAAGATTGTACAAATCTTGTAAACAGGAAAGTAAACATAAGCTTCTGTGTTTTTTCCCCCTCTGATGAAGCACTTTCCCTTCCTTTGTACTCTCTCAAGAGAACGCTGAACAGCCAAGCACTTGTAAATGTAAGCAAATCCTCCTGAAGCCAACTGCAAACAAAGATTAGTACAAGGTTCTGCAAGGTACACTGCGCTATACATAACAGTTCTTTCAGTCATACCAAGTTTGAGAACCACCAGTGGTTTTAAGAGGAAGAAGAAAAAATCCATCTTTCATATTTGCCAACACAACACAAACTACAAACAGGGAAACACTCATGCACCTAAAACTTTTTTTTAAAACTAAATCATTCCTACACCCAAGTACCTTCTCCTTTGTGCCAGTAGTCTCAGAACTTTGTATAGTCACACACTGAACCTGACCAGGGAATACATCCAGCTGAGAAGATACAAGGAGTGGGAAAAATGTGTTCTCAGCCAGATTTCAGTCCAGCTTATCCACTCAGATATTCAAGCAGCAGTGCTGGCACAAGCTGGAGGGAGACAGGAGCTCAAAAGGAACAGTTTGTGATCAGGACCTAGCAACTGCAGAAAGCTGGAACAGTTTCTCATGGCAGCAGCTTGAACAGCTCCAGTAAGGCTAGTGCCTGTGAAATAGATCACAGCACTGAAATGATCATGCAGGAGCCACCAGTTCAAGTTTGGGACAGACAGATCAAGAAAATTAACACAGAGTATTTCAGAACAAGACTGACATTTTTTACTCAATGTAAACTTTAATGAACTCTTAATTTTTTTGTCCAGACTAAGATTTTGCCCATAATAGATGGCACAGCACACTTTGCCTACAGAATCCAAACAGCCTCTCCTGGGAGCAAAGAGAAAACCAGCAACCTATACCTGTGGTATGCTTTAAGAGTGCTTGTCAGTACTAAAGTCTGTAGTTTACATACTAGAAAAAAAAAAAAAAAATCACCAAACCCCGGAAGTTTAGGGCTATGTTCACCTCCCCAGATTGGTGACCATTTTAACTCCCTTCCCTAACGGCAAATGATACCAATCTTACTATCACATCAGCCTAATGCTTCTGTGCTCATGAACAGGAGGAAAAACATTTCCCTAGAATAACAGCACACTAGAAATAATGTCAGAGAAGAGAGCAAGGAACTCCCACTGTACAGATAACTTCCATGACTTAAAAAATGGCAGGTGCATAGATAACAACTTATGAGGGCACAGATGGCAGAGAAATTTTCCATGCATTTAGTACAATGATTAGAAAACTGATCAACACTAATAAAATCCCTATCAGCAGTTTACTCTCGATTTCATGATGTATAGTATTTATCACTTTCTTCTACATTATTTTAAACAGTCTGACAGCTCTCTCAGAAGTTTCAAGACTGAAATATCAAAAGCCATCTCATCCTCATTCTGTAACTACAGCCTTCTTTCAACATGAGATTTTGTCCCAGCTCCAGAAGTGCAAAACTCTCAAAAAGAATTTTTTGTTATATTCTAAACAGAACAAATTCTGCATAAAAACTGAATAGAAGTGCTAAGCATCAGATTAGAAACACAGGAATTAGTTGAACCCCCAGCTCAGTGGTTTTACACTGTCCTTTCTCAGGTCCTTTATCAATTCCCACGTAAGAGGGACAAAACAAGTTAAAGACAACTCACTAGCTACTAGCCCTTGGCGGGGGTGGGGGTTGGAAGTAAGAGCTCCAAGCCCATTAAAGTTTGAAGACGTCAATTACATTATTTGCCTATGTTAGGAAAATATAAAAGAACCTCTGAAAGTAATTCCCATGCAAATTTGTTTTATTAAGTGTTTTCCAGTATACTGATGACTTTAAGTTAACTTTCATACACAGAAATTAAGGGCTAGAAATCACTGCAGTTAAGCAAGCCACAAGCGCTATTAGGTAGCTATAAAAATGTTTTGTTTTACAAAGGTGTCATTAACATAACATTTCTATACTGTTTACATTGATGCAGTCAGATGACACCCTTGAGATGTTAGAAGGAAGAGCAGAAGTCTTCCATATCCATAAACACATACATGTGTATATGCCTACTAAAAATAGTCTTCAAACAACACGGAGCCCTCTGCTAATTCCAAATCACTGTATCCAATCAAACTTCTTTGTTTTTCAAAGAGGTTCTCTCATGTACACCTTCACAGGAAAACAGGTTTGTTATGCATATTTCCTAAGGAAAAATACTTGGGTAAAGCACATCTTTTACTCTCTTTAACCCCTCCTCAGAATGTCCTGCCCAGATAAACCACCTCTTTCACATGATTCCTAAAGACATGTGAGGAGTCCTTTACAGTATTGTTATTGGAGTTACACTTCTAGAGAAACCTATCCCACACCCTCGGGGGTACACAGAGCAAACATTTTCTGCAAGTTGCTCTACTCTTTTCCACTGGAGCTTGCAGACCTACACACGTATTTTCCTTTTCAGAAAAAAAAATATATATAAATTCTTCCTACTGTGAGCAATTAAGAGATAATTTGCACCACTTTTCCCATACAGAAGCTAAACGTAGTGTCATCCAACTGCTGCACAACACCATGTGCTAATGCTGCTTATTCTTATCCCAAATGATCTCCTCTTTCTTTTAATACAATATAAAAGTAATACAGAATGAAACATAGTAACTGCCTCAGTGAAATTACTCCACAGTGTAAAGACTAAGGCCTTCTAGAACTCCAAAGCCTTCACCAAAAATATTAGTATAGTTCTGCAATGAGTTTGCTGCATTTTCATAAAAAGCAAGAAGAATTTAAAAAAACACAGCAAATCTTTAAGTGACAGCTGAAAGATTCACAAGTACCTGGGATAAAGGAGAAGGGGGGAAGAGACCACAGTTTCACAATGCAGTAGCCCTTTTTTACATGCTAAGATTTTATTACTACAAAGCTACACTCTACCCCGAGTTTTGGTAAGCTCCCGTTTAACAGAGGGGGAGAACTGAAGTAAACAGGAGGCAACACATAACCCACTGCAGCAGCAGAAAACCAAGTTTAAATAAAAAAGAAAAGATAAAAAAAAAGAAGAAAATGCGCTCCTGGCAACACACGGGTGGGACATACCAAGGAACAGACTCCCGGGAGACTGCGAGCCCTCGGCAACCGCAGCCAGGGCCCAGCCTTTACAGTTCCACCGCAACCACCGCCCGCCGCGCTGC